>CM069857.1:244548016-244830516 GCA_036172795.1 Pelodytes ibericus
TTCAGCATTTTAAGCCACCATGCTGGAATAAAGAGACTCACCCTGTTTTAATGCAGAGCAGAAGACAATTATTACAGACAAATGAGGAACAGTAGTAATTTTTTAGTGTCCCAAACACCAGAGAATGATACTGGGACTGATGGATGGCGGTCTCAAATTGGAACTACTTTACTTAACCCCTTTGAGACAATGGACATGTCAGGCACGTCCAACTGGCAACTCCGTTGCCAACAAATGACGTGCCTGGCACGCCGCTCTGGTGGTTCTGCTTTATTGCCTCGATGTCGAGGCATTATGCAGCACCAACATTTTTAATATAGGGTACACATGATGGCTGCTGCCCTTTTGTGGTAGAGCAAACAAAGTGAAAAAAAAATTCACTTACATGGTTCTGATGCTGTTGCTAGGCTGCCCCTAGAGGCAGTCAGTACATTGCAATAAAAAAAGACAATTAGTTAAAATCTAGGGTTAGGGTTAGAAAAATGGTTAGGGTTACAATTAAATTAGGGTTAGCATAAGGGATAGGGTTACAATTAATTTAAAATTAGAATAAATTAAGGGTTAGAGTTATGGTTAAATTTAGGGTTCAGGTTGGGGTCAAAAGCTCACTGGAGGTAGGGGTGGGAAGGAGGAAAGAATAATTCGGAAACATGGGTTTAATTGATATTTGTAATTGTATGGATGTGTTGTCTATATATGGTCCCTATTTATAAATGGAAATAAAAGATTAATTAGTAGAGACACAAGGATGTGCACAAGAGCAAAACTGGGGAGGGTTAACCCCCTCACAATATTTGAACTGAGTGTCTTTAAAAAAAGAAGGAAAGGAAAAAAGGAAGGAAAAAAAAAAGAAAAGCTCACTGGAGGAAAAAAACAAAACACTATTTTTGGTTTTTACCGTATAAATCGCAAAAAAATGCAGCAAAAAATGGAAATAAGCCTATTTCTGAACCCGGAACAAAATTTAGAAACTATTTAGACAAGGTCTTTTTTAATCATTGTATTTGTGTAAATTATTACTTTAGGTCAAAGTTAGAAAAAGTGTGTGTTTTTTCCATAATATTTTATGATTTTTTGTAGTAAATTATGATGAACATAAGGGTATCTAATGAAAGCCCTTCTTATTACAATAAAAACAATATATGTATGTGAGAAAGAAGAAACTTACAGCTAGACACAAACACCCCAGAAATGTCAAAACAGCCCTTGTCACCAAGGGAAAGACAAGGTCAAAAATTCATGTCACTTAGGGGTTAAAGAAGGGCAGTTGCAGGGGTTGGGTATACTCCTTTTTTCCCTAAGCATAATTTTAGACAGGCTACTCCAGCACCACTGCGGCCATTGAACATAACAGGGAGTGTACACAGGTATAGCAGGCGTTTGCTATATAGTGTTAACAACTGAACAATTTGGTTCAACTATATAACGGAAACTATACTATAAACCTTACCATAGCAGGATTGTCTGATGCACACAAACTAGCAATGTTCATACTGTCCATGTAGGCCCCAAATCCTCCTCCAAAGAGAGCACACACAAAAAACCCCAGCTCCTTGAATCTGTTGTGGGAATCCATGGAGGATCAGCACAGAGTCTGCTGTAAGAGACACTTAGGCTTTTTGGATCTCCCACTGGAGCCTTCAGAAAAACAGTCCTTGAACAACCCAAATTTGCCAAGACAGTGCTGTTTTTTTAGGGTCCTGTTCCGGCAAATTTGGATCTGTCTCTGCATTGTCATTGCCTATGTACCGTGCTTAGCATGGTGAGCAGGCAGCATTGCATTTAAACTGCGCATGTCTGACACCCATCCCCAGCCTAGGGAAATTATGCTCCAGACAACCAGTATCTGTACCGAGGAGGCTGGAGCTCAATCTCCCAGGGTCAAGGAAGGTCATGTGACACCATGTGACTCCACCCATTCAACCTTTTTTTTGCCCCAGGCATCCATTTCTCTCCCAACGAAGCTTGGAATACATGCAAAGGGGGATTGGGAAAAGCACAAGATGCTAATTGATGTAGTGGAGCTGCCTATTCTACATGTGTATTTATTTTTATTGTCATTCAGGTAACCTGGAAAATGGAAGATGCTTTCTTATTACTTTACCAAGAATTCCAAGTGTTGCAATCTGTATGTAGAAAGCAGGCTGAACTTCTACAGAAATTACTATCAAAGAAAGGGGCAAGCACCGGTAAGTCAAACTAAGCTTCTTGATTAAGATAGTATATTGAAGTGAAAAATATAATGCCAAATTACACATTTAAGTAAAACAACAGATAGATTAAAATGCCACTAAACTAATTTACTAATTTAGAAGTGAAAATATGAGTGGCACTAGTATGAGGCTAAACTGGCACGTACCTTAAAAAAGTAAATACAGTTTATGTACAGCCCACGCACTGATTTAGCGCACACTGGCAGTGTCAACGTGTACCAGCATCCAGCTGAGCTCTGTCTCTGCCAAGAGGCAGAGCTCAGAGAAAACCTGCATGTATCTGTACAGATACACGTTGGGTTTATTTCACTAAATGGGAACACAATTTTTTAACGCTTGGATAAAAAAGGGTTACAAAGAGTTGTCCCTTAAAAAAATTTGAAATATCTAATGGTTTGCTTTGTTTAACACTATGGTTTTGAAATCTGTAGGATTAAATCTGTAGGATTACTACCTTCAATGAAGTTGAACTGTCAATGTGCCCTATATTAATTCAGTAATTAAAAAAAAAAAAACTAAACTGGCATTGGCAAACCATCATTTAAGGACATGGTCGATTTGGTGCATATATTTACAGCACATGTAAAAAAATAATTAAAAAGGACAATTGTAATGCTGAAATTGTATGGATGTTAAAATATTAACTTGTCTTTATTACACTGAAATATATTCTTATTCCTTCTCTGAGGACATGTCACAAAATGGCTATGACATGGATGCCTTCCATTCCCTCCCTGCATCACACGGGTCTCTGCTCCCTCCCTGATTGTGTGCCAAGGTTCTGCTCTCTCCCCCCGTCAGCGGGATGACCTTGTCTCCTCCATTTTTTACCCCATCTGTCTCCTCTCCCATTCTCATTACGTCCTCTGCTCCCCTCCCAATTACCACCTCCTCACACCTTCCTGCCATCTCCAACAGAAAATAATTAAAAAGTGTATTTATGTGGTGTCAAATGAAGGTGTATTGTGTGTAAATGTATGTGCTGTAATGTGTGTAGTGTATAACCTCTCTAGTCTTACAACACTCTAGGAATGCTCACTCTCTCACCAATCGCTCACCAAATTCCCTATGCTGTCACTTCACTGTTCCACTGCTTTTGCTCTGCTCTCCTGACTCTGCCACACTATCCTCTCTGATAAACAAACCTTCATCTCCTGAGCCCTCTGTGGTAAGAAGTAACATATTTTGTGTTCCTTTATAGTGCATTTATTTTCTGTTTGGGGAGGTGTAGGGGTTTCCTGACTGTCACGGTAACATGACAGTTGTAGCCTCGACTACCAGGCTGTATCTTACCATAAATCAAAATACATGGCTCAGATGTAGTGGGTGAAAAGACCACAGCCATTTTATTTAATTATTACAATAATTTTCATTGCCTCCAAGTCTAAAATATAACACATCATAAACCACATAGTACATTAGGCAATGACAAGTCCCCAATAACATATTAATATAATTGCCATAGTTGGCATAATTAATAGACATGTGCAAAACAAAAATTGTTTCATTTTCGTCCATCCGGACGGAAATTTTATTTATTTCATATTTATTTCGTCCAAAAACAATTTCGTTCATTACTGCATTCGTTTCAGACGAAATTCGTTCATTATTTTCAACCGAAATAGATTTCAGTTTATAGAAAGCCAATAGCATTACATACATTCCATAAACCGAAAGTCTATAAACTGATTCTCTTTCGGTTTATGGAATGCATGTAATGCTATGAACGAATGAACGAATGGTTAATAAACAAAAATAGTTCGTCCATTCGTGCTATTGGCTTTCTTTAAACCGAAATACAGTCGGTTTATAGAATACCAATAGCATTACATGCATTCCATAAACCGAAAGTCGTTCATTATGTCGGTTTATGGAATGTATGTAATGCTATTGGTATTCTATAAACCGACTCTATTTCGGTTTATAGAATGCCAATAGCACAAATGGACGAGTGATTTTCATTTATTAACCATTCGTTCATTCGGCTTTCGTTAGTTTAGCATTTTGGTTATTCGTTTTTCGGACGAATGGACGAAAATGCTATTTTCGGCCGAAAATGCTATTTTCGGCCGAAAATGCATTTATAACATAATTAACCACAACTTTATTAGCATAATTAATTAACATAATTAACATTTCCACTTTAAAACATTACATGAACCGGCTTGCTCTCAAGGGGTCCCCAGTTAGATTTACGGAAACCATGCGCCGGGCAGCACTGTCTGCCCAGCCCCCCATGTTGGCTAAGAGCCCCACTCTTGGCTAGAAACCTCTCACCTAACCAGTTTGGCTATTACCACTGACTTCTTTCCAAGCAATAGACCCCCTCGGGAGCAAGTTACTGCCAGGCTGTGACATGTTCAGCTCCAAGTCCTCTGCACCCTCTCTGTGCCGCATCTGAAACAGAGAAAAAAAGGCAGGAAAACCGAAGTTTACTCCGTATATACATTCCTACCAAACCATGAAATAAATGGAGGGTTGGTTGGCAATTCTGAGTAGGGAACAAACTTCTGGCGCTCCAACGGCTATTCCAGTCCTATATAGCCTGCCAGCCCCTTACTCCTCCCCTAAATCCCCCAACCAATACTTCCAGCCTTGCACAAGCTGCATCTAGTTGTCTCCATGGATAGGGAACTATTTATTGGCTTAATTTGAATTTGTCGCATTTGCGTTAATGGGCAAATTAATATTTTTACAATTAAACTATTTCATCAGTATAGACATCCTTTAATATTAGCTGTTCAATCATTATTTGTGTGCTGTCTTTGACAGTTTCATTACATTACCCCTATGTTCTCACACTGTACTTTGGTAATGTCTGTCCCCAGTCTAAAATAAAGTATATTAGTCCTATTACATGTGAAATGTGCACCATAACAGAGACATGTTCAGCTACAAGAATGTATCCTGTATGCTACACACATATCGTAATGAAATCCTGTAATCAGCATATGTATATACATCTTGATACACAGGTGGAACCAGTTATACAATGTATTATATCACGGTTCCAATTAAAGGCCATTGCCCATATGGCTCCGGATCTTCCTCCCACTTTCAGTTTATAGTGGAAGGAAGTTTTGCCTCACTGAATTCTGAGTTTGGGGTCTAAAGAATAACACTGTGATTCTGTTTATATCGTGATAAATGATTCTTTGGACACCAAATACAGTGATATAATGGAATTTAGCTGTAAATGTTTTGCACATATCCATATTCTATATGTTGGTTGTCTGTTTTATACTTATCACTGGTTGTATATTTGTATTTATTTTACTTAAAGTAATATGAACTGAAAATCGATTCCACATTTGTGTACTACAGAAATTCCTGTTACAAAGCCAATCCAGTGTAGTGACCTTGGGGACCATGCATGCTCAGAAAGTCCTTCCTTCAGGTTACTTAGAAAAGAAAATACTGATGCAGACTCTTCAAACCCAGTGATGGAGGAACTTCCTACTTCTAAACCATTAAAACCCAAAGAAGATTCCAGTGTCTTGTTGGATTTTGATGTCAGATTCCCTCCAGGCAGAGAGCAGTATAGTTATTTATCCAGCGAGAATGAAAAAGTGGAACTTGCTGTAGGTACATCCAACGCAAATAGCACCAATGACTTTGAATTATTTATTAAGAATTACACACCACAGTTTTCTAATATGACTGGCAGTGGAGACAAAGGCATTTGTGAAACTTCAAAAGCAGAGTTAGAATTTTTACTTCCAGTCAATACAGATCCGAACTTCAGTCTTTCCCACTCCTATGAAAATCTATGTTATCTTCAGTCAACGGATATTTCACTTGGAGAATGTTTAGCACCAGAGATTAGGAATCCTATTGGAATCAGAGGACCGACTCAGGTATGGAAATTGACATCTGCATCAATATTTGTACACAGTATCCTTGTATCTGATTAAACTGCATGTTTGACAGAGCTCCTACTCTGCAGTTTTCATTTGCCAATCTTGGTTGGAGGGTTTAGTCCTTCTTTAAAACATCATAAATTTGCAGACAACACAGATTAACATACAAATTGTAAAGTATGTGAAATGATAGTTTTCTTCTGGTTTGCTCCGTACCAGCTGAGAGTGGGGAGAAGTTGGCTCTGCCTCATAACTTGTCCGAAGCGAGCACATTTACCTTTTTTTTTTTGTTTGTTTTTTTATTGTCCAAGAATTCCTGGAAAATGTGACATCACAAGGTAACTGGCATTAATCTTTTCCATATACAATCGTGATCGCTTGCAAGTTATCACCTGGGGCTTTGGTAATCAACCATGTTCTATTTTTGCATTTGTCTTTTTTGTCTCTCAAGATGTTGGTCCTGTCCTCTCGGCTGAATAAAGGTTAAAGTGAGGTAGATTAAATGGCCCTGTAAACGAAAAGCGATAATTTAATATGCATGTATTATTGAGTGCCCGCTGCCACAGTAACTCCAGTAACAGGTGCAGTAATATTATTACACCTGTCATGCTAAGGCATGATTTGGGCCTATACAGGCCCTGTATTTCATATTCTGTGGTGTGTGTTTTCATGTTCAATGGTGTGTGTTCTGGAGTCCTATTGTCTAAGTTCCTTTGTAGACTAATTGCTAATTAACATCTTCTAGGGAACAGCAAATGGGCCTATGCATATCCATCCCAGGCAAACTCACACTAAGGTGTGATCTGTTTGTTGGTAATTGTAGCATCCTGTACTCCAGTACCAAAATCAGACATTGTGGCATCAACCAACCCTGGGGGGTCCCAGTATACATTTGGCCCAGAGATCAGAAACAAATGCCCACATAGTTCTAGAAATTGCTGTATCTGGACACAGGTTGGGATGGGGTTCATAATCAATATATATTTGAAACCAGCATGGTCCAGGCTTTTGAGGGACACCAAACAGTAATAGAAGGTGGCGGGTGGAATGGGAGATATGAAAATATGGCATTTGGACTAGGTGCACACATATCATGTGTGATCTTAAACTGACCGGCTGGAACAGGGCATTAAGATGAGCCCAGTGTCATAATTATGCCACGCGCAGGGAACCTTCTATTACATATTTTGTGTTGTAAGGCAAAAGTTTAGCAGTTATGACCCCGCCTTCAGGATGTCATAATCTGCTAAGCCACTTATGCCCATCCTCTTTTCAGGTGACAAAGTGGGGCTGTCTTAGCTAAGGACAGAGGGGGATATAGTGGTGTGCAAGGGATAATGGGAGAGAGTCATTTTTACCATCAAAGGCCACAACAACAACGCTAGACTCCAGGAATCACCTATGGTATGATCATTTCTGTTTTGTCCTTTTTATTTTAAACTGTTTATGTACTTGCATTTATGTCTATGTCTCTTTTTATCTACATTTTGGTGTAACAGCACTGTGACTTATTTTACTCAGATTAAATATTTTTAATCAGTTCTGTCTCTTGTTCTCTAATCGAATTCAGCCTAGAGGTAGTTTTTTTATAACACGTTACTAAGGGGTTAATTTGCTAGATATTTGGTCAGTAAGTGTTTATGTGTATACTACATTTTACTGTGTTTTTGGGGTAACTAAAGACGCCCATAAGTCTTAGTGGTGGCAGCTTTTTGTTCTTTTAGCTTGGAGTTTTGGGGGTGACTGTTGGGGGTTCGTGGTGGTTGCTTTGTGCCCTGTAGGGAAAGATTAGCCCCTTTCACACCCATACTCCCACGTCACAGCTTGGCCGATAGCCCTGTCCGTGACAACACCCATTAAAAAAATGACCGCACCCGCTAAACACCTCCATTCTTTCTATGGAAGTTTTGCAGAGTCGTTAAAAAAACGGCACTGAAATGCTGTTCTGGGCAGTAACTAGTGCTCAGTGGTTCAATGACTGCCGGTAAATAAGAACAGGCACGAAAACATCTTTCATTTTTTGCCCATTAACTTTACACACAAACTACACAACTTAAATGTGCATCAGCTGCTTAATGCAGCTGATATTTGTACATTTTAACCCTTCCAGTTCTGTAGGGAACACAGACAGTGCTTCCTACCACACTGAAAGGGTTAACCTTCTAAAAATGTTTTGGATTCCCCCAATGTGTCCGTCCGTCCGTCCCCCCCAATTAAAATCATTCTCCCTGTCTTTACCCTTGACTGTGTTATTGAGGGCAATGTACTATAATGTTACTTAATGAGGGCCTAGTCTCAGGACAAGCGATATACATGCTTGAGGCAGCAGTCAGGTTCCTTGGTTGAAGAGCAGAGAGGATCTTCGTTGATGGTAAGGTGCTGGCAGCAATTGGTCGGCCCTCTGCGGTAACATCACAAGCACCAAATCAAAATATGCAGTTTGAGTTAAAACACTAAATTAAATGTTTGTTTAATCTGTATCTAGCATTTAATGGATTTGATATGGAAGAGCCAGCTTTAGCACATGATCTGCACCATGGTTATTTAGAGCATATTAAATTAATGCACTTGCACGCTTTAATCTGTGATGAAAGGCATGACACTGGATGTTGAAAATCTTTTCTCCCAAATAGTAGCTGGGAATTTTCACTGTGTGCCTGAAGGAAAAAATTATAAGTGGAATATATTTAATAAATTCACAATTATCGAACAGTCAATCCACCATGTAAATTAGGACACGTATAAGTGATATAACAGCACAATTATTGCAAAAAAATGAGCAGAGAAAAGATCAAATCTTTTTTTCTTTAACTCATTCTGTAACACAACATTTTTATGCAAAATGACACTTTTACTTCTGGGTTCTTGGTGAATCTGATTTTGAGGATCACATTCGGTGTGAATGGTTTCTTCTTGGAAACGGTGGAGCTGGAAATCAGAGTTTTCCTTTCCTTGTGGAGCTCTTACATTCGCTCCATGATAAAAAAAACAAAAAAAAAAACAAAACAGAGAGCACTTCCAATTAAAAATACATCACTGAATAGTAAAGGTTTCTTAATATTAAATGTATGAAAATTAATGCATAAAGAAAAATAAATAAGAAAAATAAATTGGAAAGGCAATACATAAATGGCATAATATTGTCCGGCTAGACTTTAAAGTGGCAAACACTAAATATTTTTTTTTTTATTTCTTTCTTTAAGGAGTTCATGCATGGTAGCACGCCACACCCCATTGCACACATATATATGCAGACACAGGTATATGAAATACAAACACACATTTACATAACAGCAATAAGCACATAACATAATTTTTCATGGTGGACAGATAATGGACTTTGTGAAGTACAATGTAATGCTGTTCTATGGACCTTAACAGACCTTGCCATGGACATGCCATGGCTACATGCAGAGATTAGCTTGCAGATACAGGAGTGGAGTTTGTCTTTATGACTAGAACATAGTCAACACAGGGGAGTTCTCTCGGATTGGTCAATATTCCCTCTTCTCTCTAATTGGTCAATGCTCCCCCTTTCATATTATTAAATAGAAACATATGGGCACACATGAAAAAATATTTTATCATATCAGCCTTAAATAGCCAACGTTTCAGCCCCTGACCGTGGGCTTTTGTCAAGGCACACCAAGAAGGGGAAAAAATACAGGCAATTGGGCCCCTTTCTGATAAGCTGCTGGGGCTCAGTTTCTCAGACAGGCTGTGACTTTTTCCTAGTTACTCACTGCAGAGCACAGCATAATATAATGCAGACAATACAGCAGTCTAGCAACTGAGTGATCACTTCCGGAGCCCTTGCCGAATACAGGACTGCGCCACATTGGATGGGACATGCGGTACTCCAGTATGTTGCCTGCGATCACTGCTGACAGTTATTGTTTGCTGCCTATGCATGTTTAACCACAGGATATGTCCTTAACTGACAGCTTTTCCGTTACATGCCTGGTATATCCATTGTCAGAAAGTGGTTAATAGAATCCAAAGTTAAACGTAGTCTGTGACTTCTCTATAGTAAACACATCATGTATCTTTACTGATGCTCTGTCTGCAGGTGTGCTTAGCATACCGAGAGACACTCATGTCTTTAAAACAGGAACATGTTTGGTATTTTTGTCATGTGTGTGTTTAACTGCAATTTCTTGCTTTCTCATTTAGTGTGCTCATACAAAGTATATATTGTTTTTTGAAGGAAAAGTCTGACTTTCTTTTGATCCCATATTTATTAACCAGAAATTAATGATTTTTTTAAAATTGACCACCCCCCTTGTTTAAATTCGTATTGTGCCCAGACTGCGTCCTTAAGGGTTCAATTGTAACATTTCTGTAATATAAACAAAGGTTTAGCGTCACTTTAATGCTTTAATCAGCACCTCCCTGAGTATTTTCTTTCTAATTAGAGGCATATGTTATCATACACCAGCATATGGGCCCCACGTTCATTTTTCTCACTAAAAACATCTGTGACTGGATTATGAAGTAACTCAAGGGTCAGAAGCCAGCTTAAAGGCAGTGATCCTCTTTACATGTACAAGTACCATATTTCAGAAAGGGATAATAACTGAACATTAATCGGAAACAGGAAACATATTACTTACCACTTCTTCTGTCCACAGGATTTGATGCACAAAAATGATCTGGTGGGATTAATATACTTCAGCATAACAAACATAATGCCCAATCCACACAAGGCTTTCAGACCAATATTACAGTAATCAATTAGTTGAAAGGGACAAAAAAATAAATAACTAAAAGCCAATGTCAGTGACTTTGCTTTAATATAGAAACAGAGTTTGTGACAGAGATAAGAATCGACTTGTCTGTGATATAGTTCATTCTTCCTCATACAAAGACAAATTTAAACTATGAAACTGAAGTCAAATAAAAGGATGAATACAATATCAAGAAAAAATAACTTTGCTCCCTGGAATCTGTCCAAGAGGTGTGACTTGGTGCCAACCTCGTTTTATTGGTCTGTTAGAAAATTCAAGCTTTTACTAATGTCAACATTGTTCTATTCAGGCCAATAAGGGAGGGCTTGCCCAGACCATGCCCACAGGTAAAGCCTGGAACTGGAGGTGTCCTAGTGCTTGGTTTCACCACCACTATATCAGTCATATTTTCCAAACAAAACATGATGGAAATATAATTTAAGAATTAGGAAATATAATAAGTAAGGCAGCAAATAACAATTTGGCATGACACCTTTTTGCCTACTGAATAACATCATCATTAAAAAAAGCAATGTTTAAAGTGGGAGTAAAATGAAATCTTAAACAAATGGACACATTAAGATAAATAACAAGTCTTTGAAGTCTGTATCCATCATTAACACTTCTGAAGATATAAATAAACTTTTTATTTAAGCAATGACAATTTAATGTTTCAGTATTTACATCTTCAACTGAGAGCCCATGTATCTTATAAGAAATCGTATTATTTTCAAACCGGAAATAGAAAATCACTGAAAGAAAATCACAAATCATTTTAAAAATCTTAATTCTGAGAATTCTTTTGTGACCAGGAAAATATTTATTTAAAGGAAGCAAGGGTTCAAAAATAGTGTCTCCTCTTTGTGAAGTAAACACGATGTGTATGTTTAAAGATACGCAAGTTTACTCTGAGCTGCATGCAGGCCTATGCTTGCACCGGACCATCTGCTCAAGGTCACTATCTCTCTCTGCTAGTTAAGGTTCTCTGGCATTCAAAACTGAAGGTCTCTCTAGAAAGACTGTCTGTGACAGCCACAGCCCTGACACTGCTGGTCAGAGGATAAACTGGCATGTGTACTTAGATGTATATGCCAGTGTTTCTTCATAACAGTGCCACACATATTTTCACTGTACAGTACTAATCTGTTCACCTCTAGTTAATAAAAAATATAAACAAAACCCGAATTATTGGCAATAATGTTTTTACTCCTCTACACTAGTAAATTAGTATACTTTTTATACACAGATGAACAGTTATTTTTCCACAGACATGTACACCAAACAAAAGTAAACAGTAGAGACACTATGTGGAAATATGTGCAAGTTGCTTAATTCTGTCACATAATTGAAGAAGCCATGTATTCATTGCCAATAACACTTTCATACACAGAATTTAATATGTTGTATTGTTGTTTTTGAATTGTTTTGTTGTTCATTTAATCTTTAGTTGTGATTATTAACAATATGCAAATGTAATATTTTTAAACACATATGAAGTGTTCTTTAAACTTGTTAACCCTTGCTTCCTTCAAAGAAGCATGGGTTAAGCAAAACACTTTGAAAGTAACCCCAACGCATATCTTAATAGATATGCACGGGTTTACTATCTGCTGTGTCCCACATGAGAGACACAGCCGTTCCTGTTGTGTCCGTTTGTCAGCATGCGAGCAGCCAATCAGAGGAGGGGCACAAGTGAAAAAAAAAAACGTTTAGTGTCCCTTTAATCAGTATCTACATGTTTATAATAAATATACTGTATCAGAGCAACATGGTAATTATTGTCTCTTTTCATTTTCCCATAGTCATCTTGGAGTCCAGGGTGCCTTTCTGAAGAATACCAGCATGGCTGCCATGTTGATATAAATTCAGATGTGGGTCTCAGCTCTCAGATATGTGACTTCTGCCAGGCCATTTTCCCAGCTGGGGCTGCAACCAAAGGAGAATATCTGAGACATCTTACAGGACATGTGGAATGAGCATCACCATTGCTTGTAACAAGAGTAATGCTCTCCATTGGAATGACTCTGAGAGCTGGAGCATGATGTTACCCCAGCAACAGGTCCTATCAGAATCCTTTAAAGCAACGAGTCATTCTTATATTATGCGTGTGTCTACAAATGCTTGTTCTCTTTGAAGGGAAAGGGACATCTATAGAATTATTATTTGTATTAATCCATTTATATTACAGTTCATATGTAAAATAATGTTTTATAAAGTTTCCTCGCAGTCTTCCAACCTCTACTATCAGTGAAACTATGCTGCCTTTTCCCCCCAAAATTTTGAACATCAAGCGCAGTATCCTCACATTTTGTCCTCAAAAACAACCAAACATGTAATATTTAGTCACCTCCCAATTGGGGAGGGATGTACCTGGTTACTCAGGGGTGTGCCAAGCCTCCAGCTCTCCCACCCTCAAGTTTATGTCAGGGAAGCCCAAGATCAAGTGCCAGGCCCAGCAAGGTTTAACAATCACGGTTTAAGGCTCTGCAACCCAACTGCTGGTCATTGGCCAGCAGTTAGCAGCGATCATGTTAAGTTTGCCGATTCATGAAAAATAATTTAATAAAGCTGTGGCCATGTAATTGTTATGTGTTTATTGGGGTTGGTGTTGGCGAGGCTTAGTCTTGGTTATTGACAGTTGAGCAACCTCCCTGGACCTATTGGAAAGGGGAGAGCATGACTGACAGCCCAGAAGTTAGTGGGTTAGTATAATCATGTATTTTAGTATGTTCATTTGCGTGCGTTACTGGGCTGGTTTTAGGGTAATCTCCACAACAGTTGGTCATTAAATGGACCCATTTCTCATGCCTTCAAACGCACATAAATACCTCCACCTTACTTATGGACAAGCTTAGGGTATGGAAACTTTTAGAACCAGAAACGAGCACTTGTTTGGCGTCACCTACTGCTAATCCAGGAGCGAAAGAAAGACATGAACCTGTGTGGTTGAATGACAGCCAGGATTCCCTGCAGCTCTCTACCTCTCCGCTCATGTTGTTAAATCAGTAATTCACTCCTATGCTGTGTGCCCAGACCCTAGTGTTTAGCAGTGGGCCCCCCTCCACCCAAATTTTATAAAGTCACATTGTAAAAAACTGTAATTAAATGTAAACTTTTCAATACTATATGCAACCATTTTCGTATCACATTCAACTATTTGTATATGTAATGTTATTGAAAAATTGCATTTCTTGTTTTTATTCCCTTTTTCTGCACCCACATTGCAACTAAAGGACTTAACACACCTATATTGCACCCACACAATTTGGCATACCACAGTGTCACTTTGTCCCACAGAACTGCCCCTACAGAACAAGCCACAGTGTCACTTTCCTCCATAGTATATGTTATTTTACCCCACCGAACATGCCACAGCATCACTTTGCCAACTAAAATAATCCACTGTCAGGTACCAATTAACATGCCGCAGTCACTTTATCATTAACGTATGCAACAGTCAGTTTGCCCATTAAAATAGGCCACCATTTGTCCATTTAATATGCCAAAGCTTGCCCATTAATATGCCAGTGTTATTTTGCCATTAATATGCCAGTATTATTGTGCTATTAATGTGCCACAGCCAATTTGCCCATTAGTATGCCAGTATTATTTTGCCATTAATAAGCCACAGCCAATTTGCCCAACAAAATGCCAGTGTTATTTTGCCATTTAATATGCCCCATCCAATTTGCCCAAAAATCTGCCTTTGTTATTTTGCCATTTAATATGTTCGGGTCCGAAGTAGGGTGCCCGAACTCTAGTCATATTTGAAGCATTACAGTGGTAAGAGAACACCCAGAAATCTGCCTACTCAGGTAGCACCAACATTCCTCTGAATACGGCCATAAATCAGCAAAGACAAACTATCTCATCATTCGAAATGCATTGAAATGAAATGGTAGCCTCGAACACCCCATTATATTCTGTGGGAGGTTGTGCACATTGCAAAAATAACTACAACAAAAACTATTGCTTAGAAACAAAATGGGCCGCTCGGGATGCTCAGACTGTACAAAGTAAACATAACTCCACGGTGCAAAAAAGACGCCAATCTAGATAGGGCACACTAACAGCCTGACATGTTTTGCACCCTACAGGTACTTAATCATGGGCTGAATGGTAGAACAATGTCTTATATTAAATACCAGGGAAACAATCAGTAAAAGATGCAGCACATAAATAAAGTGAAAACAACCACCCTTTAAAAGCTGGATTAAAAAAAGACTTAACTGACGTACTCTTAATTATTAACTTTCATTGAATTATATAAAATACAATTTGTGAATATACGGAAACATTATAATGTATTCTAATATCTTGTAATGTAGGTGCACTTTATGCAATCAGAGAACAGCTAAAATGGAGAGAAAAACCTGAAATAAAAATAGAGAGGATAGGATCGCTGTTAACAAGTTACAGCTACAACAAAAATGAATGACATATATGAGCCCCACAAAAATGTTGGCAGTGGACAACAAAGCTCCTGTAAACAAATTTAATCCGTAAAAATGGTATATACGGTGTGGAGTGCAGACCCTTCATGCCTGCGTGACTCACCATCCCTGATGAATATCTGACTTTTATACCTCTAAAATAGTGCATGAAAATTTGAATTTAATGTGAAAGAATATGCTCATCAAACCTAACCTACGCCCTGAGTTTTTTTAGACATCTGAGCCAGCATGGGGAGAAACAGACAACACGCGACTGACTTCCTGAGACCGGGCAACAAAAATCAGCTCCCGACATCATGCTGCACAGCTTCTTTACTGCCCTGCAGAGTGCAAGCCAAGCATTGGGTGGCCACAATATGGTGGATTCTCCTTCATGCTTGTCATCTTCCGATGCCTCAACGCCTACCAGATTGGGAGATTCGCCTTCACAATACTACTTGCCTCCGAACATAATGTCCACCCTACAATTCATCCCCTCCAAGGAAGATTTTAAAGTCCTGACAACTTGCATTCAAGGCATCAAACAGGAGGTTCAAGAGGTCCTGATTGACTTAGCATGCCTCCGCGCGGATATGGCGGCAATTGACCCAAGAGTGATGGTAGTGGAACAGGCTTAACGGGTCTGGAGAAGGGATTGGAGAACTTACATTCTATCATTGCCCAACATACCTCGCAACTTGCGGATATCTGCAGATTGATGGAAGACCTCGACAACAGAGGTAGGTAAAACAATATTAGGGTGAGAGGCCTCCCAGAAGACATTACAGCAAAGAGACTGTACTTGACCCTGCTTAGCCTCTTCATGACACCCCAATTGAAATGGATAGGGCCCACAGAGCCCTACGCCCGAGGGGCGCACCAAACAGTATCCCGAAGGATATTATATGCCGCCTGACTAACTTCAACCTTAAAGACGTTATCATGCAAAAGGGGCAGGCACACAGACTATGGCCTTTCACTTGACATGAAGTATCTCTCTACCAAGACCTTTCCTGGATTACACTCCGAACAAGACGCCTACTATAGCCCCTCACTCAAGCATTGTCTGCCCAAAATATATCCTACAAATGGGGGTTCCCATTAAGCCTGTCAACAAGTTTGGGATACCCAAACTATTTTCAGATACCCTGCGGATGTTCCAGGCTTTCTCCATGTGGCATCCCAAATTGGTTGGACCGGGAGTTTATATTACAGCCAGGCCACTGCAACAAAGATGAAGTAGACCTTATTTTTGCAGAAATGATCTCATACTTGTGAGGTCCAGATTTCTGAGAGAGGTACTGTCGAGAGAGGAGTAAACCGGTTTACTTATGCTGGTGGTCGGACACCAGGGAAGGACACATCAGGATATCTGTATCGAGGAACAGACAGGATGGTAACTATATGTCACTGAAGACAGAGTTAACATCATACAGGAATGCATCACACAGGAACACAACACCGGGACTGTAAATAATCTAACCCTCTGGCGAGAGGATGCTTTTTGCATTTCAATAACAGGACTGTATCTGAACTACCATCTTAGTCAAACGTATCCTTATGATTGATAATGCTGTGGAGGGGTAATTAGCTTTGAACGACTGTTATATTTGTATAGTGAGAGACAGGTGTAACGGAACTGCTACTCAAGCTTAGTAGCACCTCTGCCCTTTGTAGGAAATCCCCTCCTTAGCCCCCGAATAAAGCTCAGCATTCACCCAGCAAGTCTTTCTTGGAACTCTTTGTACCCAAATAGCAGACAGAACTACTAACAGTTAGGTACAACAAGAATGAACATTTATTTGTGAAAAAGCACAGACTTATAGACAGACAAATATAACATCAACTAGGGGGATGCACAGGGGAACTAATTATAACATGGTAAGCCTCAAACAATAGAAAACCTAATTTAAAACAGGTAATTAAACACAGTATAACTTAACCTAATTAAACATGACACCTTTAGATACAGACATCCAGACTATAATAGACAATAGATCCATGATAGTAAACACTTATTGATTAGGTATTTAACGCATTTCAACACTAACATGTATTAACATTTCACACACTGCATGGAATAGCATTGCCTGGGCACCTTGTGTTGAAATCCCTGCCAAAATGTGTACAGGGCAGGGCCCTGGGTACTAACAGGTAATTGGGGCTTTGGGAACAGGGGACAACATCTGGCCCCATGGAGCTGGCCAATAGTAAATTCAGGGCACAGGTAACCAGGAGCAAGAGGGCAGTGATTTGTCCTTTGGGTTATGCTATAACCCCTTCCAGTGCCAGGCGAGCCTAGGTCATGCAGGTTTCTGCGACACATAGCTCCTTCAGGGAGGGGTAGTCCATAGTCCACAGGGAGGTGTTTGGCCCTCCAAGAGCCCCAGTCACGCAGTCATGATTCACTTTGTGACACCAAGTAATTAAGCACCATAAGCCAAGCTTCACCATGTTTCCCACTCGCCACAAGATTTAGTACATCTTCTTATTTATGGAACGGCGTCCAGGCTCTGATGCCTGCCCTCAGACTCCCATTCCCGGCACTCGTACTTAGCCCGTTGCCTTTCTGTTTTGAGTTCACACCATTGCCTTGTCAAAATGGAATGTTTTTCTCAGTGTAATACAGTAGGTTCAGTAAAGCAGACCTAATGGTAGTCCAACTTCACAGGTTATCTCTTACCTATAGTTAGTAATTTTACTGTGGTTCAATTGGACAGTTTTGTTACTTGAGCTTGCACGTGCCATCATTGAGCCCAAGTGTCATGTGGGACATACCGTATTTGCTCGAATATAAGACAAGGTTTTTTTCAGAGCAAATACTCTTATATTCGAAGCCATCTTATAAGCTGACCTCAAATCGAGGTCAGATTATAGGACTGGGATCCAGGTCCCCCGCAGAGCTGCAGGGGACCTGGATCCCCCACGCTAACAGCCGGTGGATGTCTGTGCGATGCACGCAGACATCCGCCGCTGCTGCCCGGCATGACCGCAGGGACTTCTATGGCATCATAAAAATCCCGGCGGAAGTGGCGGGCAGCAGCGGAGGATGTCTGCGCATTTCGTCCACTGCCCCCGCTGGCTACCAGGGAGATTGGGGTAGCTTTTCTCTCTCTCCCTGGTGGCTAGTGGGGGCAGCCGGGGTATGTCTGCACGATACGACCAGCTGTCCGTCATAATAGACGGAAGTGTCGGGTAGCATGGAGCATGTCTGCACATATCGTGCAGACATACCCCGGCTGCCCCCACTAGCCACCAGGGAGAGAGAGAAAAGGGAAGGGGGAGGGAGGGGGTGATAGAGAGACAAGGGTGATATAGAGACAAGGGGAGGGAGGAGGGTGATAGAGAGACAAGGGGAGAAGGGAGTAGGAGATAGGGGGAGGGGGATGGAGACAAGGGGAGGGACGGGGGATAGAGAGTGATGGGGAGGAGGGAGAGAGAGACGAGGGGGAGACAACGTGGGAGGAGGAGAGAGATAACACTGGGGGAGGGAGAGACAACGCTGGGGGGGGAGAGAGAGACAAATCTGGGGGGAAGGGGAGAGAGAGGCAGCATTGGCACATAAAAGGAAATAAAAACAAGAATTTTTTTTATATCATAATTTTTATTAAATATTACAAAGCAATTTACATGTGAATATATACAAGTTAAACTTTTTTCCTATAGGGTAGTCTTATATTCAGGCTTTTAGTTTTTTTCCTAAAGGAATATCCAAAGTTTGGGGGGTCGTCTTATAATCAGGGTCGTCTTATATTCAAGCAAATAAGTTATAAGCGACAGTCTTAGCGTGTCTGGCCCAGTTGCTCATTTGAGTTTATCTGTAAGTTCTGTTGTACCCTCTATCTAACTCCCTCATACTATGCAGACATAGGCCCTATGTTGTGGTCGGACCCAGTAGTGTTAAATGTGATTTCTCACCTGACTAGACCTAAGCAGACTTGCTGGAGGCTGAATGAGTCCTTATTGCTAGACCCCCAGCTTCTCCTTAGCACAGAAACAGTCTTATCCAACTATTTCAGAGAAAACATCACAGCAGACACAATGCAGACAATGGTCTGGGAGGCCCCAAAATGCGTACTGCCCTTCATAGCACATTCATCCGTGAAAAAGAAACAACATCTGAAACAAATGCACGCACTCACATACAAGATTTTAACACTAGAGAGAGCTCACAAGGCCACTCTTCAACCAGTTACTTCTCAAGAGCTGTTGTCAAAGAGAAAACAACAAGCTGACATTCTCAATTTTAAAAAAAGACTGATATAACAGAGATGAAAACGCTTCTTCTATGAAAACAGCAACAAATGCGCTAGATACCTGGCCTAAATATTGAGGAAGCCATCACCGAGCACACACTTTCCAAATATCATAAATGCAACCAAATTGTGCACCTCCCAACACAAATAGCTGAAGCATTAGTTGAAGATGAAACAACAACGGGCACTGCACCTGAACAAAATAGACAGACATTCACCAATATCTAACCTACAACATCCCACACAAACTATCCCCTGAAGTGTCAGCATCACTAGAGGCACACATTACCATGGAAGAGCTAAATGCCACCATGAAGGTCACGCAAAAAAGCAAAGCACCGGGCCCGGACGGCCTCCCCATTATTCGCTATTCTTCTCATAAATAGGGCAGCACCTGGTAAACATCTTCAGCTCTCTTTTACTGGGAGACCACTTTTCCTCACAGAAGGGGAAAGATAGGGAGCAGTGCTCCATCTACTGCCCCATCTCCTTGCTGTATGCTGATGTCAAATTGCCAGCAAAAATACTTGCATTACACTTGGCACCAAGAATCCCTGACCTGGTACACACAGACCAGACAGGTTTTGTGCCCGGTCAGGAAGCTAAAGATAACACCATGAAAGTCTTTATTAGCCATTCTCACAGTGCTTATTAGCCATTCTCACACCAAATGGACCAGTATGCTCTTGTTGTCTATAGACACTGAAAAAGCTTTTGACAGAGTGGACTGGTCCTTCCTCATGGTGGAACATATGGGTCTTGGTGGTAACATACTAAACTGGTTAAGAGCACTTTATACGGGGCTAACTGCGTGCGTGAGAGTTAATGGCCTTCTGTCCCAGCCATTAAACAACGAGACAAGGATGTCCCCTTAACCCTCTCTTATTTGTGCACACTAGGAAGCAATTCTTGAATGTTATGAGGGCAAACGACAGCCTACATGGCATGGAGATAGGCTGGAGGCAATACAAGATAGCCGCCTTTTTCAGACGTTATACTATTTATAATGACTCAACCCAGAATGTCCCTACCATTACTGCAGAGGGATTTACAACTTTAAAAATTAATTCAAACATATCTGAAATCTTAAACATCTCTATTCCTCACCAGGAGACTGAGGCATTACAATCCTCCTTCCCCTATAAGTGTCGGACGCACCCTCCCCTCCCCTCCACATAGCATGGATGTGGCCCATAAATGTAGTGAAAATTAATTTATTACCAAGCACTTAGGAGGGAAATCATCAAATATGTTTGGCAGGGGAAGAGACTGAGACAGAAACTCGCACAATTGACCATGCCCAAACATAAGGGGGACCTGAGACTACCAGATTTAAAATTGTATTACCAGAGGAGCAACCCAAACAATGGGTACATATAGACATTCAGAAGACACTTAATGCACTAACATCCGTGATCTGGCTGCCTCGTGAAAAGAGACACCAGTCACTCCACCAATGCCCATTCATCAGAGCGACCTTCAGGGTACGGGACTCCTTAAACATCAGATATAGCCTGTCTTCCTTCACTTCGCCCATGACCCTGCTTCTCCACAATCCAGGTTTCACCCGTGGCATAAGCGGAAGCCGTATCTTTCATTCCCCCGACCCCCCTAAACACCACCTGCACAATACTTGGACGACTTGGTAACTTAATCTCAATAGAGGAACTCATTAGTCTCCCAGTCTTTTTTTGAGACCCACACTTATAATTCACTGAATATGAGTGCAAAAGATGGAAACAAATAAGAAGAGGAGAGGATGAGGGAAATGAGTCCTGGGTGTGTAATGTGGCTGCTGGAGCATGTTCTATGGTGCTGGGGTAAGTACTGGGTCTGCAATGTGGCTGCTGAGGCATTTAGTGGGTGCTGGGGCAAGTCCTGGATATGAAATGTGAGTTATTTGTCATGTCCTGAGGTAAGACCTAGGTCTGTAATGTGGGTACTTGGGCATGTCCTGGGTGTGCAATGTGGGTGCTGAGGCATGCCCTGGGGTGCTGGGGCCAGTCTTGTAGTGTGGGTGCTAGGGCATATCCTGTGGTGATGGGGTAAGTCATGAGTGTGCAATGTGGGTGATGGGGCAAGACCTGGGTGTGCAGTTTCGGTTCTGAGGCATGTCCTATGGATTCAAAGTGGATGCTGGCTAGGGTAAGTCGTGGGTTTGCAATATGGGTGTTGGGGTATGTCCTGGATGTGCAAGGTGGTGCTATGGCAAGGGATGTGGGGGCAATAACGAATGGTGAAATGGAGTGAGGGAGTTGGGGGACAAGACTATTTGGTCTGCAAGTGCCCCACAATTTCTGATTGCGGACCTGCCTGCACGCCCTGGTCTCTATATGCAAAGGCTTGGGGCAATGGCCCCAAAAACTTGCAAGCTACATCAAGTTAACATACCCTAAATAATTTATGTAAAGATTATAAACATAAACGCTAGCTTGAGTTAGATTGCAAGCTCTTGAAGCCATTCCTGCAGTGATTGCTATATATGAGAGACCAGTAGAGATTATGATGAAGTGTGACCAGTAGGCTAGGCTACAATTTGTCATTTCACACCCCATCATCCACACACAAATCACACAAGCTGACCCCCCCCCCCCCCCCACTCACAATGCCTCCACACAAATATTGACTTTTTTCTTTCCTTTTTGAAAATATTGCCTGCACACCAAGGTTCTGCAAACTTTTACTCTGGCACAGCACAACAAAAGCTTGCCTACCCCTGGTCTAATGTTTCTTGCCAAAATACTGTCCACTACAGTGGCGTCCCGAGGTGGGTGCGGGGGGTGCGGACCGCACCGGGTGACACCTCCAGCGGGGGTGACTCCGGTGCTGCCAGCACACCCGCACCGTGCTGCGAAACTTTTTTTTTTTTCTTTCCGCCGGAAATTTTTTAAAAAAAAATCACAGCGACCGGATGTGACGTTACGTCACATCCGGTGACTGTGTTTCCCTCCTCCGTGCAGGAGGGAAGACTGCACGGAGGAGGCGTCCGTCCGGGGACATGGAGCAGCCATTCGGTAAGTGATGGGGAAGGGGGGAGGAGGGTGGTTGAAAACGAGCACTTTAATGGCACACTATTACTGGGCTCTGACTGGCACAATATTCCTGGGCTCTGACTGGCACACTATTCCTGGGCTCTGACTGGCACAATAATACTGGGCTCTGAATGGCACAATAATACTGGGCTCTGAGTGGCACAATATTCCTGGTATCTGAATGGCACAATATTACTGGTATCTGACTGGCACACTATTACTGGGCTCTGAATGGCACACTATTACTGGGCTCTGAATGGCACAATATTACTGGGCTCTGAATGGCACAATATTACTGGGCTCTGACTGGCACAATATTACTGGGCTCTGACTGGCACACGATTACTGGGCTCTGACTGGCACACGATTACTGGGCTCTGACGGGCACACTATTACTGGGCTCTGATGGGCACACTATTACTGGGCTCTGATGGGCACACAATTACTGGGTTCTGACTATCACACTATTACTGGGCTCTGACTATCACACTATTACTGGGCTCTGACTGGCACAATATTCCTGGTATCGGAATGGCACAATATTACTGGGCTCTGAATGGCACACTATTACTGGGCTCGGAACGGCACAATATTACTGGGCTCGGACAGGCACAATATTACTGGGCTCGGACAGGCACAATATTACTGGGCTCTGAATGGCACAATATTACTGGTCTCTGACTGGCAAACTATTACTGGGCTCTGAATGGCACACTATTACTGGGCTCTGAATGGCACAATATTACTGGTATCTGACTGGCACACTATTACTGGGCTCTGACTGGCACAATATTACTGGGCTCTGACTGGCACAATATTACTGGGCTCTGAATGGCACAATATTACTGGGCTCTGACTGGCACACTATTACTGGGCTCTGAATGGCACAATATTACTGGGCTCTGACTGGCACAATATTCCTGGGCTCTGACTGGCACAATATTCCTGGGCTCTGACTGGCACACTATTACTGGTATCTGACTGGCACTATATTACTGGGCTCCGAATGGCACAATATTCCTGGTATCTATAATTGTACAATTGTCACCTCGTGGGGCTCCTGTGTGTTGCATAATTAATGGCGGTCCCATGTGTGCATAATTATGGGGCGCTTGTGTGTGGCATATTTATCGGGCCCCATGTGTGGCATAATTAAGGGACTCTTTTGTGTAGCATAATTATGGGGCACTTGTGTGTGTGGCATAATTAATTGGCCAGAGGTGATGTATAAATAGTGGGGCTCTGGTGTGGCATAATTTATGGGGCTCCTGTGTGTGGCATAGTTAATAGGCCATCTAACTGGCATTACTAAGGAATCTGTTTGGCATTGTATTGGAGGGAATCCAGGGGGGTGACACCATGAGTTACCCCACCGGGTGACACCAACCCTAGTGACGCCCCTGGTCCACGGTCTTCTCATTCGTCTTCCTTAAATGGAAATAACCTGAGTAATTATTTATATTGATTAGTTTATTAAAGCTTATGCATAAAATAACAATATCTAAAATGTCCTCTTAGTCTTCCACCACCTAAGTTCTGTAAAATCGTATTGTGTCTTTAGTTTCAACATTAGGAGAACATCAAGAGCAGTACTGGCTAACGTTTGGCACTTGAGGACTCCAATACCCACAATAAAAGTTAGGCAAGTATGCGCCTAAGCATCATAGTCTACAACAGCTGGCATGTGGAGTGAGGAAGTGAAAATCATATGAGGCAGAGAGGAAGTTAAAGAAGTGCTTTTTCACTGCCATACTACATTAGATAGAACTGGTTATATTTTTATATTTACAGCAGACCTATACTATCTGTATTTTTGGTGATTAGTTTCAGTGGCATCTCCAGCAATCATATTTAGGGTTGGGAATGAGGGGACATGGACAAAAGTGTAGGGGGGCAATTATAAAGTATATATATATATACACACACAAATATACACAGAACAGAGCACTCACATTTCATAAAGCCTTCTTAAAAACAACCAAGATAACAAAATTGGAGATTTAGTTACATTATATATTATGCTCAGCTCACCACTACGCCGAAGTACTCAAATGTAAGTGGGTCCTAACACTAAATAATGTTGCTGATAAGGAGCTTAATCTCAATTCCAGTAATCCATATCTTTAGTCTGCTTGTCTTCAGCAAACTTTTTGTGGGCGTCCTTGTGCATCATCTTTAGAAGAGGCTTCCTTCTGGGACGACAGCCATGCAGACCAATTTGATGCAGTGTGCGGGTTATGGTATGAGCACTGACAGGCTGACCCCCCATCACCCAACCTCTGCAGCAATGCTGGCAGCACTCATACGTCTATTTTTCAAAGACAACCTCTAAATATGACGCTGAGCACGTACACTCAACTTCTTTAGTCGACCGTGGCGAGGCCTGTTCTGAGCGGAACCTGTCCTGTGAAACCGCTGTTTGGTCTTGCCCACCGTGCTGCAGCTCCGTTTCAGGATCTTGGCAATCCTCTTATAGCCTAGGCCATCTTTGTGTAGAGCAAAAATTATTTTTTTCAGATCCTCAGAGAGTTCTTTGCCATGAGGTGCCATGTGAACTTGCAGTGACCAGTATGAGAGGGTGTGAGAGCGATAACACCAAATTTAACATACCTGCTCCCCATTCATACCTGAGACCTTGTAACACTAACGAGTCACATGACACTGGAGAGGGAAAATTGGGCCCAATTTGCACATTTCCACTTAGGGGTGTACTCACTGTTGCCAACTGTTTAGATGGTGCCAAAAAAGGTTAGGGACCACTGCTCTACAGGACACAGTAAAGGGATCGCCCTTATCAGAGGAGGCCACAATAGCTCACTCTGACAAGCTAAATGTAACCAACTCTCAAAATAGGCCTTGGATAAATTTACATAAATCACTACACATCAAAATTTACGATGTTTGAATTTCCAGCTAGAGATCCATAGGTTCGTTAAAGACTATCATTGGTTATTTAGTTCTGTTATCTGGCTCTGGTTTTGACGTTTTTCACCATCAGTCATTAAGGGGTTAAAATATCTCTTGTTAAGAAGATTTATTTTTGGATACCTACAAGCACCAGCAGGGAGATCTATACATGAATCATCATGTCCAAGTCACCTTTAAGAAAGGATCTTAAAAATAAATATGGTGAGAGGTATCTGAAGGCAAGAGTCTTCCGTCTTTACTGTTATTGCCACACTTATTTTCCCTGTGTCCTCCTATATTATGTGCAATATTTCTTAGCAGTGAATTCCGTTTATTTTTAGTTTTCAAGGGCCCTGCTTAGTGAGCCCCTAATCATATTCAGTCACTCACCTCCCAGGCATGATATTGCTTCCTACATGTCATTCTTTCAATATATGACTGCTGGAACGTTTCAGATATATTTAGAAATGTAAAGGAAATGAGTGAACAGGTTATTTATAGTTGTGGATCATGGGAAAATTAAATAGAAAGTGCTGGCATTACAGTAAAAACCTGTTTCCTGGGTAATCACGTGATTTTGTAAAGATCAAAAAAATCTTTAAAAACAAACATACAAGGGAATTTTGCTCACTGAATTCTGTAATGGCGTTAAATGGCATTCACAGTGGGCACCACTGTATCCAAAAATATGTGTAGCTAATTGCTCCACCATTTAAAAAAAAAATCTTATGGGGGATTACTCAAACATAGCCAATTAAAAAGTTAATGTAAATAAATGTATGATAATGCCTATAAAAACTCAACAACTGATGTGTAAAACTCGAAAGAATAAATATAAATTTGCGTGGTCGGAGAAAGAAATTATATACTTGGGTATTAGAATCACACCTAAACGATATAATGAGTATTAATGTAATGGCCATGCTGAGGGAAACTAATTTCACCCTGAAAGGGTGGAGAAATATGATGCTGTCATGGGTCGGTAGGATATACGTAATAAAATCATATTAAATAAATGGCTATATATCTTTCATCATCTCCCATTAGAAATCCCGGAGGGTTGGCTGGATATGATCCAGCTAAGCCTTAGCAAGTATATATGGCTTAATAAGAAACCTAGAATTGCAATACAATGTATTTCATTCCCCCCTAACAAAGGTGGCCTAGGTTTCCCTATTATCAAAGATTATTATCAGGCTAATGTGATTTGACATATATACCTACTTCAGATACCAGGGATTAAAGATGAAAAGCGGTATCACAAATCGTCAGTAATGGGGGAACCTAGCTTAATTATTTGGAATACCCGATGGGATTACTATAAAAAACTAGAGATAGAGAATTATCTAATAAAGAATCTAATGTTGGCATGGGGTCAAATCAATAAAAAGCTTGGAATTCATAGACAAATCATTGAGTCTCTGAGGTTGGACATTATAGAAGCCAATGTCCAGAATGTGTCTCTCAAAAGATGGAGGGAGAAAGGTATGGACACAATTATGCCTAATATCAGACACAAAGGTGAAAACATTTCCTTTGCTGAGTCAAGAATATAAATTACAAACTGGGGAAATCTTTACTTATTTCCAGGTTAAACATTTTTTAGAATCAACATTATATCAGGTAAATAAGCAGATTATCAAGGCACTCACAGAAATATTTGATTATAAAGTTGTGGCAAAACCGAACAAACTATTGAGATTGAAACAGAGCGAAAACAGCTTGGCGAGAAAAAACTGGTCAAAAATATTAGCTACTGAGATATCACATGAGGAGTGGGTGACTCCATGGAAGGGTCTAAACCCCCAGGAGGCGTAGATTGTCAATCAAGCTAACAGCGCTACTGCTCGTGTACAGTACTCATTCTCCAATGTCTCAGACACCAGAGAATGAGATTGGGACATGGGCTTCCACAGAGGTGGGGGTAAGAGGGGGAACTTGCCACTACCCCCCTGGAAATTGGACCAGCAGCCTTCCCATTGGTCACCAACCCTTTTATCTCCAAATTCAATTATGTTTTGCCCATTATGTTAAGATAATGCATTTAAGTTACCATTTTTCAATCACTGTTATTTTGATGCTTTGAATGTATAAATATCTTGTAAAGATACGGAAGTCTGGGGAGGAGTCTTCTCCGAGACAAAATCCCAAAGGGACAATAAATAACAGTTTTGGGCATTGAAGCCTTGGTGGATTTCACAAAGGGCAACACCCGGATGTAGAGGCAAGGAGGTATATTGTACGTCCAGTGGATGCGACGCACGAGGGAGCTCCGGCGGACGTCATTGAAGAAGACACGCAGTGAAAGCGGAGACACGGCAGCATGCTATTTAAAGAAGATTTCGAAGAACAAGGGGAATAATTGAAAAAAACCTCAAGAAGGTGAAACGTGTTGTGCGAGGAGAACTGGCTGCTGCAGACATGGTTCACTTTAAGAGACTTTTATATCTTCATGGAAAATTGCTGATTTTAATGTAAGGTTTATACTCTTTTTTTATGTGGTGTATTAAATGTGTTTTACTCAAGCCTGGTTTCTTCTCCCCCTGTTCTTTTGACCGTACTGTGGTGGAGGCCTATTGAGGATTTTACCCATCTGCCATACCACTATGGGGGCTCCTGGATGTTTTCAAAACTGAGCAGTATTGCTCAGGGAAATGTAAGTGTATCTGTCCTGTTGTTTTAATTATGACAGTCCACTTTTACATGATATACTTCACTATATTGTATTTCTATGTTTTTTTCCCCCTCCCTCTGTATAACACTTGGAGGAGATCATACCTCATTTAAAGGGTAATTAAAAGTGTGTGGATTGTTGGGAGTAGCACCCTCATTCACATGTTATATTGTTTTTTATGTTTTACTAGAAGTGGAGGACTAGTTTGTTTTGGTGCTGCTTCTACTATCCCATAAAGGCGCAGTGTATTTTTTCAGTTTTTTAGAAATATCTTGTGTTTCTTACAATGTGTTATGCTTGCTGAACCTAATAAGACTGGTGTCATCCACATATATTGGGAGATACATTTTCTGACAGCATTGGTGAATATAGCTCAATTGGTTCAAATTAGCAGAAAGGAACCAGAGGGGAGAACATCTGGAAGTACCTATGAGCAAGAGACCTAATTGCTTTTGGTGTCCCGTTATACAGGTGTCCTCACCATCCTGGTTCTGTGGATTATCTATAATTTTGTGGCTTTAACATCAGGATGGCAAAATCTTATAAATTACTGACTATGGCTGCCCTGCAGGAGATGCTGCTGCGTAAAGGACAATACACATCTGGATTGAGTGAGCTGGTGGCGGCACTGGTGGAACTGGAGCAGAACGAGGATCAATCCCTGAGCCCGGAAGTTGGAGGGTCCCATGCCAGTCTGATCTGAGTAGTGGCCAGCCCCACTCCTCAGGGCATGAGATCTCCCAACAGGTGAGAGAAAGGCTGCTATTTTATGGGCATAATCCCTCCATGGATATAAATAATCAAATCATGGAAGTGGCAGAACGAGAAGCTAAACTAGCTGATCAGAATACTATGGGTATAAGGTCTAATACAGGAGATACGCATTCCCTGAGCAGCAACGCATCTTATTGCTCCATCAAAGTGACCCACCCGTAGTTTAAAGGATTTGCCAACACAGTAGGAGATATAGATGGATTTGCACCAAGAAGCTGCCCTTACAACCAGATCTGCACATTGTAGCGGCCCCAGCAACCAAATATGCACCCAGGAGCTTCTCCAGCAGCCAGATTTGCATTCAGGAGCTGCTCAAGGAAGCAAATCTTCACACAGAAGCTGTCCCATCAGCCAACTCTGCAACCAGAAGCGGCCCCAACAGCCAGGTTTTCACTCATGAGCTTCCCCAGCAGCCGAGTTTGCACTCAGGAGCTGCCCCAGCAGCCAGATTTGCACTCAGGCGGAGGTGAAGCTCCGCCCCCCACCGTGTGTAGCAGCGCAGCATCTTTGGTACCCGAGTTCCAAAAACTAACCCAGCTTGAAAAAAAAATAACCCAGGTTCGAATCTTCCCCACTGAAAGTAATCGGAGGTAACATGATCAAAGTTACTTTTGAGACTAAGTCAAATTCGGCACCTGAGTTTGACTTAGTCTCAAAAATAGCTTTGTTATTTTACCTCCCATTACTTTCAGTGGAGAAGATTTGAACCTGTTTTTTTTGTCGCTGAATTTGACTTAGTCTCGCAATATAAAGTCTCGACCTCCAAATTCGAAGTTTAGTGAATAGACCCAACAGAGTGCCCAGCCCCCCCCCCCCCCCCCACTTTCATTCCTGATCCCTTGGCTCAGTTGTGCCGCTGACACAAATGACAACCAAGGGGTTGAATGTGGCATCAGAATTGCATTTCTGACACAGCCTGTGTAGCAAATGCAATTCTGTAAGATGCCAGACGGTGAACTCTGTGCACAAATGCATGCACGGTCAGGTGTGCGCATGTACGGTTGGCAGATCTGGCTGCTGGGGAGCTCATAGGTGCAAATCAAGCTGATGGGGGTAAGTCCTGGGTATAAATCTGGCATCTGAGGGAGCTCCTGGTGCAGATCTGGCTGCTGTGGCAGTTACTGGGTGCAAATTTGGCTTCTGGGGAAGCTCCTGAGTGCAAATCTGGCTGCTGAGGCAGATTTAATATCCCATATGAAGTGTTGACCTTACTGTGGTAGTGTTCATATTATTTTGGCATTGTTTTCCAATATGTGGACCTCTGTCTAGAAAAATGTATTAGCTCTGCTGTATTACATCATAGATTTAATAGCATGAGACTTCCACCAATATCATGGGAATAAGATTGTACTACTTCTACTACTAAAAGGTCATAACATGGTAAAGGTGAGACAAATGTTTGTAGCGTACAATAGACAAATGGATGAATTTATGAGCTTAGTTTTTTTAGGAGCCAGGAAAATGTTTTTCTATAAAATTCTATATAAAACAATCACAAAGGTGACTATATGGTCTTGAGGTGTGATCATTCTAGTGTCCTATACTTAGCCTTCCAAACTTGCATAAGGATTTAAAGTATTTTAAAAACATATTGGGGTCATGCTTAAATGAAGACAAATCTGATTTTTTAAATATTAACCTTAATAACAGTGGATATAAAAATATCAAAGACAATTTTAAATACAACTTAAATAAAAAAAATACAGCTCATACTTCAGAATCAATTTTCCTAATATGTATAGCAACCATGACACACGTTCCCTGTTAAAGTCAAGTTTTGTCAAGGATCAATAAACCACAGTCTTCAGGGGTAAATGAAGCCCAGGACACCTTCAGCTCAGTTTCCAGTATGGTGAAATAACAAACAAAATAATAAACACAACAAACACCTTTCTCTTGCTCAAACACTTACTAAACACAGCAGCAACTATCTGTCATTGGGTGGCTTACCCACTTGCCAAAAAGTCACTCTTCACAGCAAATTATATGATGTAGAGTAACACTCCTCAGCTCTTCTAAACAACTTTAGCAAAAATTGTGTCTCTCTAAATGCAGCAGACAGATCTCTTCTTTACACAAACTGCCTGCTAATTGATTAGCCACAGGTGAGGTTTAATCAGTCCCCACCTGTGGAGCTCCTGGGTAGAATACAAACCACCTCGGACTTTATAAAGGTTGTCAATCTTGATTTACATATTTTTCCCAGTCTTCCCAAGCACTTTCAGTAACTGGTGATCTCTCTTTTTCCATCTGTAGCTGATAAGTTAATGACTCCTTAGTGTTATCTAGATGGAGTTTCTTTTTGTTTCCATAGTCTCCAGAGGCGTAACTAGAAACCACCGGGCCCCCGTGCAAAAATTGCCCCACCATGCAACTCCTATACTATGTAAATGGATGGTTTATATATTTATATAATGTATATTTGTTATATAAATATTAGAAAACCATATATATATATATATATATATATATATATATATACACACTCATACATACATACATACATACATACACGGTCAGACTTACACTTGCATACATACACACAGTCAAACTTACACTTGCATACATACACACAGTCAGACTTACACTTACATCCATACATAAATACACACACACACAGACTTACACTACATACATACCCACAGATTTGTGTCCCCCTCCCTGAACGGTTACCTTTTATTGCAGGGAGGGTGGTTGATGCAGTCTCCGTTTTCTTCTGAGTGCCAGGATGTCACAGCCATCCGGCGCTCTAGAAGGCTCAGAGCACAAGGGGGCGGAGCTTTCACCCCCTCGCGCGAGAGCAGCAGAGGTGTGTCTACCGGTGACAATGTCACACCCTCTATCAGTTCAGATCGCATAGTACAGGTTTTAATCTATCATTATCGCAGCGGTCGACAGAGCAGCCGCCCCCTGGTGTGACGGGAACAGTCGCAGCTGTGACCCCTGCGATAATGATAGTTCTGCCACTGATAGTCTCGCTACATAAATTTTTGCCGCTACCATAATAATCATTTTCTAAAGTCTCAGTCTCTGCCAAAGTGATGTCACAAGCTTTTTAGAGAAATGTGTTTGTGTTAACAATATTCTGACATGCTTTTATACAAGTTGATTAAAAGTTTTCAAAGGAGGTTCCTTAATGCTAGGCATAAACATGAATTTATTGCTTAATCCAAAATAATTTAATTTAAACAGCGTGTTATCTCTCTGAATCACACCTGTAGGCACTTTATCTGTAACGAGAACCCTTAGTTTGACATTCCTGAAAAAATCCACCTAAAGTTTAATCATGTTAGAAGGACAGAACCCTTCTCTATTTTTTGTTTTACTTCATAAAAAGAGATGCTGACAATCAGTGTTTCTTGTTCCTGCTTTTCCTCATTGACCACACTTGTGAGTCTTTTTCCTTTCCCTGCCCAAAAATGTTTCTCCCCCCCCCCCCCCCCCCTTCTGATTTGCTTGCAGGGGAAGAAGGAGCCCCCCTCTTCTCTTAAAAAAAAAAGTTGCTTAAGTAGATAGTTCTCCTAATTTCTCCAATTCCACGGTGATATCCACTGATTTCTGACTTCCAGTCTACTTGCTGCCTTTCTTCGGTAGTGGTGTGAAGAATCTGACACTGGTGATTTTCACCAGCCCAGTTGTAAACCTGTCCCTTTGCATAGTCTTCCAGGTCCCGTTGAAATTGTTTCCTCTTTCCTCCTTCGATCTCTAATCGATTATATTTATATTTATTTATTTATACATATAAATTTTATTTAATATATTTTCTCTCTCCTCTACTGCTTTGTGCGAATTCATTCCTCTGGATATGAAGGAGTTTTCAGGCTCTCATCTTTTGTTCAAAATAGCTTTGAACTGGGACATATACTCCTCACGAACAACAAAGGGTTGGGTGACATATGGCACAGACAGGATTTTTGGGGACAAAGATGGCACATACCAGTTGTTTGAGGGCAAAGATGCCATAAATTGAATGAGCTCAAAGATGGCACAGGCAAGAAATTTGGAAGCTAAAATAGCACAGACAAGCTGTTTTGGGCTAAGATGCCACAGAAAAACTATTTAGGAGCCTAATATGTCACAGGCAAACTATTTAGGAGCCTAATATGTCACAGGCAAACTATTTAGGAGCCTAATTTGGCACAGGCAAACTATTTAGGAGCCTAATATGGCACAGACAATCTGTTTATGAAGACTAAGATGGCACAGACAAGCTGTGTGAGGGACTAAAATGGCACATGCATGCTGTTTAAAGACAAAGTTGGCACTGACAACCTATTTGGTGGCAGATTGGCACTGTAGGAACCTGTGTGTGTGTGTGGGCGGGGGGGTAAAGCAGTTTTTGCACCAGGGCCCTCGATTTCAAGTTACGCTCTTGACTATCACTATAATACATCTGGGAAGAATAAGTTACAAGCCTTACCTAAAGAAGGAACAACACAGTTCTGCAAGCCATAGCAATTTACTTTATCAGTCAACAATGGTGTGAAGTTAAAAATCTAATAAAAATGAAGTATTTTATATTTTACCACTAGGGGTCAGTAGAACAATGGTAAAAAAAACAATCCAGAATAATAAAAAAAAAACATACAGCATGATATTCAATGTCCTTGACATTCAAAGCAAGAGTGGGAAGGACAACTGTATCACAAAACAATTTGAATACCACCTTTTAAACCATACAATGCTATCAATATGTTTTAAAAAAGACATTTGCACTACAATTAAAATTCTATTAATTCATTTGGAGAGCCAATAAAAAGATTTAGCCTACACATATTTTCAACAAATGACAAATAATCACAATAATGATGGCATAGAAAACAGTCAAAAGATGATTATCTGCATGTTTTCATTTATTCAAGGATAAATAATAACAATCAGCTGTGCCACCTAATATAAAAACTGAAAATGTCAATAAGAATATCTCATCACAATAATGTATCCCATTCTCTTTAAAATAATAATAATGCATGTTTTCCATAGCACATTCCTCCTTGCAGTGTTATGGTGGGGAATGCCAACTAGGACAGGGTTACAGTAAATGAGAAGGAAAATAGTGTATTAGGGAGCTTGTGACCCGTTGGATAAGAAATGCTTAAGTGGAGGCTGCTTGATTTGGTAAAGGATTGTTTATGCGAGATAATAAATGGGCCATCAAAAAAAAAAAATGGATCACATGATCAAGCATCACAAGTCGGGCTAGTTTGTGAATTAACGTTATTATCACTGGCCGCCTACCCTTTGTTCAGATAAGTTTGCTATAGAAACAATATTTTAATATATTAAAATGTTTGATATTTGGCCTTAAGTTTGACATTCCCATCTCATTGCCCTGCAATTCTCTCTGTACTGAGTAGACTTTTGTCACTTCTGTAAACCCATGAGTTCTTTGCATTCCAACCTTTGTTCTGCAGTTCTTGAGATTACCTCAATAAATAGGATTTATACACATAATAATATACAAAAATGCATTTTACTATTTTTACATTGCTTATTTTTTAAGTTATATGTAATCCATTTTTGGCAAAGACAAACATTACCGGACATCAGCCACTTGCCTCACCATGAATTCTGCTTTCCCGGGATCATGCTCCCAGTGGTCACACAGGCATGCTGTTACACAACACGTTTTGTGTTACAGTGAAATTGTGAATTTATTTTCAATTGAAAAAATAAGAAATACTCAGCTTTACTGGGGAGACCAATTCCAGCTAATACCATAATAAGCTTGACACATTGAGCCTATTATTTGTCTTAGTGCTTCGTCTGAAGTCTGCATGCCTTCATCTGGAAGGGTATCTCGGGGTACAGGATAGGATTCCCACTATTACTAAAATTATAAATATCCCCTCAGCCCTCACCAAAGTAGTGCAATGTTCAGTAAAACCTTTAAACTTCCCAGATCCTCCAAAAGAAGCAGGAGTGAAACCCCTCCTGAAGAAGCCTTCATTAGACTCTGCTGAGAAACTGAAAGGTGTCCATCCGGGTTTTGAAGTAAAAAGTATTGAGGCTTATATGTATTGTGGTCCTTTTTGATTCTATACAAAGAAATGTTCTTTTTTTTTTTTTTTTTTTTTTATTAAGGTATCAAAAAGAGACATATAAATTATCATTTCATATTGACATCAATTTGTGGATAGCACAGATAAATATACAATTCATATCAAAAATATGAGGTCACAAATATCAGTTTCTAAGGTGTTTTACCTATCTTATTACCTTCATTTTTATTTTATTTATGTTGCACAACTTATCTTACACCTTTGAGACCTCTCTCCATTTATATTTCCCTTTTAGACACTTTTTTTTTTTGCAAACAGTATTCATTTATATTCTTATACACTCAATCATTCTCTTTCACTCCCCCCCCCCCCCCCCCCCCCCAGGACCAGTGATTTTATTACTTTCTATCTTATTCTCTGCTGATTTTACTATCGTCATTTCTGTCCAGCCAGAGTGACCAGATTTTTTTTATATTTTTCAATTTTGTTGGTATTATTTAGATAGTAGCCTTTTTCCATCAAAGATTGGTAATCAAGTTGTTCCACTAATTTAAATATATCCAAGTTTCCTGTCCCTTTCCAAGATCTAGCAATAATCATTTTGGCAGCCATAAGAATTTGTACCAATAGTTTTCTCCTATCTACCTGCCAACTTTCCAGTTCTAGGTGGAATAGCATTAGAGATGGTTTGCATGGGATCTCAATACCGAAAATATCTGAGGCAAGCAGCGATACTGCTTTCCAAAAAGTATTAACATAGTGACATTCCCACCATTGGTGGGCTAGTGTTCCCCTTTTATTAGGACATCTCCAGCAGCTCTCATCATAATCCGAGTACATTTTCTTTAGTCTTACCGGTGGTAGATGCCACCTATATAATGTTTTATAGAATGTTTCCAGAAGATTTAAAGAATGAGTAGATCTTCTAGTTGTCTGTATTGCTTTATACCATTCTTTATCTTCACAGGTAATATTTAGTTCTTTTTCCCATTTTTTTATCATTGGGAGGGTACAAAAATTCTCCACATTATTTATGGCATCATGTGCTCTTTTACCCCACTTCTTTTTCCATGATGCCTTAAAGAAGTCATCCATATCAATATTGCTTTTATTCGGTAGGGACGCTATTTCCTTCTCAAAAAAGTTTTTTATTCTCAAATATGAGTATATTTCTCCTGGGCGTAAGGCAAATCTACTGGATATGTCTGAGAACTGCTGAATTCTGAAGAAATGTTCATATAATATAATATGGTGGCTTTACAGCACAAGAGGGACACTTGGGGCAGGCATATGCAGATGTAAGACTAGGTTGTTCATATGGTACTGTGTGTATACAGCCTCTGCATTATGGTATTCATCTTAAATTATGAATGTCTGTTATTTCTGTAAGAAAGACATATCAATTATTTAATTCAAATAACATTAGGATATGTACTCTGAAAGGTAAAATCCAATCATTCCCAAATCATTTAACCCCATCAAAGGACAATACAGTGGTCCCCGCTTTCGGTTCCTTACATAACCCTGTTCTATGTTTAGTTGTTATTCTATAGCTTACATCATGGGCAACATGAATTAAATGTTGTTGTTTTTTTGCAGAAACAGTACATTCCCTACTGTTTCACCTGAGATCAATTATTTACTTGTGTATTTTTTTCCTACTAACAAAATTTTAGATGTGAAAGAACAAATTATTGTGGAATAATTTCATTAGGATATTGAAGGAGGAATTGCTCGTTATGATTATTAAACATGCTCCAACCTAATTAGATTGTTAGAATTTCTGTTAGCTGGAAATCACCTTGTAAGTACCGTAATATAATAGACCCATAAAGTTCTGGCCTGGAATAATGCAATATATGTAAGGCCATCATGACAAAGGTTTCCTGTCATTTCCCTCACCTGTCAGTTAAGCCAAGAGCCCAATAAGGGCACGGCAGGGGGGTGGCAATGAGTGGATAGAGGGGATGGCCTTAGGCTATATATTGCAGGATTTACAGAAATGATTTCCTGTTTAAAGTAAAATGACAAGTTCCATACCTGCTGATATGGAAGCCCTCCTGGCCCAGCACAGGACTGCTGCTTCCATCCATGGTCCAGATTGGCTGATAGATAGAGTGGGTGAGCTGTTACACCTTGCACACACTGTGTCCAGCCTCACACCAGCTTTAACTAATGCCCCTATTAGGCCTATTAGAGCTAGGGCCTCCAGACCCCCAGCCCACTTTAGCCCTGATGCAGCAGGGTAAAATCATGGTTATTCCCCCACTCCAGCCTGCCTGCTAGCAGGGAGAGGAGAAGACAGAGCTGCATGGTGAGCAGGCCTCATGTGCAGTCTCCTTCTCCTTCTCCCCCTGCATTAGTATCAGCTGCCTCTCACTATGACAGGAGAGCAGCAGCTAGGCAGGCATTATCCCACCACGTGGCCTCTCGGTATGGGGATGCCAGGGAACCCCGTTGTTATAGTAGTGCAGGGTGCAGGTATCCACAGCCTGGCAGCAGCAGGCATCATGCTGAAGAGGATTCATCAGGTGAGGATTCCCTTACTCTACAGAGGGGTGGAAGCAGAGGTGACATGCAGAGCATCAGTGCACAGGGGACAAAGAGGAGAAACAGGCCAGCTGCCTGTTACAGATCCATTAACCCACGACAGCGCAGCAACTCAAGAAGAAGAGGAGAAGTTGCTGGCACGAGTCGGTCCAGGCAGCGCTCATCAAGGGAGTCTTCAGCCAGGTCCACAGTTCCCTTGCATCCGGTCCGGAACCACAGGGGAGGATCATCCGATGTCAGCCCGTTGCTGTGCTCGCAGTCTCCGAGGGCTTCTCCTGTTCCACCACCCACGGCAGTTCTGCAGGTCAGGGGCTTGTCTGGTGGTGAGTCTCATATTTACCCTTTTACTATCTCACAAGCAGCGCACGACACTCAAATTCAACACACTATAGTGGGGAGAGATTCAGTTGGGGGGGTGGAAGGGGTGGGGAATTTGCACACACCTCAGAGGGAGTCCCTTATACTTTCCCAACTGGTGGGAGAGCTGAAGGATATACTAAAAGTGGTGGAGGGAAGTTCATTGACAGGCCCCCTCCCCCTGACACAGGTATGGGGTGCTTATGCGTCCACAGCTTCTGGTGCGGCACAGGTCCCGGGTGTTCCCCAAGTCAGTAAAGAAGTAGGTGTGACATCTGCTGTGGTAGTTGGGAACCAACGTTGCCCGCCACACCGGCTGTCATGGGGTTGTCCGTCCCGGCCGCGGACACATCCCAAAAAGATACAGGTGGAAAAGGAAAGACACGGTCCGATTATCGGACGCTGCCAGGGGGACATATATATTTATATATATTTTGCTTGCTACGAGGGCCCCTAATGCAAGAAGTGAGGGATAAGATAGGTAAGGGCGAGTTTGTTGAAACATTCTCCCTGCTCCCCCTGGAGAAATGTAATCTTGATGAAGTTTCCAAGTCGCATGATGATAAGAAGGAAGACGAGGAGAAGAGGCGGGACCGCCTCATCCCTCGGACTTTCTCAAATTGGCTGCAAGCCTTTGCGATCTTGGCTGGGGTGATTGGTGTAACAAACCCAGAGCAATGCACGGGTTTGTTTTGCTACATGGACTCCATCCACGAAGCGTAAAGGGTGTATGGGGGACAAGCTTGGCTTAGATACGACGAACAGTTTCGTCAGCACTTAGCGGTTCGCAAGTCCACTCAGTGGCACCACAAGGACATTGTGATATGGCGCAGGGTCATGGCTCCCGGGCGCAATTTGGCAGTAGCCGCAGGTCAACCTGACTCAGGACCTTCGGCCTCGGCAACAAAAAAGGGCACATGCTGGCAATTTAACGACTCTACTTGCAAGAGGGGCGGTTCATGCAAATTTAAGCATGACTGCTCCGGTTGTAGGGGAGGCCACCCAGCCTTCAAATGCTTTAAACGGCGACACCAAGAAAAAGGGGGTTCTTTTAACCCATCTGGTGGGAAAGGGGACGACACCAGAGGCCGTAAGGCCAATGGTCTCTTGGCTCAATAGGTACCCGGACCAGGAGGCAGCTGCCTTGCTGCTGGCTGGTTTCTTGTACGGTTTTGTTATCGCAGCAAAACTCGACTCGGTTTTACCTGTGCCGAAATTTTTTAGATCAGCTGCGCATTTCCTGTAGTGGTGTTTGACAGGTTGCAAAAAGAGGTATTGTTTGTCAGGATGAATGGCCTATTTTCGTTCTTCCCAATTACTGGATTGCGTATATCTCCCCTTGGAGTGGTACCCAAAAAGGAACAGAGCAAGTTCTGCCTTATCCACCATCTGTCCTTCGCAAGGGGCAGGTCTGTGAATGACGGAATTGACGATGAACTTTGCAAAGTGTCATACACCTCTTTTTATCAGGCAACCCGATGGGTGCCCAGGATGGGTCATGGCGCCTTCATGGCAAAAACTGACATAGAGGCGGCCTTTAGGCTTTTATCGGTACACCCTTCTTGTTTTTATTTACTGGGTTGTCAGTGGGAAGGTAGCATTTATGTGGACAAATGTTTGCCAATGGTATGTGCGATATCATGCTCACTGTTCGAGATGTTTATTTCATTTTTAGAATGGGTGATCAGGGAGGAGTCGTGTGCGGCATCTGTCATTCATTACTTGGATGATTTTTTGTGTGTTGGCCCACCCGACTCCTCCTTGTGCCTTACGCTACTGCGCACCATTGAGAATGTGATGCAGCAATTTGGGGTCCCATTGGCTAGCGACAAGACAGTGGGTCCAGCTACCACGTAACGTTTTTGGGGATAGAATGTCCACGGAATGCCGCCTTCCCCTTGATAAAGTGGTTGACCTCGAGGGTTGTGCCTGCTGTTAAAAGAGCGCGTAAAGTACAGCTTAGACAACTGCAGTCTCTTCTGGGTAAGCTACATTTTGCTTGCAGGATCATCCCTATGGGCAGAATTTTTGCAAGCGTTTGTCGCTAGCGACAGTAGGGGTGCGGGTGCCGCATGATTACATACGACTGACGGATGAGCATAGGGCTGACCTAGCGGTTTGGGATTCTTTCCTTAGGACATTTAATGGGAGGTCATTGATCCCTGATAGGGCAGTTACCAACAAGGAATTGAATCTTTGGACAGACGCCTCTGGGGCGGTGGGTTTTGGGGCCAATTTCGAACACAAATGGTGTTGGGATTCTTGGCCTCGGCATTTGTTCCAGTCTGATCTAACAAAAATCTTGGCCTTTCTGGAGCTATTCCCGATCATAGTCTCAGTGATAGTATGGGGCCATCAGTTGGAAAACATGAAGGTCAGGTTTTGGTGCGACAGCTTGGGGGTGGTGCAAGCCATTAACAACGGGGCGGCTGCATCCCCCCCGGTGATACGCCTGTTGAGGGAGCTGGTCCTTATTTGTCTACGGAGGACTTTTCTGGAGCAAGTCGTGCATGTTCCCGGGATACAGAAGGATGTGGCTGACTCTTTATCTCGGCATCAATGGGAGCAGTTCCGGTTGTTGGTGCCCGGGGTGGACGGAGAAACCACTCCCGTTACCCAATGGATTTGGAAAATCGCGGACGGAAAATAGTTTTTTGATACACCATCTTTGGTACCTGCTACATGGGCCGCGTATAAAAAGGTGTGGGAAAAGTGGCGTTCCTTCCTACTATTTGCAGGCAGTCCGTTGGATGTGGACGGGGTCAGCATTATTCGGTTATGGTTTAACGGACAAATGTTTGCAGACAACATTTCTGTGCCGGCCATTAATAGGAAAATGTCTGCAATAGTGGCCTGGTTTAAATTTAGTGGGTTTCCTGATTTGACCAAAGAGTTTTTAGTTAAAATGGCGTTGAAAGGGTATAGGAGGGGATATAAACAGGCCAAAACAGGGCACCTAGTGACATATCAGTTATTATTGCGCTTGCTCACAAGTTCGGCATCCATTTGTAGGTCAAGTTGCGCAGTTCCGTTGTTTAGCATGGCATTCTCCTGGGCTTTTGTTGGTGCCTTCAGAAACAGCAAACTTGTTTCCCCCACAAAGAACAGGCACGGGGGTATTTTGTTGGAGGATGTCCAAAGCGCACAGGATAGTATATGTACAATGATTCGTAAGTCCAAAACAGACCAGTGTGGGTGGTTTGAAAGTCACTATGGTGGCTTTACCTGGTTATATTGCATGCCCGGTATTTTGCTTTAGTCAGTTTCTCCATGCACGCCCACCGGGCTGCCACACTTTGTTACTGCCCAGCGTCGGGTCAGCTCTGTGTCTTGGCGCTCGGTTTGCAACCACTGCTGTTTGGGTCTCATTCATTTAGGATAGGGGCGGCCACTGAAGCAGCATGCTGGGGATTAGGGGATGAGGTGGTGAAATTAATTGGGCGGTGTGAATCGTCTAGATTTCGTACGTAAATTGGAACACACCTAGTCTGAATTTTGTCTAGTAGTGCAATAAAAAATCTGAATAAGTTAAAAAAAAAATAATAATAAAATAAGAGAAAATAAAGGCTGGCGGAGAGATAATTCAATTATCTGATTATATTATTCATTTGCAGGTTGCTAGAGTTGCAGAGCTTGGATACTAGGGCATTCATTCAATTTTGGGCAGCCAAGAGGGCTGAATTACGCCCCAACGGCGAGCATTTGGGCCTAGGTCCTGTGGGAGTCTAAGTGCGTTCGATAGGCGTAAGGGGATTACGATAGGCTGCCATGCCGCAGCTGATATCCCAATCAGTAGCCAGCTGGGGCCCACCTCAGGTGTTGGTTCTACATCTGGGTGGCAATTACCACTGCTCCATTCCGTTGAGGGAATTGATATGTCATATGAGAGTGGACATGCTTTGACTGTGGCTCCAATATCCCGAGTTGATTATCGTTTGGGCTAACATGGTGTCCAGGATGTCATGGCGTGGAGCGAAGAGTCTTCAGGGCATTGAACGTGCTTGTAAAAAACGGAACTGAACCATCTCTCGTTTTGTGGTGTTTAATAATGGTATTGTAGCTCGGCATCTTGACCTTAACGGGACCGATGCTTCCTTATATAGGAGAGATGGGGTCCATCTTAACCCTGTGGGTCTGGATGTTTGGAACCTGGCGATCCAGACCAGTTTGGAGAAAGCAGTAGTTGTTTGGAGGAGCCTATACGCGTAAGGGTTCACGCGTATTGGCCATGGCGGGGGTCCCCGAGGTTTGGCGCTTGTGCAGGGGGTTGGTCATCTGGGGTATGGCCAACCCGGTTGGGCAGTAGCTGTGGGAAGCTAGCTGCACGGGCTCCCCATGGGCTTGTCCCTGGGGAGTGAGGCATGGCTACTGTGCAAACAGGGACGTCAGTAGCCGTGAGTCATGTGGTACGCCTGCGCCAGATTCTCGGGGTCCTGATCCTAGATGGTCTAGGATAAGGCACACGCTACCGCTAAGGTTCAGTAGTATTGTTTCATGTTGTTTATATTTATGGTTATAAAAGCATGTGTTGGTTGGTATATATGTATATGTATATAATGTTTGTATATATATATATAATTGTATATGCCCGGTTATTTATTTATTTATAAAGTTTTAACCATATTTGGTTTACAGTAATATTCGTTACTTATTTCAGCTATATTTTAGCTGTCAATTTATGTTGTAGCATTTCAATAAAGACTGCGACCTTTCTAGCCACTCAGTTGTCTGTCTCTTTATTGGTGGGGGGAATGTATTATCAGGTATACCTTGGTCAAGTTCTGGCCTGGAATAATGCAATATATGTAAGGCCATCATGACAAAGGTTTCCTGTCATTTCCCTCACCTGTCAGTTAAGCCAAGAGCCCAATAAGGGCACGGCAGGGGGGTGGCAATGAGTGGATAGAGGGGATGGCCTTAGGCTATATATTGCAGGATTTACAGGAATGATTTCCTGTTTAAAGTAAAATGACAAATTCCTTCCCTCCCATCCCTAGGTGACGAAGAAGGAAGTGGCAGCGGGGGTCCCCGAGGTTTGGCGCTTGTGCAGGGGGTTGGTCATCTGGGGTATGGCCAACCCGGTTGGGCAGTAGCTGTGGGAAGCTAGCTGCACAGGCTCCCCATGGGCTTGTCCCTGGGGAGTGAGGCATGGCTACTGTGCAAACAGGGACGTCAGTAGCCGTGAGTCATGTGGTACGCCTGCGCCAGATTCTCGGGGTCCTGATCCTAGATGGTCTAGGATAAGGCACACGCTACCGCTAAGGTTCAGAAGTATTGTTTCATGTTGTTTATATTTATGGTTATAAAAGCATGTGTTGGTTGGTATATATGTATATGTATATAATGTTTGTATATATATATAATTGTATATGCCCGGTTATTTATTTATTTATAAAGTTTTAACCATATTTGGTTTACAGTAATATTCGTTACTTATTTCAGCTATATTTTAGCTGTCAATTTATGTTGCAGCATTTCAATAAAGACTGCGACCTTTCTAGCCACTCAGTTGTCTGTCTCTTTATTGGTGGGGGGAATGTATTATCAGGTATACCTTGGTCATGTTTAATTTGGTGATTTTCAAACCTAATAAGAACAAGGAACATGTTTTAATAATATAATATAAAGTATATCGCATTATTTGGAAAGGTCACCTTACACAGTAACAGTATGAAGTCTATTGGCTAAAGAGTGCACTGTGGTAAACTGAGTTCCTGTCTTACACTGCACTCTATTATATATTTACTATGGTAAATGCTTCCAATTGTTGGTTAGGGCTTAGGGCACGAAGAAATGATGGCAAAGAATTTTGAGTCCAAGTGCTCATTTTTATGCATTTAACCAAGTTAACAATCTCAAAGTGCCATTTCTCCTTATATTATGACCTGTCTCCCATTGTTATTCCAGACTCTATTCCCTGTTTGTTACCTTTCCCTTAGTTGCTCCATCTCTCTGTCTCCACTCTATGCCATTTATGAATATAGTGACAACGCAGTCAGATGCTAAGTGTCAGTGGCGTAGCGTGGGTTGTCAGCACCCGGGGCAAGGCAAGTAATTTGCGCCCCCTAACCCGTGGATTTTAGCACTCGAGTCTCTTCTACTAGATTAGTTAAAGAAACCCTTACCCCCCAAGCACATGTATTGTTTGTTATGAAAATACTTATGTAATTAAAGTAAAATGCATCTAAATACAAGTTTATTTTCCAACACTTTATTGAGTGCGAACATGCATTACACACATTCTCCACATTTTCAGCAGGTCTATGAATACAAATATACACATGTAGTAACCTAGCATGGGCCATGCTATTATATGTCGTCTCACAACCATCGTAAACGACAAAAAATATCAAGAACAAAAACTAAACATCAAAATGGAACCATACCCTGGAGATGATCCAAGACTGGGCTAGATGGAGCCAACTTCCTCAATCCTGTACCTCTAATGTTACCCCCCCCCCCCCCCACACACACACACACACATATGCCATAATTGTTGTGCCATTCAGATGCCAGTAATATTGTAACTTTCGGATGCCAGTAATATTGTGCCAGTCAGAGCCCAGTAATATTGTGCCAGTCAGAGCCTAGTAATATTGTGCCAGTCAGATGCCTGCAATATTGTGCCAGTCAGATGCCTGCAATATTGTGCCAGTCAGAGCCCAGTAATAATGTGCCAGTCAGATACCAGTAATATTGTGCCAGTCAGATACCAATAATATTGTGCCAATCAGATACCAGGAATATTGTGCCTGTCAGAGCCCAGGAATATTGTGCCTGTCAGAGCCCAGGAATATTGTGCCTGTCAGAGCCCAGGAATATGGTGCCTGTCAGATGCCTGTAATATTATGCCAGTCAGATGCCTGTAATAGTGTGCAGTCAGAGGCCAGGAATATTGTGCCAGTCAGATGCCTGTAATATTGTGCCAGTCAGATGCCTGTAATATTATGCCAGTCAGATGCTTGTAATAGTGTGCCAGTCAGAGGCCAGGAATATTGTGCCAGTCAGAGGCCTGTAATATTGTGCCAGTCAGATGCCTGTAATATTGTGCCAGTCAGATGCCTGTAATATTATGCCAGTCAGATGCCTGTAATATTGTGCCAGTCAGAGCCCAGTAATATAGTGCCAGCCAGATGCCTGTAATATTATGCCAGCCAGATGCCCAGTATTATTGTGCCAGCCAGATGCCCAGTAATATAGTGCCAGTCAGATGCCCAGTATTATTGTGCCAGTCAGATGCCCAGTATTATTGTGCCAGCCAGATGCCCAGTAATATAGTGCCAGTCAGATGCCCAGTATTATTGTGCCAGTCAGATGCCCAGTATTATTGTGCCAGCCAGATGCCCAGTAATATAGTGCCAGTCAGATGCCCAGTAATATAGTGCCAATCAGATGCCAAGTAATATAGTGCCAATCAGATACCCAGTAATATAGTGCCAATCAGATGCCCAGTAATATAGTGCCAATCAGATGCCAAGTAATATATTGCCAATCAGATACCCAGTAATATAGTGCCAATCAGATGCCCAGTAATATAGTGCCAGTCAGATGCCAAGTAATATAGTGCCAGTCAGATACCCAGTAATATAGTGCCAATCAGATGCCCAGTAATATAGTGCCAATCAGATGCCAAGTAATATAGTGCCAATCAGATACCCAGTAATATAGTGCCAATCAGATACCCAGTAATATAGTGCCAATCAGAAGCCCAGTAATATTGTGCCATTCAGATACCCAGTAATATAGTGCCAATCAGATGCCCAGTAATATTGTGCCAATCAGATACCCAGTAATATAGTGCCAATCAGATGCCCAGTAATATAGTGCCAATCAGATGCCCAGTAATATTGTGCCAATCAGATACCCAGTAATATAGTGCCAATCAGATACCAGGAATATTTTGCCAGCCAGCCCCCCCCCCCCCCACCCCGTACTTACATGAAGCTGCTCCGTGTCCCCCGCCGGATGTCTCCTCCGTGCAGTCTTCCCTCTTGCACGGAGGAGGGAAACAGAAACCGGATGTGACGCGACGTCACATCCGGCGGCAGTTTTTTTTTTTTTTTTTTTTTCGGCCGTCGCATCCATCGGATGCGGCTTGCCGGAAAAAAGCGTTCACAAGCGCAATGCGCTGTGAACGCTGCAGCAGGGGCTGGGGGCCCACGGGACAGCTGCCTTGGGGCCCCCCAGGAGTAAATGGGCCCAGGGCAGCTGCCCCGTTTGCCCCGCGTTAAAGACGGCCCTGGCGGCCGCATAGGGCTAGTGCGCCCCCCCAGATATTGCGCCCGGTGCGGCCGGCCCCCCCTGCACCCCCCACGCTACGCCACTGCTAAGTGTCACCTCAGAGGCTACTAAGTGCCGAAAGTGGCATCCATGCCATAGGTTCTCCATCACTGGTATAGGGTATTAACAACAGCTGATTATATAGTCTAGCGCAGAGGGTACTTTTTCAATTATTCCATAGCAGCATGTTTATTTCATCAAACCCACACCACATATTCATGATATCAAGTCTAGTTTACACTTACCAGAGTACTGATATGGCTGGAACATAGATTTCCCAGCAAATTAATTAATTACTTGTATCTTGGGATAACATACTGTATGTACCGGTTCTTGCCAATGACACTGGATACAAGAAAATTAGCTGCTGTGTTTATGTTTGACTAATGATTGCACTGTAATTATTTGGCAAACATATAAACAGAGCTCAACTATCAAGATGGATTATAAGATAATGTATTTGGATGATTAGGAGTGTTTGCCAGAAAACATAAAATCTTTGTTTACCACTAGTCAACATTTAAAAAGTATGTATTTCTTAGATTTATTAGGGTTTAAATGTGAGGCAAAGGGGTAGAAATGGACAAGTAACAGGTCACTGTATCACTTTCAGTTATACCGTATTTGCTCGATTATAAGACGACCCTGATTATAAGACGACCCCCCAAACTTTGGATATTCCATTAGGAAAAAAACTAAAAGCCTGAATATAAGACTACCCTATAGGAAAAAAGTTCAACTTGTATATATTCATATGTAAATTGCTTTTTTAATAAAAAATTATGATATAAAAAAATGTATTTCTAGTTTTTATTTCTTTTTATGTGCCAATGCTGCCTTTCTCTTTCACTTGCCCCCATTTTTCTCTCTCTCCCCCCTCCCCTTGTCTGTCTCTTAACCCCCTCACTCCCCTTGTCTCTGTCTCTTAACCCCTTCCCTCCCCTTGTCTCTGTCTCTTAACCACTTCCCTCCCCTTGTCTCTGTCTCTTAACCCCTTCCCTCCCCTTGTCTCTGTCTCTTAACCCCTTCCCTCCCCTTGTCTCTGTCTCTTAACCCCTTCCCTCCCCTTGTCTCTGTCTATTAACCCCCTCCCTCCCCTTGACTCTGTCTCTGCCCCCCTCCCTCCCCCCTGTCTCTCTGTCCCCCTCCCTCCCTCCCCCTGTCTCTCTGCCCCCCTCCCTCCCTCCCCCTGTCTCTCTGCCCCCCCTCCCTCCCTTCCCCTTACCTTGATCCCTGGTGGCTAGTGGGGGCAGCCGGGGGATGTCTGCACTATACGTGCAGATATCCTCCATGCTGCCCGACACGGCAGTCTATTATGACGGACAGCTGTCCGTCATAATAGTCTGCCGAGTCGGCCAGCATGGAGAATATCTGCACGTATAGTGCAGACATCCCCCAGCTGCCCGATTGTCCCTGGTGCCTAGTGGGACAGCAGAGGAAGTCTGCGCGATGAGCGCAGACCTCCCCTGCTGCCGCCCGGCACGCTCGCCGGGACTTCTGTGACGAAAGCGGAAGTACCCGGCTTCTTCACAGAAGCCCCGGCGGTAGTGCCGGGCGGAAGCAGGGGAGTCTGCGCTCGTTGCGCAGACATCCCCTGCTGCTAGAGAGGGGGATCCAGGTCCCCTGCAGCTCTGCTGGGGACCTGGATCCATGTTTTATAATCTGACCTCAATTTGAGGTCAGATTATAAGAGACCTCGATTATAAGACGAGGGGTAATTTTCAGATTTTTTTTTCTGAAAAAAACCTTGTCTTATAATCGAGCAAATACGGTAATTCATTCAAATCACAACTCCACACGAGGCTACATACAGATGTTTTCCTTCTCTTTTAGGGTGCTAATAATTGTGACAACCGTCCAAACAACATCAAACTGTACAACCACCCCTGAAGAAGCCCCAGTGGCACGCCAGGTGTTTTGATCCACTATATCTTCTTTTTTAGAAAAAATTATTTTTTTAAGTAACTGTATAAGTTTGTTAATATATATTTTTATAAACTATATGCAATTTTGTAATGTATTATACTGTTAAAACATTTTTTACATTTACCGTATTGTCACCACCTTACATTCTATCTTCTTCTGAGAGCTTGCACCCACAATAGCTTCCCTATGTACATCCAGGCTACTCCACAACTCAAGCAAAGACCATTGAAGGTGCATTCTCAAAGACTACATCATCTGAATAAGAGAAAACAAAAGGAATAATTGCTTATAGCAGCAGACTATAACTCTTTTAAATTCATTTTTGTCAATTTTAACCAAGTTAGTCTTTTAAAAAAAATATATATATATATATTAGGCTTTGTATAAAGCCTAATATAGGGCGGCACTTGCCTTGTTTGCCTCGAGTTAAATCCAACGCTGAGTGTAGCTGTGGAGATTGATTATAGTCATAATTTCACAAGCACTTGCTGGATGATTAGTTTATCATCAATCCTCCCCATCCATACGCACACTATATGATAGAACGGTCTCCATTTCCCTAGTTCTGTTTTTTGATGTTACTGAGTGAACGCACCCAGCTTCCATGCTAACCCTATCCAAACCTCTCCCATGCCCAATGTTGTATGAAGCTTGATAACTTGAATGATTTCATTTTATACAAACTCACTGATTCCGGTTATTCATCTTGTGCTCAATAAATGATATGAATAGATGAATGACGCTAATTTTCCATTGATTCATTAGCAGGCCCAAACGTAGATTAGCATAAGCAGTTGGTTCAGCTAATTTGATAGAAAGAGTAACTAAATATGGTGTAGAGGGGGGCGTGTCCGGATGCCGATGAGAGCAGACGCAGGCTAACTGAGCTCCTGAACAGCGGGCCGAAAATTGAATAAAACACACGTCCACTCGCTCAAATCGACTATGGGGAAACCTTCTAAAAAGAATTCCCCCCCAAGGGACCCGCAAAGAAGTGCAAAAAAAACGCTCCCTATCAACTTACGGACATTCTTAGTCCCGCTTTCGACGCATGGAGATCCTAAGATGGCGGCGGATGCCGTGGATAGTGAGACTCCTTCCCGCGCTACAACTGAGGAATCGGAGGGCGAGGATTGCCCCTCACAGCCCAGCCGACACATACCTAAGGACGATTACCCAACACGTTCCGACTTCACAGCTCTCTCCTTACAGCTGCAACGTGACTTAACTGCAGCAGTGGGCCTGATTACGACCACCATTAAGGAAGAGATACAGGACATTAAAGTCGACCTGAAACAACAGGGCCATCGGCTGGAAGTCGTGGAAACGGACCAGGCAACCCTACATCAGGAGCTTACTGACCTCAAAACCCAGCTGGCAGAACAACGCTCAATGATGGCTACACTCTCCCAGCAGGTGATCGATCATGAAAATAGAAGCAGAAGATCGAACCTGCGGATCAGAGGCCTACCCGAGGCTAAGGGGCCAGAGAACCTGAATCAGGTGCTCACAGATCTCTTCATGGAGATAATTCAACGCTCTCCAGAGCAACCAATTGTCCTGGATCGAGCTCACCGAGCCCTACGGCCCAAAGATTCTTCAGGCCAAAGACCACGGGATGTAATTTGCTGCCTCCACTCGTATGTCATGAAGGAGGAAATCCTGCGCAAGGCGCGGAAGCAAGGCTCAATTACCTATATGGGGTCACCTCTTATAATTCTACCTGATGTGGCTTGGGCAACTCTACAGGCCCGGAAGACGCTGAAACCATTAACAGACCTTCTAAAGCGATCCAACATTCCCTTCAGCTGGGGCTATCCGCTTTCTATCACGGTTTACAAGGGCTCCACACAGATTACACTGCGGTCTCCCAGAGACCTTCCCTCCTTCTGTGACGCCTTACAACTGGAGGCCCCAGATCTCCCTGGCTGGATGGATGGCACCACTGCACCGCCGGAACTTTCGACTCTTCAAAACCTACCTTGGATCCCCAGGACGCAGAAGAAGCGGAGACCCCGACGCCTACCCTCTACATTACCTATGAATCCTGGCACACCTGGCTCAGCAACCCTGGATATCCATAACGGTTGAAAACTGTACCATACCGGTGGATCTCCTCCTAGTATACTTGTACTCTAATTTTTATTGTTATCTAGACATTGTTGACCCTATTTGGTGCCTAAAAGACTGTCCACTCGCTAAAACCTGGCCACCCCGGGCCTTCCTCACCTCAACTCGTTTCATTTATCCTAGGTGGGATTGGTGATAGGCGACGGGTCAAGCTGGGAGGATTTACTCAAAATGACAGTACCAATGTCTATATGTTATGCACATACGCATGGACTGATCTCTTGTAGACGGTCTATGTCTCTCTTAACCCCACTATCTATTTACAATTTCCAATATGTCTCGCGTTCTGAGACGTGTGTTGTTTTTTGTTCATAAAGGGTGCGGAGTCCTCTTTGGACGCACCTGCCACTTTACACACCTATTTTGGCCTGCTGTTTGTTTACGGGCCCTTGTTATCCTGCCCATGTGAAACCTATGTTCTGGCCGCACTGCTGTTTCGATCTGCCACGTTCCCCCAAGCAGACTAGTGCCGCTGTAAATTCTGGAGGTCCCGACGTGCCCATACAAAGGCCGCCCGGCCCTCCAGTTGGCACGACTGCCCTTGATGTCCACCTGACACTTTGTCGTGAAGACAAGATATATGTAGTCTCTTTTATGTTTCCTTCCCCTTTTTTTTCTCCCCCTCTTCCCCGAGCACTGGAGGAAATGCCCTTCACCGCGTTCACCATGTCTCTCTATGGCTATGGCTAGTTCTGCTCAGATCAAGATAGTCTCTATAAATGCAAAAGGCCTCAATACGACTAATAAACGTTCTCGCCTTTTTTGCGAACTTAAGGCGCTTCGCGCCGACATCGCGCTAGTGCAGGAGACCCACTTTCTCAGGGGTAAGGTACCTAATTTTTCTGATTACAATTTTCCCCATGTTTATTACTCACACTCACCATTTCAGAAGAATAAAGGGGTTGCGATTTTTGTCTCTAAAGGCCTCCCCTTCACTGTCCAGGACCAGTGGTCGGACAGTGAGGGCAGGGCCCTGTTTCTGAAAGGAGTCATAGGCTCAGATGTAGTTACGATAGCTAACTTATATGTTCCCAATAATAACCAACATGTTTTTATCACATCTCTGACAGATAAGTTACAAGGTTTCGCCTCTGGCATGGTGATATTGGGTGGAGATTTCAACGTCACGCTCGACCCACGCCTTGACTCCTCCACGGGTGCTTCCTGCACTCGATTTTCAAAAATCAAACAGGTAAAACGTGCACTACACTCAGGCCAACTTGCAGACGCATGGCGCACCCAACACCCCACTACCAAAGACTACTCATTCTATTCTACACCACATTCGCGCTATTCTAGAATAGACTATCTGTTTCTCTCACATAGACACCTCCCACTACTGATACACTCTGATATTGGTCACATCACATGGAGCGACCATGCCCCGATACAGATCACTGTTTCCCTCCCGTCCCTACACAAACGCCAACCCCACTGGAGGCTCAACGAATCTCTTTTTAAAGATCCGGAAACGGTCTCTTCCCTCAATACTAGTTTAAAGAATTATTTCAGGGAAAACGCTACTCCTGACACCTCACCATCCGTGGTGTGGGAAGCGCATAAAGCGGTGATACGAGGGCAACTTATTAATATAGGAGCCCACAAGAAAAAAGTACACTCCGCTGCTATGATTCGGCTATTGGCAGAGATTTCTGATATTGAAACCTCCCATAAGCTGACTCTAAACCCCTCAGTTTACAAATCTTTACTGGTGCTGAAATCTAAATTGGCGGATTTATGCAATCGCAGAGACCTCCGTGCGCACCTCCAAGTTAAAAGCCGCCTGCACCAATTTAAAGATAAGTCTGGTAAACTGCTGGCTAGGTCATTACGAGACCGCCACTCCACTGGTTTTATTCCTAAAATTAGGACGGCACAGGGGACTACCACATCCCTGACTCCCGAAATTGCGGATACATTCCGGCTGTTCTACTCAGATTTGTACAACCTACCCGGCCCTGTGTCCCCTTCCCAGATACTTCTCTCTAATGAAAGGATACGAAATTATTTAGACACACACATGACACGTAAGTTAGACCCACTAGACGCATTGAGTTTGGACTCCCCGATATCGGCGGACGAATTTCTTGATGCCGTCAAAGCATCCCCTACAGGGAAGAGCCCCGGCCCAGATGGGTTCTCCATTGCCTATTACAAACTATTCCATGACTCCCTTAGTTCCCCTTTCCTCCTCGCTTTTAATTCACTTTCGAAAGAAGGTTCCCTTCCCCCGCAAGCACAAGAGGCCCACATCACGGTTATACCTAAAGAGGGGAGAGATTCAGAATCCTGTGCCAATTTCAGGCCGATTTCACTCTTGAACGTCGATCTAAAGTTGTTCGCCAAAATCCTTAGTAATAGACTTAAAATTCTTCTCCCTTCCCTAATCCACCCTGACCAAGCAGGATTTGTCCCGGGCCGAGAAGCACGGGACAATACCACTAAGATCCTCAATCTCATTCACCTGGCCACCTCCGGTGACACCCCCGCCATGCTGCTCTCTACAGATGCAGAGAAGGCATTTGATAGGGTGAGCTGGCCCTTTCTCCGTGCTGTACTGAGCCACACGGGCATGGGCCCTTCTATGCTGCACTGGATCTCATCACTATATCAGACTCCAACTGCCCGAGTCCGGGTTAACGGCACTCTCTCTGTCCAGCTCACCCTATCAAACGGGACTAGACAGGGATGCCCCTTGTCGCCACTCCTCTTTGTACTCACTCTGGAACCGCTGGCCTGCGCCATGCGATCCAACACAGACATCACAGGACTGCAGGTTGGCCCAAATCACCATAAGCTGGCTGCTTATGCTGATGATCTTTTGTTTTTCATCACTAACCCTGTAATTTCCCTACCCCATATCATGAAAGAATTTGATATATTTAGCTCCCTCTCAAATTTTAAAATTAATTACACCAAATCTGAAGCTCTAAATATTGCCCTCCCCCATAATGTAGTAGGTTCCCTTAAGTCTTCTTTTCCGTTTAGATGGAATGACCACCAAATTAAATATCTAGGGGTTCACCTGAATAAGGACCTGACCTCTTTATTTGACCTGAACCTGGGGTCTTTACTAACTATATGTAAACGTGACCTACTCAAATGGTCCCTCAAAAGACACTCTTGGTTTGGGAGAGCCTCCATCATAAAAATGAACATATTGCCCCGTTTTTTATATATAATACAAACCTTACCCATCTACATACCCCATTCCTTTTTCTCATCACTGAGATCTCTGATCACAAGTTTTATCTGGCGCCACAAGCATCCGCGGATAAGTTACAGAGTCCTCACCCGCCCAAAGTGTTTGGGAGGTATTGGTCTCCCAGATATTGAGAGATATTACAAGTCGGTGCATTTAGCCAGAATAGTAGACTGGTCCAGACCGACCTCAAAACTCTGGGTCTCTCTTGAGCACAGAGGCCTGAATGTCCCAATACCCCTTGCCGCCTGGGTCCCGAGAGCCCAGTTGACACCGGCGCAGGTTACTCATCCCACAGTAGCCCCTACTTTAAAAGTTTGGAAGCAATGTACCGCTCGCCCGGGTCTTACCAACTCTCCCTCCCTACTTCACTCACTTCTTGGAAATTCCCACTTCCCCCCGGGTCTGCAATACTCTTTCTTTAATGATTTTTTCCAAACACCAGTCAGATATCCAAGGCTAGGACACATAGTAGCGGAGGGTAATATCCGACCCCCTGAGGACCTGCTCCAACACTGCCCACCCCCAGCAGGGCTTCTCTATAAATATAACCAACTACATCACTATATTTCATCATTGGGAACACGTCATCAAATCCCCACGGACGTAACAGATTTTGAATTACTATGTATGACTAAGGAACGACCACCTAGGCTGGTTTCCACCATATATCGTCTCCTTACTGACCTGGCAGACCAGGACAAACCACCCTATGTTCTATCATGGGAAAAAGACTGCGGGACTGAATTGACTGCTTCCCAGTGGCGTAAAATAGTAACCCTGGCGCATAAATGTTCCATGTCTACACACATACAGGAAAATGCCTACAAATTGCTCACCAGATGGTACCTTACCCCAGCCACTCTACACAAAATATACAACACTACATCTGACAGATGCTGGAGATGCCACCGTCAGGCAGGCGACTTTCTCCACCTATGGTGGTCCTGCCCGGTGCTACAGCCTTTTTGGAATACAGTTCTTAAATCTATTAGACGGGTAGGAGACCCTACTCTCCCCCAGGCTCCTTTGCCCGTCTTACTACATCACACCCCGCACCCCATAGGGGCATATAAAAGGTCGCTCACAATACACCTTCTTAACGCCGCCAAATTACTGATTCCAAGGCATTGGAAGCAACCTACTCCCCCCACTTTTCGGGAGTGGCTGGCTTCTGTTGAGTCAGTTAGAGTGGTCGAAGATATGGTGCACACGGCAAATGGTAACGGACTGGCCCATAGCAATAGATGGACACATTGGATGTTATATCTCGACAGCCCAGAGTGCGAATCCGATATCACTGAGGCGGAACAATCTGGACCGCTTGACGGCCACACCAACATTCCCTAATTCCATATTTAAATGTGGATTCCCTCCGGTGCTCTCCCTCTCCTCCACCCCTTGGTTCTGATTTTTCTTTGATCTCTTCGTCTTTGTAGTATGTTTTTTCTCTGGCTATTTCTACATGTTTATTTCCTCTCTTATCCCCCCTTTTCATATTTTCTTTTTCTTATATATTTCTATTACAAAAGCGATATATTGTAAATATTTGTATGTATATTTATATATATTTTGCACTATGTTCAGAAATGAATATATGCTTATTTACCCAAAGGCCCGGACGTGGGATTTCCCTCCCCCCCCCCCCCCCTTTTTTATTTTTTATTTTTTATTTTTTTTTTTTATTTTTTTTTTATATATATATATATATATATATTTTTTATATTTTTTATATTTTTATATTTCCTATTATATTATATTTATCTATTATTTACTTTATTATTTTATATTATTATTATTATTATTATTTACTTTTCTGTTTCAGTGCACGTTCGTCTAGGCCATGTAACCGTTGGCATACATATTGTTATAAAGACAATGTTTCTGATGTGATATTTGCTTTCCCAATAAACAAATTTTAAACAAAAAAAATATGGTGTAGAGAATGGCTAAGTAAGTCTTCTGCCATTATGACACATCAGGCTCATGTTCAACCCCTTTATGAATTAACCCCATGTGAGTTTGATGCTTTGTTGCAGTACGTATGTGTATCCTTCTCTGACAGTTTTATTTAAAAAAAAGTGTATAAAACACCATTTAAAATTTAAAGGGACACACACACCAAAAGGAACCCCGGTTTAGTTATAATATATCCATAATGAAACAATATCTCTGTTAAGGCACATACACTACAGTCTATGGACAAAAGTATTGGCACACCTGACCATTACACCAACAGAGACTTTTAGGAATTCTAAATACATAGACATTAATATGCAGTTGGTCCCCCATTTGCAGATACAAGAACTTCCACTCTGCTATGAAGGCTTTTCCACAAGATTTTGTGTTTCTGAGAGAATCTTTGCCTGTTTAGCCAGTAGAGCATTTGTGAGGTCAGGCACTGATGTTGGATGAGAGGGCTTGGTTTGTAATCTCCATTCCTGTTTATCCCAAATGTGTTAGATCGGGTTGAGGCCAGGGTAGTCAAGTCCCACAAAATTGGAAGCATAGCAATGTGCAAAATGTGTTGGTATGCTGTAGCATTAAGACTTCCCTTCACTGGAAGTAAGGGGCATAGCCCTTCCCCTGGAAAGCAACCTGTACTAGACAGGTGCATTCGTTTTCAGACGAATGCATTTTCAGACGAATGCATTTTCAGACTAACAAAATCCGAATGAAAGAAAATCATTTGTCCATTCTAATATGTCGAATTTCGTTTCAATTTCGGCTTAAGTTATTGTATGTAATGCTATTGGCATTACATAAACCGAAATAGAGGTGAAATGGAGTCGAAAAGTGTTGAATTCATCCGAATTGATGAATTCCACAGAACATAGTAATCACATTATACATTCCATATTCATATCAGATTAGTTTTTATTCTGCATAACATTATGCTATGCAGAAGAAAACGGATCCTAAATGAATGATGACTGTCTTATGACTTTGATCTGATCAGTAGAATCCGTCCATCTGGCAATTTGGCTTTATTTTGACATATTTCGAATAAAATTCAAATTTGGAGGTCGACCTCCAAATTCGAATTTTTGTCAATAGACCCAATAGACTCAATTTCGACTCAAATTCGTATCAATTCCGACTTAAATTCGTATTAATTTCGACTTTAGTTTTAGTATTGTAATACTATTAGCATTAAACACAACAGCCTAAAAGCCGAATTGAATGAATAAACGAATTCCACAGCTTTCAGACATACTACTAGTGTAACGTTGGGGAATTGCTTTCAGTTTGATTTAAAAAATCCATACTGTGAGTCTGTCTGTATTTGTCAATTTTGTATAAGGTATTACTAAACATTTTGATAATTATGGATATGACATTTATAAACTTTTTTAACATGTAATATATTTTTAAAAAGTTTATATTTCACATCCATAATTATCAAAATTCTTAGTAATACAATCTACATGAGTTTGCCTTCAATTCACTCCCTGTACATCACATACTGATTGAAGTACAGAGAATGACAGCAAATGAAAGGAAAAAAACAAACCCATTTCCTGTTATTTTTTAAAAATGTAATATGCAACATATGAAAAAAAATATATACACTTTTATTAATATTATTTTAATCACACATTTGGGTTTACATATACACCACTAAAATTCTACTTTCTATGTTTCTGCTTGTTTGGTTTCAACAAAATGATGTCCATAAGCTTCTATATCCGAATTTCCCAACCACTTAGAGCCAAATTACAACTGCTCAATAGCATAGGTAAGGGATGAAATTCAAAAATTTCGACTCTTTCAAACGAATTCTCCAACCGTATACTATTGAAGTGAGGTCATTTTTCGTCCATTGCTGCAATCATTTCACCATTCAGTTCGTATGAATGAACATTTCACCTATGTTCATTCAATACATAGGATAAGGTTGGGAAATTCGTATGAAAGAGAAGAATTTCAACAGCTCAATAGCATAAGGTAGGGGATGAAAAAAATTCAAATAAAATTCGTATTAATGAGACTCTTTGAACCGAATTCTCCAATAGGTGAATTATTTTCCATTCGTACGAATGAATATAACGAAACGAAAATAATGAATGAATTTCGTCTGAAATGAATGGATAAAATTCGTTTTGTCTGAATGGACGAAAACGAAACAAAAATGTTCATTTTGCCCATCTCTAGCCTGTACTATTATCCCTCCTCCACCAAACGTTACAGAAGGCACAATGCAGTCAGACAGGTAAAATTCTCCTGGAATTTGCCAGACTCGCCCATCAGACCACCAAACAGTGAAGTGTGATTTGTCACTCCACAGAACACATTTCCACTGCTCCAGAGTCGACACAATGCTTGGCATTGTACTTAGTGATGTGAGGCTTACATGCAGCTATTCGGCCCATTTCATGAAGTTCCCACTGCACAGTTAATGCCAGTGGACGTTTAGAACGCTTCTGCTATAGAATCAGCAGAGCGACTTTCATGCACTCAGTGACCCCACTGTGACTTACATGGTCTTCTGCTTCCTGGCTGAGTTGCTGCGGTTCCTAAACACTTCCCCCTTTCCAGTAATACCACAGGTGACCATGGGATATCTAGTAGGGCTTATTGCAAAAGTGGCATCTTATCACAGTACCACACTTGATTCACGGAGCTCTTCAGAATGACCCATTGTTTTCATAAATATTTGTAAATGCAGACTGCCTGGCTAGGTGCTTGATTATATACACCTGTGGCCTATCGTGCAGACATCCCCCAGCTGCCCCCATTAGCTACCAGAGAGAGGGGAGACTGAGACAATGTTGGTGGGAGGGAGGGGGAGACAGCGACAACGAGAGAGAGGTAACGTTGGGAGATTGAGGCAGCGTTTGAGGGAGCCAGCATTGGCAAGTCGGGGGGGGGGGGGAGCATTGGGCAAGTCTGGGGGGGGAGGGAGCATTGGGCAAGTCTGCGGGGTAGGGTCAGCATTGGCACATAAAAGGAAATAAAAACAAGAAATGCATTTTTTATCATTTTTTTTTATTAAATATGAAAACGCAATTTACATGTGAATATATACAAGTTAAAACTTTTTTCCTATAGGGTAGTCTTATTTTCAGGCTTTTAATTTTTTTTCCTAAAGGAATATCCAAAGTTTGGGGAGTCGTCTTATAATCAGGATCGTCTTATATTCAAGCAAATAGGGTATTTATACATACTTGCAAGCCTGAGTTTTTTTTTTTTATTATCTTCACTGAAATACTTACAATTACAATTGTTACAATTGTAACATATGAGGGTTAATAATAATCGCTGCAGTATCCACAGATGTGTGATTGCCTTACAAGGTTACCAAATATACAGTAGTCATTTTTATTTCAAGTAAATAATCTACTTACCCATTAATATAATGTAGCCCAACCAGCACCAAGCATAAGCGATGGTATTTACCTGCCCAAAAGGGTTTGTAACAGATTATTACCACTGGGGTATCAGTCAGCTCCTGCACAGAGGCAGTTTTTCCATGTTCATCGTCATCACCATCTAAGAAGAATGGTAAAACTATATTACTGGTGCCATTTTGTTTTGCTTTCATGGATAGCCTCACTCTTGAAGCTTCCAGGAAAGCAACAATTGCACTATACACAGCAAAAAATCAGCTGTAGCATCATAGGTATTATACAAGATGAGAGGGCTCAATAAGGGCATCGGACAGTTCATCCCTACCATTTCACTGCGGAAGTTTGACTGATGTGGTGTTTAGCAGAGCGGCTGTTTCATCGTGGCAGTGTCAGCGCTTACAAATACAGTAATAACCCCCTCATAAATTAACCCTCCGAAACTAGCCCCGAGCCCTAATACCAACCCTAATACTAATCCCCTACCCTAATACTAACCCTGAGCCCCAATACTAAGCCCTAAAACTAACCCTGAACCCCAATACTAAGCCCTAAAACTAACCCAGAACATAAATACTAACCCCTAATAGTAAGCCCCAATACTAACTCCTAATCCTAAGCCCTAATACTAACCCCCGAACCTCAATACTAACTCCTAATACTAAGCTCTAAAACTAACCCCCGAACCCCAATACTAACTCCTAATCCTAAACCCTAATAATAACCCTGAACCTCAATACTAACTCTTAATACTAAGCTTTAAAAACTAACCCTGAACCCCAGTACAAATGCCTAATACTAATCCTAATAATACTAGCCTTCTATTCGATCCCGCAATGAACTGTCCCAATATGAACTATCCTGCGATGAACTGGCCATCGCGCAAGAAGAATAAGTTAAGTAGATGCGAATCCGCACTCAAATGTGTAGTGGTGCCGAGGTCCTGGGGCGCCACCCAAGCCAGTAGTGTAGAGGAATCAAAGAAAGGATCCAGCACTCAACAAATTTAAAGTGAAGAGATGTATTCAAACACAGGCGACGTTTCAACCCTAGAAGGGTTTTTTCAAGCCATCGCGCAAGAAGAGGCTGCATAGAAACAGCCCTGATGAACCATCCCATCCCCCAAAAAGGTACTTTATTTGTATTATTTCATTAAAGCATTTCTATTTTGAAATGCCTACACTTGATTCCATCTTGTAAGTTTAATGTTTTTTAAACCCCTTCTCTATATAGATATATTAATCTGAAATAATCTCTGAATTTGCATGGTGATATGAGCTCTTCTGCTGATTGGTCAGTTCTGCTACTGAGTGTCCTACTGTGTAAAGTGAGTGAGCACAAGGAAGATCCAGCTCCACTTAACATCCACCTCTTTTACTTAGTGTTATAAACTTGCTGTGTTGTCACTGGATCTCAGATGAGGTCTTTTTGCTAAAGTTATGGTAACTTTATCAAAAGATCCTGTTCCAGAGGCATCACTAGGGTTGGTGTCACCCGGTGCCATAACTCATGTTGTCACCCCCCTGAATTTCCACCAATTCTGTGCCAAACAGATTCCTTAGTTATGCCAGTAATTTAATTTGCCACATACAGGTGCCCCACAAAATATGGCACATACAGGAGCCCCACAAATTATGTAACACACAGGAGCCCCATAAAAAATTCCACACACAGGAGCCCCATAACTATGCCTCACACAAGAGCCCCATTAATTATGCTTCACACAGGAGCCCCATTAATTATGCCACACACAAGAGCCCCTTAATTATGCCACACTCAAGAGGCCAATAGTTATGCCACACAAGAGCCCTGTGAGGTGACAATTGTACAATTCTAAAACAATAAATATCTACACACATCTCTCTCTTTCACTAGTTGCATTTATACTTATATGAACCTTTTAATATTATATTCAACTATTTTCATTTGTAATAAAAATGTTATTGAAAAATTGCATTTCTTGTTTTTATTCCCTTCTGCTGCATCCACATTGCACCAGAAGGTCTTAACACCACATAGTATCCACAGCACTTGCTATGCACCAATATTGCACCCACAGCACCTGGCTTGAATTGATATTACACCCAAACAATTTGGCATGCCACGGTGTTAATTTGCCTCACAGAACATGTTATTTTGCCCACAGAACATGCCACAGCATCACTTTTGCCAATTAAATAAGCCCCTGTCAGGTACCAATTAACATACCACAGTCATGTTATCATTAACATATGCAACAGCAAGTTTGGCGTTTAAAATATGCCACTGTTTGTCCATTAAATGTGCCATAGCCAGCTTTCCAATTAATAAGCCGCAGTCAATTTTCCCAATGATATGCCAGTATTATTTTGCCATTAATAAGCCAGTGCACTGTTCCCTTATGTGATTTTCAAATTTTTCCTCAGCTAAATACATCAGCGCAGACATGAGAAGCAGCTACCCAAGTTGATCCAGAAAAAATTGAAGACAAGTTAATAAACCATTTTGGTGTATTAAGCTGATTACCGGTTAAAATACTAAATGTCTATATTAGTATTATAAATAGAAATGCTTAGTGCAATAAACTCACCTTGTTGTTTTCTTTCAATTGGAAGAATTTTCCTTAGATGGATTTCTTCTCGACTCCAAATGGAAAACACAGAAACAGAGACATCAGCTCTAAAATATGTGGCCTGGATAACTGGAAATTCCTTTGTGTACTGGTCCAAGTGGAGAGCCGGAGTGTCCAACCAAACATTTTATTGATTCACGCTGGGGTAAATCACATAGGTATATTGCCACAGAGGGATTTGGTGCAACGTATGCAGAAGAATTTGTATCACATTCAGAATTTGTTACTCAGCATCAAATGGGTGAGGTCAGAAATGTAACCATGGTGAAACATTGTCCTCTAGAAGGGGACTGCACAGGCCTTTTTACAAAGGATAGAGTTCATATATCTGATCTGGGTCTTGAAATTTTTATATTAGGGCTGCAAGAAGGGTTAGAGAGGCATATATTCTTTATTGGGAAACCAACCTGAGTAAGGGTTCATCAGGTTCTTGTCAGTAGCTTGTTCTTGGGGGGGCGTTCAATATGGTCAAAATGGTGGTAGCCTAATTAAGGCTTTGATGATGGAGCTTAGGTGGTTAGCTCCTAACCTGAGGTTAGTGATAGGGCATGGGGATAGGCCAAGGATTGATAGTGGTGAAGATGAAGCAACACGGGAGATGACGCAGAATGGGGGGAAGGCATAATGCCTGCCCTGTTACCAATCCTGTAAAAAGGAATCAGTCAGCATCGCCTCTGGTCCCGGCCTCCAGCTGAAATATTGGGGAAGCTGTGAGTTGAGTCTCAACGTGAACAGAACGATCTCTAGCGGACCCCAAAGACATAAGAGGCGTAGGAAGATACAAAGTTGAAGACGCCAGTCGCTGGTATCCTCCAGATAACAAGAATTCCAGTCAGCATCGAAATTCGACTGACCCAGGATATGCTCGCAATCTTGTGCAGCCTAGATGATTTATATAACTGACCGCCGAAACCATACGGAGAAGTATCGCACAACCCCAAGAGCCTCTGGAAAAACTGTAAATTGCTAAATCCCCCGCGAAACGTTCTAAGCAGTTGATGCGCAATGAGGCTTCTGTCACAACCTGGGATAACAGACCAGGGAGGAGCCTCGTTTCAGGGCAGGGTGCGGGGTCTGTCTGCACCCCACGATGCATAACTGGGATTGGACTGAGATTCATGGACAGGACTGGTAACTGAGACAGGACAGGCCACTGAGGACAGGATGCCGAGACTGGACTGGCAGCTGAGACAGGACAGGCCACTGAGGACAGGATGCCGAGACTGGACTGGCAGCTGAGACAGGACAGGCCACTGAGGACAGGATGCAGAGACTAGACTGGCAGCTGAGACAGGGGGATAGGAACTCCAATACGATGACCTGGTAGCTACTGCAACAGGTTTGGAAACAGAACCGTGTTATTCACCTGAATGGTATTATACACTATGGTTGAGCCTCAGGTAAATGACCACCCAGTACACTGACTGCAACCGCACACTGATGCAGAGATACTCAGGGAGCACTGGACAAGAAGGATAGTCAGCAGGCCAGGTCATACACGAAACAGGAACAAGGTACAACGTAGAAATTCAGAAGGCAAGGTCACTAGACAGGCAAAATGGTCGAGGCAGGCAGAAAACAGTGGAGTCAAAATAAAGCAGTAGTCAGAACCGGGAAATCAATAATCAATATATAAATGCTAGAACTAGAAACAAGGCACTATCACAGGCTGCAACCAAAGCAATGCAAAGGCACTGATTGCCATAAGCTGCAGGTTTAAATAGGGAAGGGCTGAGGATAACGAGGCAGCTGGCAACAGGACTAGAATGGGTACACTACAATAGCGGCCACTAGAGGATGAAGACTAAACAGCCACAAACTCAGAATAACCGTGACAGCTTCTGTCTGAGACCATTTGTCTCCTGTAGCGGTATGTCCACCTTGCACGCCCCAACTGAGCAAGCTTTCGTCGGAATCTATAACTGAGACATAGATTTGTCATGTGTGTCACGTAATACGGAAATATCTGTTTGTCTGTGGTGTAACTAGTAAAGGGTCGCAAATCTGAGTATCAGAATCATGTAACTCCAGATCATCTGAGTATTTATAAGTCTCCTCATCATCAAAATTCAACTCTGACAGATCAACAATGGCTTTCGCCTTCTTCCATAATCTGGCCGATTTAGCCCGGCTCTGAGCTCTTTTTTGTGGTATCAGTTGCTGGACAAGCCTTGCCTTTCATGAGGGTTCTAGAGGCAGTGGCTGGAATGTGCCTGGACTTTTTAGTAGCCTTGTGTCTGGGTAACGAAGGGTCCCCCCCCCCCCCCCTTATGCCCTTGTTGGTCTATTCAGTCGGAGGATTGAGCACCTGGGCTGTTAACAGTGCAGATGAAATTGACTGGGCAATGGTGGATGACATCAGCCCCATGGCTGTCACGGATTTGGCAATAGTTGCATCCAAAAGTGAGTGGAACTCCTCAGTGTTCATGATGTCTCCAGTAACATCCTCATTTTTATCAGAGGCCCTGGTGCCAATAGGACTTGGGGGGGGGGGGGGGGGGGTTGAAATTCCATCAAAACAGAGACTGGGTGACACCTAGTATAGTGGGGAAGTAATACAAAACTAAAATAGCCAGAGCAGGGTGAATCAGAGAACAATGGAGGGCAAAAAGCAAGTATCAGGATGAGCAATAACAGGTGATTAGCGGTAATTGGTGGTGGAAGAAACGGCAGGAAACAGGAAAAAAAAAATGGAAGAAATTCAGATAAAAATTGTCGAAATGGATTTGCAGCTACAACAAAATGGCTGCTGCAAATAGAAAATAGTGAGAAATGAAATGTAGCCATCAGAGGCTAAATGAAATGGCCGGTGTGGTTCGCAACGGCCAAAAGTGAAAGGGAGTAGAATTTAGACAAAATCAAGCAAAATAGAATGAAATAGATGTGAGGAGAGGTGAAATAGTGCTAACAGTGCGGGGAAGCAGAAAAACGGGAGGGAAGGGAACACTTCCGACCCCATTAGCGGGAAAAGGAAGAGCAGTAAACGGAATTAGTATAAAATAGGAATGTGTGGTATATTATTCTCATTCAAGATGCATAATATAAACTGGTTGAAAGCTTCTGATTGTAATTCACTGTCTTTATTTATTATGGGAAAATAGTTCAACATTTTAATTTGCAGAAAGAATGGAAAAACAGGTATACTAACAAAAGGAATAAAAATCACATAAAAAGAAGAAATTCATTAAAATTAGAAACATGTTTCTCTACCACATTGATAATTTCTCAAAAAAAATTGTATAATAACATAAGGTAATCATAATGTGCACAGGCATTTAGCGTTAAATTTAACTATCATATGAATTGTACTCATTTTATGGTAAAGTAAAATATGCTAAACTTACAATATTAGACAATGTTAATATAAAAAGAACAAATGCATTAAATACAGTATATAAAATGTGAAATGATAATAAGATCTAAGAGTTCCAGAGGAATTGGTGTGAATGCAACACAGGAGCCCAGACGCGTTTCGCTACTGGTCTTCCTCAGAGGGTCCCTGATGCTTTATATTAATGTTAATATTTATTGGCAGAAGGAAACATACATAATACAATTCAGTCTTATCTGGATAAATTCAACAAATGTGGTTGAAGAAGCACCAGCGTAGTAAAGTGCTGGAGCCAGAGGCTCCACCAAACCTCCAAAGTATAAATGAAGAAAACACGGATGTCTCAGCACTGGAAAGTGAAATGGAATGGCCAGTTAGCATAAATAAAATTCCACTTCCCTTTACTAGTGCTGAGCCATCCGTGTTGTCTTCTTATCTGGATAACATCTAAAAATGGGAGTGGACCAGAGTTTTCTCCTTGTCTAGTCAAAAAATGTGTTCTCTTTTTTAGGTAATTATTTGAAGATTTGTTTGACAGTGACAGGCTTCCTGTTGTGGACAAAGCCCTGTCGGCATGAAGAATTTATAGTATCTGCCAGCAAATAAAAAGTGGCGTGTTGGATAATCTCAACTCGTGTCTAGCAACTTGGTCTTGAAAGCTTATAACCTAGCAACATAGTCTTAATAGCTTGCCATCAAGGGATTAATTCTTCATAATATAGTTCTGTGTGGTATTCCTTCCCTATAATGTAGTTATTATGACTGTGTTGCCGGACAGCCACAGACAATGGTACAATATAGTTACTATTATTGCCAGACACAAAACGGTAATAGTGTTAGATAGATAGCCACTCACAGAGTGTGGTACCTTATAGCTCCCATAATTATACAGCAAAGCCAGACAGACATATAGTACAGTTTAGCTCCCACTGCTATATAGCTAGCCAGACAGAGGTGTCATACAACATAGCTCCCATCAGTTTAGTTAGACAAACAAGAAATGGTACAGTGTAGCTCTTAATAGCATAAAGTTAATCAGACATAGATGTTATACAATATAGCTTTGATCAGTATATGGTTATCTGTAATACAGTATAGTTCCAATGAGTATATAGTTAGCCAGATATAGATGTAGCTCCCATCAATTTATAGTTAGCCAGGATAGATAGTGATAAACTACATCTCCCAACAATATGTACATCTGCTATGGACATTCGTTATTATGATGCTCAGCCATCATCATAGAAGAATTTTGACTGGATGGCTGACTATCATGGGAACTGTAGTTAACAGCAGCAGTATAACGGTAACATGGTAATTTAGATTAACAAAATACACAAGTACATCAAGTTCAACCCTTCTACCTATGATTCCTGCTTTGTAACTAGAAGAAGGCAAAAAAAAAAAACCCTAAGAAAGCTATTTCTAATGTTGTCTCCTAGGGGGAAAAATTCCTTCTTGACTCCAAAGGGCAATCAGATTTATCTTTGGCTCATGAAGCTCTATTATTAATGCTTATTCTATTATTAATAGCCCTGTATGTTCTGCTTTTCTAAAAAACAAATAAACAAAAAAAACATCCAGAACATTTTAACCCCTTAGTGACAAGTCATTTTCACCTTGACTTTCCCTTGGTGACAATGGCTGTTTTGACATTTCTTTGTTTGTGTTTAGCTGCAATTTTCTTCTTTCTCACATACTGTACCCACACAAATTATATGTTGTTTTTATCGTCATAAGAAGGGCTCTCATTAGATACCATTATGTTCATCATATCTTATAATTTACTACAATTTTTTTTTCTGACTTTGACCTAAAATATTATTTAGACAAATACAATCATTAAAAAAGACCCCATCTAAATAGTTTCTAAATGTTGTCCCGAGTTCAGAAATATGCATGTTTCCATATTTTTTGGTATTTTTTTGCGAGATATGGGGAAAACCAAAAATAGTGTTTTTTTTATATATTGACATTTTGACCCCAACCCAAACTTTAACCTTAACACTAATTTTAACCCCAACTCTAACCCTTATGCTATCCCTTAATATATTTTAATTTAATTTTAACCCTATCCCTTATGCTAAAAATTATTTAATTTTAACCCTATAGACTAATCTAACTATATAACCAGTTTTTAGTTAATTAAACTTTTTTTTTTTTTACATTGCTATGCTACTTAACTACCACTAGGGGCAGTCAAGTAGCATATTCAGAGGGACGGAAGTGAAGTTACTTTCACTTCCGAAGCTCAGACCTCCAGAGGGCATAGCCATATTGACGGAGCATGCTGCTCCGTCAATATGGCTCCCACGATCGATCCGTGGGGCGATCGTGGGTGCCCCAGAAAAGAAATTTCGGTGCTGGCTATTGCCCCGATGTCGAGGCAATAGACCAGCACCGTTAAAGTGTTTTTTGCGATCGTTGATCGCGAAAACCGCTTGATTCACCATTGATTCATTGTCGGGAATGGAGTTCCCGGCAGGACGTGCCTGACACGTCCATTGTCGCAAAGGGGTTAAAATGCATCTATTGTAGTTGATAGCACCACTTCTCTTGGCAGTGAATTCCATAACTTTATTGTCCTTGCTGTAAAGAGTCCCTCCTTTTCTGTCTAGGAAATCTTTGCTCTTCCAGTCTCAGGGGGTGACCTCTTGTTCTTTGTATATTTCTGTTAACGAACAGGTCAATGGAGAGCTCTTTATATTGGCATCATATTAAGTTCAGTCAGAATCAGATCATGACAAATTTCAGCTGCTGTCTTTCCATGATGACCAGCCAGACAAAATGTTAACATTAATGCTGGCTGAGCCAGAACACATTTTATGGGAAATCTGGTCCAAGTCACCAAGTAGGTTCTCCTCTCCCCCATTGAAAATTGTTCCTTTTTATTAATTGCTGCCATGTTCAGTTGCATGTCTATAAGAGCCAGTGCACCACGAGGTTACATGATACTCAGCATTCTGACTCATTGGAAATGTGGGCAGCGAGCGAGGATGATGTCTGTGTACAAGAGCAATGCAAAACAATCTTCTGCATTATGTGGCGCGCATACACAGAGGAATCTATTTTTCTCTATGACTAGTTTGGCATTATCTCCCTTAATTAAACCCATGTTGTTTCTGATCTTTAAATCCATGTGATTTTAGATATGACCTAGCTTTTAACATAGTTTCTATTATTTGCCCATTACTGATGTAAAACTTACTGGCCTATAGTTTCCCCACTCCGGCTTACTACCTTTCTTGTGAATGGGCACAACATTTTCTATTTTCCTACACCCATTAAATATTAGTTAAATAAATCCATTAATGGTTTTGCTAGTATACCACTAAGTTCTTTTAATAACATTTGGTGTATAACATAAGGCCCATCAACGTATTTGTCTTTACTTTATACAGCTGAAGTAGAAACTCTTCTTCTATAAATTCATTTGTATCAAATAACTCATTAGCAGTGGCGGATTCCCCATATATGCTAGGTGTGTTCCACACACCTAGCACGAGCAGCTGTGCTGTGTATTTCTGGAGTTTGTGTGCTCCGAGCAGAGAGCACACAAACCCCAGAAATATATGTGAGGGGCCGACGGCAGCTGGGAATTCGGCCTCAGAGTGACTCACTCTGTTGCCAATTCGACAAGCACTAAATGTATACTATAAATTGTATACTTTTAGTGCTTTTTGAATTGTCAACAGAGTGAGTGACTCTGTTGCCGAATTCACAGCTGCCATTGGCCCCTCGGATGTAACTCGCTGGCTGTTCATAGCACACAAACCCCCGGAAATACACGAGATACATCATGCCTCAGAGTGACAGGCGTGCTCCGGACTGGCATACACCCCTGCTCATTAGTCTTTCTTCCTAACTGAGGTCTCTTACCTTCATTATTGTCTGCAAAAACTAAACCAAAAAATTAATTGAGGAAGTCAGCTTCATAAGAGTCTTCTTAGAGACCTCATAAATTCCTTCTTTTGTTTTTAATCTAACTAATCCTTGTTCTACTTTGTCCCCTTTTTTTTACTCGATGTGCCTTTGAAGCTCTTATAACTATAAGTCTGAAAACTTTTGTTTAAGTGTGATAGAGCCTAAACTTTCACCTACAGTAATGTATTATACCAAATCTAATTTTGTGAATACTAAATCTAAAATGGCCTCCTTACGAGTTGGCTCCTTTACTACTTGTTTTAGCGATAATCCCAGTATGGAGTTTAGAATATTTATTCAAATTAATAATTCAAATGCGAAGAGACAAAAGTTCACTATAACAAACAAAGACTTTTATAAATATTTACATCTGAGACAACCCCTCAACAAATTTGACCAATATACCTCAATATTAAACTGAAACAGGCCAAAGAAAATGTCAAACATCTATCCAGGATCCTCGGAATTAGGCTGGAGAGACTGCAAACAATAGGGAATCATGTACCACGTATGGTGGGCATGCCTATTTCAAACCACTATGGAAAGCTCCTCTCCTAAAATCCAAAAATGTCTTTCCATTTTTGAACATTACTACCCAAGAAGAAGTACTACTAGCCATCCTATATGATCAAGTCACCCACAAAAAGGACAAGTTACTATTGCACATATTGACAGGAACAGAAACTGAAAAACAAATAATCTCCCACAATGCACAGAAGCCATTAAACTACTAAGTACTCCCTATGAAATGGATAAAATGGTGGCAGCAATAAAGTGGAATCCATGGAAAAAACTCCATAAGCCACCTCACAATTACTAATGAGCCTGCAAACAACAGGGTACCCTTACATATTAACAAACGCAATCTCCTGCTATTTCTGTCCCCTCCTAAAGCCCCATCTTTACAATATTCCATAATACACCAATTTACATTAACTGTATATTATATCAAAGTGGTGGAACAATGTTTATATTGTTATAAATTGTATGTGAACATTATAAAACGTCGGTTTGTTACGTACCTTTGAAAATGCAATAAAAGTTATAATGAAAAAATGGAACACTCTGCAGTGATAAAGCATAACTCCCATTATTATGTATTGAGCCAAACTCTAAAAGTGGTAGAGCACAACTCCCGTCATTGGATACCTAGCCAGACACTGACAGTGGTGCAACATAGTTATTATTATTACATAGTTTGGACCTAGAGACACACCTCATAACCTTGTACGCGGATGACGTTCTGCTAACAATTTCTGAACCAGACACTTCACTCCCTGCCCTTATGGAACTATTGACAAAATATGGCACATTTTCGAATTACAGTTTGAACCTCACAAAAACCCAGGCCATTTCTTTATACCTCTCCCCATTACAAGAAGAAGTTTTGAACAGAATACGAGGGGAAAACAAGAGACAGGGGTTCATTGATTACCTGGGGATAAAACTGGTACCACGTAGAGAGAATATAGTTAGGGTAAATTATAACTCACTTCTATCAGACCTAAATCTAATTACATCTAAATGGTCTAAGCTTGTGATCTCTTGGCTGGGCCGAATCAATGTCCTGAAATCGTATATCTTACCTAAACTGATGTACTTATTTAGCACAATCCCATACAAGGTCCCTGGTATAATTTTGAGGGAATTTGATATGCTTTTTTCAAGATATACTTGGGCAGCTAAGAGACCAAGAATCCCCTCCCAAACCATCAAGCAAAACTTAGATAGGGGAGGACTGGGATACCCAGACCTCCGTAAACTATACGACGCCTGCCAAATGGCATTCGTCTTAGCGTGGAAAAACCCTACCGTTGGCGGTTGGCGGGGGATTGAGAAAAGCCAATGTATAAATTTAGACCTAACTCTTTTACAATGGATCCCGCAAAAATATTATATTAAATTAAAAATCTCAGCCCGAGTGATAACAGAAATCATGGCGTCGTGGTATAGAGTTAAAAGAACCATGAAAATTAGTAATAACACTTCTAAAGCAGCTCCGCTGCAGATTCTCACAATCTATACTCCGAACCTAAATCTAGCAAACTGGCAGGCGGCAGGGATAAAACAAATCAAGGATTTATACATAGATGGTGGGCTGGCTTCCTTTGGGGATCTAGCTAGAACATTCAAGCTCCCGCCTTTTGAAATGTTTAGCTATTTGAGGATTAAACATCTTTTAACTTCTGACCCCCCCACCGAAGAATCTGAATGGGACAGATACATCCTCTCAGTTACCCCAAAGAACCAAATATCTAAAACAGTAAAATTCTTACAGACGTCTGTTCCAATAGAGAAACAGAGAGCTGTGTTAAGATGGGAAACGGATATTGAGGAGGAATTTGAAATAGAAGAGTGGCACAAGACTTGGAAAGATATTAGACGAGCTGTCCACTGTGTAAATATACACGAACAATTCTTTAAAATTACTCAGAGGTGGTATCTGGTCCCAGAACGATTGGCCAAGTTCGCATTAGACCCAAATAATCTCTGTTGGCGCTGTCAAAACAAAATAGGAACGCATCTACACATATGGTGGGATTGCGATAAACTAGCAAGATATAAAAAAACATTAACTACCCTGCTTTCACTCCTGCTTGGGAAACCAACCCAGATTCTCCCCAAGACATATTTATTCCATCTGGACTTACCATGCTCAGATGGAGTAAATAGATACTTGCATATAAACATTCTAGCTGCTTTCAAGATCTGCCTAGCCAGATACTGGAGAAGCACACAGATTCCCAGCTGGGGGGAAGTGAAAGCACAAATTTCTTTCCAAGCCGTTTCGGAAAAATACTTCTTGACCCAAAACACTACAAAAGGGAGAGAAACATACAATAAAATTTGGGCAAGTTGGTTAACGCTAGTGGATTTGGGAATCTGCGAGACACCAACAGGCGAGTTGATAATAGGCTAATAGATCCAACTACACAGAACTGAAATCGGTCGTGCCGGCCCCAGACTCCACCCCGGGGCCCCCGAGCGCCCAGATACCCCCGATACACACGGCTCATCTCCCTCTGCCAGGCCGATCCCAGGAATAAATGAGAGTATGAATGATAGGATGAAAGGTAGATAATAATTTTTCGTTTGGAGTACTGGAAGATAAATTATTAATAAAGAAATTTAAACTTATACTAGTAACAGTTCACTAAGACCCACATAAACCTGAAACAATTTTATTTGCACTGCTTAGCTTTACGGATTTAATCAACATTAAATTATGAACAAGCACCAGGATGAACCGGAGGCACTTAAATGCAATACAAATCTATACAGATAGTTGCATACACTCCTGGGTCTGAGTGTTAAAGAAAAAAAAAGAAAAAATTATTACATAGTTTGCTAGACAAAAACTGTGGTGTACTGTGTAGCTCCAAATATATACTGCTTCTGTGGACTACACTACCTGTGAGGCTCAGTCAGCATCATGAAAAATATTTTGGCTGGCTGGGCATCATGTTAAAGGACAGCTAAAAAATGTTTTAAATTGAATTAATCAAACGATTTGGGGGGGCATTCCAGAGGCTTTCTCAGAGCAATATTACAGCAAGGGGCCTTACTTGTTACTGTGCTTTCATGAGGTAATACAATAGAGCCCATTGTCCTACTAGACAGCATGGGGGTTACAGAAAAAAAAACTTGGTGGCCTCACCTGCCACATGTCCATCAGTTGATCATCAATGCTCAATACAACAAGGATGTTAACATTTTAATTTCAGTGTCTTGAGACCATATAATCTCAAAATATTCCACACTGCTGTACAATGCTAAATCCATACACGTAGGTCACATTACAATTTGTGCAAATAAACTTTGTGATGCATAATAGCACCATGAACATGATGTATTACAGCATCTATATTGGACAGTGATGATTGGTTGAGGATGGGAATTGTAGTAGACAATAGTGAAATAGAATATTACACACACATATATGATTTAGAGGGTCAGAATATAAGTACTATAGCTGGATACATCAAATAGGAAGTGACTGCTCTTCTTGTTGAGTATATGCTTCTCTAGAAGTGCTTCATATCATCATGTGAAGGGGGGCGAGGCTCAGGCATCAAGGCATGGTTTAGCATGCCTCGTTCTGTTACACAGCTAAATGGAAACCAATTAGGACCGGAGGGAGTGGTTTGTATTGTTATACCTCTTTTCCTTTCCACTTGCATTGCTACCTTGCTGGGAATCTGTTTCCCTGCAGCTTTGTGCAACATCGCTGCTGCTATTACAAGGCAAGCATCTGCTATCTCCTTATTATTGACTGTCGCCCTTCTCTTACCCTCGACCTCCTGTGGGATCTCCCACGCTGTGATTGGGTGCTGATGCCCAGCTGTTTGAGTTAGGATGGGGAGCCGCAGCCTGGATTGAGCCGTCACTGATTGAGGCAACACTGCTGCTTGGAAAAGGAAGGACGCAGCATCTTACTGGTCTCCTATAGCTCCTCTCAGTTCAAAGGAAGGGAAGATTAATAAAGGCATTCTATATCCCTTTAATATCTATCAGGAAAAGGCATTGTTTATTAAGCAACGAGTAAAAGAATCTGAGCTTGTCAGCCATGCGTGCAGGAAGCAATGAACCAGAGTGCGCCTTAAGCTACCAGGTACGGCCAGCTGTGTGTATTGTGTATCTACTTCATGTCCACACTGTGTATTACCCATTCCATTAATGTCACATCAACACTGTGTATTGAGCATCTCATTAATGTCACATCCATACTCGTGTATAGTGCATTGTTTAAATACTAAATCCATTCTTCTTTATTGTGCATTATTTAATATCCGCCTATCAATGCTGGGCACCTTGAATGCCACAGCCAGGCTCTGTGGTGCATACTATTAATGGCACAGCCAGCTACTGTACGGGTGACAGGACCTTTTCATGCATGGCTCAGTGCTATCACCTTTTGTAGATTTGGTGGTGGGCGGAGCCATTATCCTGCAAAAAAAATGAAGTGAATTCTGGATTTGACCACTTAAAGTCTTTTGAGTGTCCGTTTATTCGACGGGTCTCTACCATTATAGTTTATTAATGTGTGCCCATCGCTGGAGAGTCATGCATCTGCTGTAACAATGCAGGGCATGCTCTAATATTTGGGGTTTTGTGGGCTTGCAGTTGATGGACACCTGGAAATTGAATCATTAAGTTACTGCAGTGCAGGGAAGTAGATTGGCTTGAAACAGTACCGCCAGAAATCAGTATATATACTGTGCATATATATGACTATTGAAAGACTACACTACTTTTACATGTAATGATTTTCAAAGTAAATTCATATATTAATAACCATCTGGGTGCCATGTTTTATTTCAAACACTACAAAACAGTATATACTAAATAGAACCCAGTACCTTTTGCTAAACAAATGTGAGTGTGTGGCATTAAGTAATCGGGATATTCAGCACAGGTATCTAAAGGATAGTGTTACATGCCGTTATATACACCTGCTGTAATTAATTGAAGACGATGAGTGGCTGTAGAGGATCTTGCTGTGGCTCCAATCTATTTGCAGCATTGTGTTCTCAGTTGGCTGTAGGCATGTTTCATACATGGCAGATGGAGGGGAAGCAAACATACAGTCTAATATCACCTTGTGTGGAGGTCATTGAGGAGTGCTGTGCTATAGCCCCCTGTGAGTCTTAATTTAATAATGATGGAATATGCTAGACATACAATGAAATTCTTCAAGGATGCAAAGATATTGTTGTCAGGAAAGGTGCTTTGCTAAAAGGCTATGCACCATTGGCATTTGGTATTTTAGTCCTGCTTTCAGATAAGGCATGCATTTTCTCCTAAATTTTGCGAAGAACATGGTTCAATGGTAAGAGATAAGTCATGATTACTCTGCCAGATTAAAATGATGCCTGTTACGGATGTGGCTTTTAAGATTATTTGCCATTTCCAGTAAATAGAATTATTATTATTATTTTTTTTTTTGTATTAATCTGGTTTAAGGGATCACTCTAGTCTGGAAAAAAATCAAAAGCTTGGGAAATAAATGCATATTGAAGCTATTAGGTGCATGTATTTGTTCCAGATTTGTGATTTTTTTTCGTTTTTGCAATACTTAACTTGAAAACTTACCTTACTTGGGTATTGACCCTTCCCACAATGACATAACCGACTGAAGCGAAAAATTGCCATCCCTGGCAACCGCTGAGAGCCAGTGGTTAAACACTACCAGGTGCATCAACGTTAGTTTGATGTCTTCAGTGTCCCTTAAATTCTACTGTTCATAGATTAAATAGATGACTTATTACTCTAAATGACCTTCACAGCTAGACATTAGTTTTTCATTTGGTTATATTAACTGGCACTTATTGACATTGATGGAACCCTCCCGTCTATTCGCATGATCAACAGCCCATTGCCATTGAGGTTTGTAGTCCAGTAGTACCTGGAGTCAACCATAAGTTAATGGTAGGTGGGATATTTAAATATGACATCTCAAAAGATTTGCATTGGTTAATACTACTCATTTGTCTTTTACATTACAACACCACATTGCAGTAAAATGTTGCTGTCCACCTACTAATGATGTGTAAACGTTTAAGAGACTTTAGGTGCGAAGTATAAAAGTGCAATAGAACTAAATAGTTGTGCTAATGCCACAGGTACCAATGTACCAACATTCTGCAGCTCCAGCACAATCCATGTATAGAAAAAAATAGGTGCTAAAAAATGGTAAATCCATTCTGGAATAGGTGCCAATACACTGTTCTATCTGAAACGAACACAGATTGCACCGTTTTTACCTTACCCGCACTTTCAGGGGGTGGGTCATTTTGTGCATGACTCCCTTTGTTACAAAAATACTGGCGTCACATTGAATATAATCGTCAACATTAAAAAGGTTTCTTCCAGAGTTTAACTTATATAACTGTCCTATCCTCAAGCTAAAGAGCATTTCAACAATTCCTCATACTGGGATATTTCTCTTCAAAATACCAATTACTTAGAGCCCCTAGGAACATCTGTACCAACTTTACAGAATTCTCATTATCATGATACATGTCACATAGCAATGGATGAATTTTTCACCCTCATACTAAATGACATGATGCCGAAGTTAAGAGGATCTCTGTCATATGCTGTAACCATCAAGGTGTTCAATATTGCAGTGGGGTACTTTAAGGGTTAACAGTGTTACAGCTGAATAGCTGCACAGTTCTTTGTGAAAGATATGGTGTCTATTCTGGACACAAATGAAAAGAATTTTAATGTGGTAATCAAGGGGCCCCTGAACTAAAAATGACCCTTAACTCGCTTGTCCTGATTTCTCATTTGTGTTAAAGATCCAATGACTATTGTGCATTTAAAGGCCTTGTGCAAGAACTGAACATTGTCTCCTGCCTTCTTCGAAACAATTATATAGTTGTGCATTCCAGTAAGCCAGAAATGATGACCTTCCATATCATTGTTCCTACACACTACATTTTCTAAACCTTACCCTGATTTATAAAAGCAGCATTTTAGGAAATATAAAGCTAAAAGTAGACATTTCAGATATCATAGTGCAGTGATGGCAAACATCCTTTTTTATTTATTTTTTAAATATTTAACATTTTTTTTTTTTTTTTATAAGTGCCCATTTTTGTGCTGGATACCAAGTTTAAAGATTGAGTTATGCTTCCCTCTCCAATTTCCATTGCAGACTCAGGTAATCTTGGTTTGCCCTTCTCTCTGTTATTGTTCCCTTTCCCTTGGTCCCCCCCCCCCCCCCCCCAACCGCCTGCTCCGCTTACCTCCATGTATGTTGATGGTGACATGCAGTCAGATGCTAAGTGCCACAGGTTCGCCTTCACTGTCATAGTAACTATCGTATGGGAACACTGAAAGGAAAAAAATAACAGAAATGTCATGTTAAAAGTGGGTATAGCATGAGAGAGAAATGTCTACCCCACAACCCTCATAAAAATGTATTACCTTTTTTTTTTGTAATGTTCTTGATGGTTTACCAAATATCTCTCTTGTTCTGCCTTAAACATTTTAAACCGTTTTAAGCAATTTGCAGAACATGTGGCAAATTGCAGGCCTTAGTCTTCCTAGCTGCTTGGCCAGATAAATGAGGAGTGGTGCCATCAGAATCCAAAGTTTTATTTGTTATTCAAATTTGCATTGCTCTTTGTCATAGATGGGATACAGAAAACAAAGGATGGGGAGAAGTGGCATGATGCATTCCAAATATGTAATTACAACTCTGATTACACATCTGAGCCACAGATCAGCATAAAATAAAAATGTTTCCATCACAATTAGAAATAAGTAAATCTAAAGGATTAGATCTTCATGATTTTAATGTAAGCACTATTTCTGAAAATACAGTTTACAAAAGGTGACGCTTATTTTTTTAGGTTATTTTGAGTTGTATTGCTTACCCACTTTTTGGTGCTTTTCAATATTTTTTTTTTTCTCTCCATTTATTTTAATTTCTGCATACTGTTTGTTTTTATTGGCTCAAATCTTATTTCCCAATAGTGTTTCACAGTTGTGGTTCACTTATGGTATTATGCTACAATGTGTGGCAGTCATGGTGAGTGAAGACAGCAGTCCTTTTCACATTACTCTCTCTTTAATTGTGCTTTTAGTTTTTTAAGCCCAATTGTAAATAGCCCATAATACCGTCCATAACCCCCATTTTATGCATTTATTTTGTATGCAAACGGGCACAAAATATGAACACCATGTATAATATCACGTACAACAATCTCCAAAGTTTAGATAAGTTCATAAAATATTGGAGTACCACTATGAACATTGGCTACATCCTACCTTCATTGTAAGTATGTGTTTCTAATATCAGTAGTTTAATATTACCATAGCTAAATATGTGTACTTGCATTCTGATACACTGCAACCAGCATTAATGTAGACTTGGTTAAAAACATGCATAATTACCTGAATAACATGTAATTGACCACAGTTGTATTCATTGCTTCTCAACCCATACAAAACCCCTCATGTAGTAGGTGTGATCTAGCAATAATTTCTTATCTATTTGAAGTTGATTCTAAATCTTTTTTTAAAGAATAGGCTGTGTATGTTATATCTTAAGTACCGTAATATAGAGATTCTTTTGATCAAGTGATTGTTTGTTTGGATTTATCATGGAAAAGGTCCTGTGGTTAGCACTGTTATACAATCTTTTATTTATGCAGCAATTACTATAGAGTTTGAGATGACCAAGATGTATTCTTCCTGTAAATAATACGTTTTTAGTAGTATTGGTAATAATATTAATTCACCCCCCCCCCCCCCCCCCAAATTAGGTCAAATTAAGATATTGTTTTCACATATGTTGTGGGTATGTATTATGTAGTGATATTCCTCACCAGGAGTTGAACTTACATTCTACAGCAAACTAAGCTGGGTAAGGAAGCTAGTTGGAAACTTATCATATGTCAAAATAAAAATAATACAAAAATTTATATTTGGTAAAACATTATTTAATGTAAAATTGCTGATTTGTTTAAGGGATACTTATGATAAGTACATACTTCAGGGCTGATGGGCCAAATGTATACACCAGGTCTCATTCCCCCCCCCCCCTCCTCTCATAGTCTTCATCACTTAACTAACTGGCACTGTGGTCAGAGATGGGCAAAGTGGTCTCCTTGCCCTTCCACCACCAGTAAGCGGGGTCCCCTACCTGTGGTACTTATCTTCAGGGTTCCGCTTTCCCGCGAAGTGGCAGCACAATCGCGGACTACGCCACATCCCCGGTCTCGAGTAGCACATGCCTTCCGTATAGCGAGCGGGTATGTCCTACAAACAGCAGGGGGCGTGTCCTTTAAATCCAGAGGCGTGGTTGTCTCAACAGAGGTTCAGGGTAGAAGGAGGGAGGTAGGCAATGCCTTCCAGGCACACCGCCTATTCATCATCTCGGTAGGGTAGATACTTGCTGCTGGTGGGAGGGGTTATGGTCCTGACTCACTATATAAGCCCTGCTCATCTGTCATTCCATGCTTGTTTGTTTTTTCCTAAGCTAGTACCTCGTTGTGCTTATGCTACCTGTGTTCACTGATATTTCTGGATTACCTGACTTTGACTTTTTGGACTCCCTTTTCGACTACATTTTTTTCCTGTCCCTTTTGCTGTGACCCCTGGTTTATGTTCATTGGAGCTCCCCTGCGTTATGCTCCCACTTGTCAGTCCCGACAAATCTCTGAAGATCCATAAAATTGTCCTTCACAAATTCCAACTTTGTCCAACCATGAACAATATTGAGAGAGAGAGAGAATATATATGTACCGCATTTGCCCGAATATAAGAAGTTTTTTTTCAGTGCAAATGCTCTGAAAAAGACCCCTTGTCTTATATTCGAGGTTGTCTTATAATCTGACCTCAAATCGAGGTCAGATTATAAAACAGGGATCCAGGTCCCCTGCAGCTCGTGCAGACATCCCCCCCGGCTGCCCAAATATCATTGGTGGCCAGTGGGGGCAGCCAGAGGATGTCTGCACGATATGCGCAGACATCCCCTGCTGCTGCCCGGCACGACCGCCGGGACTTCTATGATAGGGCTTGACAAATTTCATTTGATTATAGGAGCCAGCAAAAAAATGTAGGAGCCAGACAATCATTCAAACATACACACAATTCATAAACACACACGCCTACTTCACATATATATACACACACACCTACTTTACATATACACATACATACACACACACACACCTACTTTACATATACACATACATATAAACACCTCACACACACCTACTTTACATACACACATACAAACACCACGCACACACCTACTTTACATATACACATACACACATACACACACACCTACTTTACATATACACATACATATAAACACCTCACACACACCTACTTTACATACACACATACAAACACCACGCACACACCTACTTTACATATACACATACAAACACCTCACACACACCTACTTTACACATACACACATATACAAACACACACCCACCTCACACAGTCGTTTCTTCTTAACGTGTCCCCCCCTCCCTGCTGCTTTACCTCACTGCAGGGGAGGGGGACATTCGTGTTGCAGCTGATCTCCGTTGGTCGGCCTGCTGAGTGCTAGGATGTCACGTGACGACACCTGGCACTCAGACACGAGTTGCGCTCCGAAAACATTTTAAATAAAAATCGGATGGCAGCGGCAAGGGGACCATGAGGCTGACTGCACCCAGGCGCCAGGTCTAATTTCCTGGTCGCCATGGCGACCTGGCGCCTGGGGTTTGTCGAGCCCTGTTCTATGATGAAGCCGTGTCCTTCCGGCTTCATCATGGAAGTGCCGGGCATCAGCGGAGGATGTCTGCGCGTATCGTGCAGACATCCTCTGGCTGACCCCACTGGCCACCAATGATATTTGGGCAGCCGGGCGATGTCTGCACGATAGTGCAGACATCCTCCATGCTGCCCCCACTAGCCACCAGGGAGGCTATGTTAGGGGGGAGGGGGAAGCCAGACAACATTGGGGGGAGGGTGGGAGGGAAGACAGACAACATGTGGGGGAGAGAGACAGACACCGTTGGGGGGAGCGTTGGCACATAAAAGGTAAATTAAAAACAAGAAATGCATTTTTTTTAATATCATAAGTTTTTATTAAATATGAAAAAGCTATTTACATGTGAAAATATATATATATATATATATATATATATATATATATATATATACACACACACACAAGTTAAACTTTTTTCCTATAGGGTAGTCTTATATTCAGGCTTTTCGTTTTTTTTTCCTAAAATAATATCCAAAGTTTGGGGGGTTGTCTTATAATCAGGGTCATCTTATATGCGAGCAAATACGGTATATACTTATTTGGTTTCTTGTATTACATATTTCAAAGTTCTCTTGAGAAAATGAGCCGAGTTTCGTGTTTGTAATCCTAAACTACAAGTCCTCAAAGCTATTTATATTTCGGTCATTGAAAAGTATACTACACTTTAGTCTTGTGTCCTTCATCCTTTGCATGTTGGAACCCAAGGTTATTTTCTGAGTTTGTGCTGGTGATGGTGGTGTTGTTGTTGTTTTAGTAATCATGCACCTTCAGTAGCTTGTTTTATCTGGGGAGTACATATTCTCATTATACTATTCCATGACTGGATTGCAACGCACTTAACCATTCTAGAAATCCTTTCAATATCTGTATAAATAAAAATGGCATGTTACTATCTAGCTTTTCTGAGAAATTATTGTACTTTCCTTTTTTGTGTCTATAAAGATTTAGTATTGAACGCTGAGAGTGCACTGGGTGTGTATTAATGGACGTACATAATTCTGTCATGTACTGAAGCCCTGATTGAAAGAACCAGTAACGCAATCTAGCTACATTTCTCTGTAATGCGGCACATTGAATATGTAGGTTAGTCGAGATCAGGTGAAAATGTAAAACTATGAATGGCACTTATATGCAGAGTCTCAATGAATAAGCTTTGTTGAGCACACTTTTTAGTTTGTCTGTATAGATATGCAATGAATTCTAAATGATTCTAAGTATTTTAATCCAGAACTATAGTGCTCACATTGTACTTTGGGGTGACTGTATAGTACTGTGCACATCTTCTAGGCTGGTGTGAAATATGAATGCTTTCAGAAATAGACATGGTAATAGTTTTATTTTTAACAATTAAAAAGACTGTCACCAAACACACAACAGATGTGCTGGCAATGAAGAAATGGCTGAACTGAAGGTATCTGCGCTTTTAACGCTGATACAAATATAGTAAGTAAGCTTTTTTTTCAGGCAAAAATATTAATGAGATGTCAAAATTTGCATAATTGTGGCTATTAATAAGAACGTGTGACACAATGTTACCATTTCTTTTTTTTATATGTATAAATTTTTATTAATATAAAGACATTAGCAAATGAATAAATTTAGTATATAAATTCCCCGAATCACTTATATAAAACATCAATCCAGAATAGGATGAAAGAAGATAATCTTGAGCATCATGACTTTAACTGATCATCTCATTACTACGCAATACAAGTCTTGAGCCTTTGTGCGCCAAGCGACCTAAGCGATCGGAGCATGATATGCTAATTTTGAACACAAACCCATTCCAGTGTGTTGGATTTTTTTTTTTTTTTTATCACAAACTCGTTAATGGCTTCAAGCACTTCCTCCTAGCAGGGAAAGTGATGTCACTTTGCCTCCTGTCAACCAAACCGCTCAGTACAGATACAGCTTGTGGAAAAGGTACATATTTCAAATCTGGTTTTTGACATGTTGACGATATTGGAGGTTATCTACTGAACCTTTTCCTCCATTATTTATATGGCTAGGATAAGTGAGTTATTAGAACTGCATTTCCCTTTGTTTTATGAGCTGCTATTCTTTATTAGTCCATAGTGCATGGCCTGCTTTGTCAGTTTTATACTGGGATTGTGCCATGTTGACTAAGCAGAGCTTTCCTGAATGGGGAACTCCAGCTCCTCAGAGTGTCATGAACTGGAAGTGACCCACCCACAACTTAAGCATTACCACATTATCATTTTTAATTGTTATTGTTAATGGGAAGCTGAATGTCTGGTTGTGTGCAAAGTGGCATTTGTACCTTGTGCTGCCACCTTGGAGTCTTACTAGGTTGACAAGCTATTAATTTACTCATACACCTGGGATGCTGCCCAGACTTACACCTTATTTCCATGGGCTAAGCTGTTTTGCCTCCATTACCCACCCCCAAACAAAACAAATAATGCTTGAAGCACAGTGAGGTCTCTGCAGGGTGCGCTTGAGCAAATCCCTGTTTCCTCAACTTAATAGTGTTGCTTGCAAGCACATATGAGTGGGAGACCAACATCCTGACTCCACCCTAGTTGTATCCTCTTTGAAATATGGCTGCTCGCATGCCATATATTTATGGCCCTTCTTTTACTTCTTGCACTTTACGATCTATGAATATAGATAACTAGTAGAAGCCAACATGGCTTGTCAAACGAACTCAGTGGCATTCTGTGAAGAAGTCCGTAAAATAGATCTAGATGTGGTGGTAGATATGTTCTAGTTAGACTTTGCTAAAGCATTTGATAAGGTTAAACACACAAAGTTAATCTATAAATTTACAGGAATGGGCTTAGAAGCAAATGTATGTATTTGGATTGACATGTGGCTAAAATAATGCAAAAAGTTGGTGTAAATGGGAAAATTCTTAAACTGGACCAAAGTATTAAATGGAGTACCTCAGGGGTCTATCCTGGGTCCTGAGAAGTATTTAGGAATAATTGTAGACAACAGACTTGGCTACAGCAATGTCAGGCAATAGCTGTAAGATATTGGCATGTATAAAAAGGGTTATTGATTTATGGGAGGAGAACAACTTGCCCCTTTAAAAAAAACAATGGAAAGACATAATTTTAAATATATGGTTTCATTCTGGACACTGGTCCTTTTTAAAAAGGCTATTATGGAACTAGAAAAAGTACAAAGGAGGGCTACAAAATTAATAAGCGGATTGTAAGATAGTTGTGAAGCAATACTAAACAAGTTCCATTTATATAAGCTAGAAAAACAGCATCTTTGAGGCAATATAAAATTATAGAAATATGTGTAGGGCCAATATAACGAACTCTCCAGTGACCTGTTCATTAACTGAAGTGTGCAAAGAGCAAGCTGCCATCCTCTGAGACTGGTAGAGGGAAGATTTCATAGACAGCAAAGGATTCTTTACTGTAAGGACAATAAAGGTATGGAATTCCCTGGCAAGAGAGGTGGTGCTATCATGCTATCAAATAAAATAGATGCCTTCAAAAAAACTGTGTAGATCTAATGAAACCTTCATATTTTAGACCTTCTTGAAGGGAGAAATCTTTTGGAGTAGAGAAGGAATCCTCCCACCCCCAGCTTAATTTGAAATGGCTTAATTAGGTTTTTTTGGTCTTCTTTCAGGTCAGAAGCAGGAAGGATAGATTGTTGAATTGATTGACTTAGGTCTTTTGTTCAACCCAAATTACTAAGTTGGCATGTAATGCTGAGCAGATGGCACCACTGTACTTTTCGGTTGCACAGGGAAGCATAATGTGTCTTTCCTCTGCTGCACTAAGTCTGGAAACCCCTGTCTGCCTTAAAATTTCTGCTTGGGAGAGACCTTGCTGATGCAGTGTAACTACCTTGTGGCTTGTTGCCGTGCTCAGCTTGTCATGGTATATGACTTGTGACATTAGACTGTCTTCAGCAAATTTGCCTTGTTAGCAGAGTTTGGCTGTTCTTCATCCAGTGTTATTTCTCCTACACCGCTTTGTTTCAGTTAATGATTATTTTTCAACCTACATATTAAACTGATGATTATTTGGCATATTTGTTTAATCATACACCTTCCTATATGCCTGCAAATCCCATGGCTTTGTGCACTAGAGGAATTGATGCTGTCTTGAAGGCAAAGGGTGGTCACACCAAATTTTGATTTCAGACTTTTCTTCTGTTCACGCACTTTGCTTTTTGTTAACCGATTAAATGAAACCATTAACCATTTTAAAAACATTCTTAATTGACATGAATTAAACTTTCCCATCCTGCAGCATTGATGGCTTACTGACGGCCTACAGCTTCGAGCATATCTGACAAATTCATAAAAGTGTAATTCTGGGGAAAAGTTCTAAAAGTGAACTAAACTGCATGTTAAATTGATTAAATTGACATCCCCCGGCTGCCCCCACTAGCCACCAGGTAAAGAATCAAGGGGGGGGGGGGGGGGGAAAGATAGATAGAGAGAGACTAGGGGAGGGAGGGGGAGATAGATAGAGAGACTAGGGGAGGGAGGGGGGAGAGAGACAACGCTGGGGGGGAGGGAGAGGCCGCAAAGAAATAAAAACAAGAAATGCATTTTTTATATCATTTTTATTAAAAATGAAAAAGCTATTTACATGTGAATATATACAAGTTAAACTTTTTTCCTATAGGGTAGTCTTATATTCAGGCTTTTAGTTTTTTTCCTAAAGGAATATACAAAGTTTGGGGGGTCGTCTTATAATCGGGGTCGTCTTATAATCGAGCAAATACGGTACTTATTTACACATGGTGAAAGTATAGCCAGACTCCCTGGGTAACCAGAAGTAAGATGATGTCAAACATTGAAAAGGTTGCACGATGGAAATGAAAATTAAAATGTAGCTTGCCCTCCCCCAGTTTCCCTTAATCCCAGGATTTCCCTGTTTATTGAAGTCTGTCACAGTACATATGAGTTGGATTTACAGCAATACGGTGCGATGCACAGGTCTGCTAATATTTCCTCCCCTGCAATGAGTGAACTAAAAAGGGCAGTGATAGCCCATGTACCTGAGATACTAAGAAATCCTATGAACGCTCACTAGATTTTCAAAATACTCTCATGTTGTAAGCTGGGACTGGAGGTTTCCTTGATTCTTACATGAGATCACAATTGCATTAATATAGAGGGCAAAGCTGTCACATCACCTAGACACCGCCTCAGTTGCACTTCATATAATCCCTATGTTTGCACTGCATATTTTTCCATGCCCTTTGGTCAGTCCGGACCTCGCGTTATTCAGTAAACAAAATAAGTGGTAAATCTATAGCAGATATAACCACTATACCAAAAGAAAACCTCTAACACATCTTTGTTGCAGTCTGTGCATTGTTGTTTTTGCATCTCCCTGATCTAGCTTTAAGTGAACATGCTTATAAACTGCTTGTGTAAATCATGCATGCAAATAGGCACTTTATTCCTAATGTGATATGTTTCTGACTGCAAAAAATATTCCCTTCATCTAAAATTGTGTTGTCACTTAATATTCCGGAGGGGTGTGTGTGTGTGTGTGTGTGTGTGTGTGTCTGTAACAAGAAAAAAAGGCAGAATTACTTTTATAATCTACTATTGTGGACCATTAATTGGCTGTCATATGGAACAAGACACATTCTTTAGAAGCTGAAAATGCATGATGGTAGAAAAAGCTACACAATGTATTGTATTTCTTCATTGGTAGACCATGTTGCTAGGCAGACCTTTTTCAATTGTTTTGTATAAGCAGCCAATACATCCACCTTGTTGTCTTTTCTAGGTGTGCTCGGAACAGCGTGCAAACCATAAAAAGAAATCAATTAAGATTTAGCATTTTATACATAGTGGGGATGTCAGTATGTCTCTAATCCTTTGGATTATATTTTAACCATCTCGGAACTAAAAAGCACATCAGTGACATCTTTGATTAGGCTCTGGTTAGCCCCCTTTTCCCCAATATAACAACCCTGTATTGGTGAAATACTACTGGTTTTATATTTATTTTTATGTTGCAGGATAAAGGGAAGGTAAGCAACTGGGAGTGGACATGCTACTAGGGTTGCCACCTGGCCGGTAAAAAATTGGCATCAGGCTAATGTTAAGTCTATGGAAACAGTACCAAGGCCGGTATTTTTTTTGAAGAAAAGGTGGCAACCCTACATGCTACTTTATTATTGTTTTACATCGAAAATAATATAAATGGGTAAACCATTACAATGATTTTATGACAATCCCAATGCCTTGATTGTCATAATGATATTTGTTATATTCTGCTCTCTTATTGTTTTGAAAATGATTTAAAAAAATACGGTCAGGTACTCACCTGTTAGTCTGTGCAGGCAGAGGAAATAGAGTAACCAGTAAGACGAAAAGTACATTTTGTCAGTGGGAGACGGTAGATGTAGGGAGAGAATGGTTGACAACAGACAGAGATCTGGCCAACGAGCAGCAAAATAATTTGAAGCAAAGGTGGAGTTGACCAACCGGAGGGAAACCCAGCAGGAGAGCGCAGAATCAATTTCAAGAGCAATCGGGGACAAGGTTCCCTGGATCTAGGAGAAGCAGACAGATGTTTGGAACCATGATGAAAAGTCTGGAGGATGATATAATTCTACAGGATGATCCTGGAATTCTAGCCTCCATGGACATGTGCAGCACCAACTGAGCCTCCGTAGTCCAGGAACCAAAACACTGGGAACAACTAGGCAGAATGGAGTGGAGCTGGCAGTAAAAAAAACAAGGAAAGCCAGGTCACAATACCCAGAAAAAATTATAAAAGTTTACTGGAGCAAACACCGGAAATCAACAACTGGCAAATGAGGAAGTGGTGGCGAATATATACCGCCACTAACTACCAGGAACAACCGCCATAGAAGCAAGGCAAAGAGAAAATTTAATAAATTACCGTTTAAGGGTTTTAAATTTAATGCAGGTCCAACAGCCATGTTGGAGCCTTTTTCTAATTAAGACTGCTGAAGGGAGATCCAGCATGGAGGTAACAGGCATGCTGAAATCATCGAGGCTCAGGGGACACATCAACTGCAGAGAGGATGCTGGCCACATGGAGCGGATGTTTTCTGGACATCGAGGACGCTGCGCTGAGCGTAACATTGCCAAAAAGGAAGCTGGAGCCAAACTAGCAGGCCCTGCAGACCCTTGAGTGTTGTTTTTCCCTGTGTTAACCCCTTCACAACGTTAGGACATACTATGCCGTCCTGACTTTAAGTGCCTTAAAGTCGTTAGGACGGCATAGTATGTCTTGTATTAAACAGCTCATCGTTGCTCCCCGCGATGAGCTGTTTTCGGATCCCGCTGCAGGCACTTGCAGCGGGATCCCACCTGTCGTCATCTGAGGCCACTTTGAGTGGCCTCAGTCTGTCAGCGGAAATGTAGCCGGTGCACACGTGACGTCCGGAGATCTCGCGGTTCTTTTGCAGGGACCCACAGGGTCTGTTAAGACCCTAATCGGGTCTCTGCGAGAGTGTTCCTGGCTATCGATCACCTTGTGATCGGTGTCCAGGAACCAATCGTGACGTTTTGGTGCTTGCGTCGTTTGGGACACAAGCACCTTGCATCACGAAGGGGTTAAAGCACAACATTAACCCCTTGCCGACAAAGGACGTGCCAGGCACGTCCTGGGAGAATCTCCCTTAATGACAAACGACGTGCCTGGCACGTCCTGCAGTGAATGAAGCGGTTTTCGCGATCAACGATCGCGAAAACTGCTTTAACAGTGCTGGTCTATTGCCTCGACATCGAGGCAATAGCCAGCACCGATATTTCTATTTTGGGACCCCCACGATCGCCCCACGGAGCGATCGTGGGGAGCCATATTGACGGAGCATGCTGCTCCGTCAATATGGCTAAGTCCTCTGCCGGTCTGAGCTTCGGAAGTGAAAGTAACTTCACTTCCGTCGCTCTGAATATGCTACTTGACTACCCCTAGTGGTAGTTTAGTAGCATTGCAATGGAAAATAATTAAGATACATATTTAATTAAATAAAAACAGGTTATTTAGCTATATTAGCCTATAGGGTTAAAATTAAATATTTTTTAGCATAAGGGATAGGGTTAAAATTAAATTAAAGTTAAAAAATATTAAGGGATATAATAAGGATTAGAGTTGGGGTTAAATTTAGTGTTAGGGTTAAATTTTGGGTTCGGGTTGGGGTCAAAAGATCAATATAGGAAAAAAACAAAAAACACTATTTTTGGTTTTTGCCCCATAACTCGCAAAAAAAATACCGAAAAATATGGAAACATGCATATTTTTGAACTCGGGACAACATTTAGAAACTATTTAGACGGGGTCTTTTTTAATGATTTTATTTGTGTAAATTATATTTTAGGTCAAAGTTAGAAAAAGTGTGTTTTTTTTAATTTTTCATCATATTTTATGATTTTTTTTGTAGTAAATTATAAGATATGATGAACATAATGGTATCTAATGAAAGCCCTTCTTATGACGATAAAAACAACATATAATTTGTGTGGGTACTGTATGTGAGAATGTAATTTTTTTCTGCTAAACACAAACACCCTAGAAATGTCAAAACAGCCATTGTCACCAAGGGAAAGTCAAGGTGAAAATGTCTTGTCACTAAGGGGTTAAATAACATTAGTATTGGCGTTTTAAACAAACTATTTTTGTATACCATTTTATTTATCCTATACTGGCTAAATGCTTCTCATACCCCCCCCCCCCCCCCTTTCTTATTAACATGCTAATATTATCTTGCACCATCTTAACACCTCTTATTTCCCCTGGTGCCATCTATCACCCTTATTTCCCACTATGATATTGTTTTATATATTAACAACTACGCATTTATGATTTTTGTCATGCACCAACATACTGTGCAGCACTACATCAATGGAGGCTACAAATAAGTATTTGTATCTTTTCCATAAGTGTCTGTTCCTAAAATGGCCCCTCTGATATTCTTTTTTTGAAAGTAAAAGGGACCACATACTGCCTGATTGGCTCACGCTTCATATTGCATACACAATTTGTGCTGCCTGCATCGTTTGTTAACGCCCACTCTCCATACTAAGCCGCTTGTCATGTCTCTTTTTGTTCTCAATTGTTTCTGACGTAGGTAAGCTGTGAAAAGTACATGGAAATGCATTCCTTACTGGTGAGCACTGTGTGTGGGATTATGCATATATTTAACTCAGTCTAGGTTATTGTTTCCTCTGCTATATATATTCTATTAATGATTTGAAGATATTTTATTTACAGTTAAAATTCTTTGTAAATGAAGTTCTGAAAATAAAACAATTGCACTTGTCCCATCGGTAAAAAAAAAAAGACACCGGGCAAGCTATATAGCACAGTTGATATTTTTCATTAATTTTTATGTTTTTTGCTTGTTCTGCCATGGGGTTTGGCCAAAGGATGGATTCTTTTTCATTCAGTTGTTTTTCAAAGGCTTCCCAGCACCACTGTGGAGCCAGTTATATGACATGCATTTAAAATAGTGATGTATAGGGATTATATAGTACTAAGAGGCAGCTTAAAGGAAGCAGTCCCACAAGACGGGTGGGTGTGGAAACTAGAGATTTTTTTGAATAAGTGTCGATGCAGGGAGACTTATTGGATGAGGGATAGCTAATGCACATGTGTGTGACCCATGCATTGGAGTGACCCATGCATTGCTATGTAACAGAATAGGAACGACTGTTTGCTCAGCTCTGAGCCCATTGATCAGGTGTGTGACATCACCATCACAGATGCACAGTACTTCGAAATTCTGGGTATGACTAGGATCATCTGATTTGCATGCTCGGTTATACAAAAATTACAGAATGCTTTATGCTGTAGCAAATATCAAGAATTGTTGAAATGGACCGTTTTTTGGGTCTTTATTTGTCTGCTGAAAAATAGACAGCAGAGGGCTGGCAAAGTTTGTCATGAGGGCAAAATCAATTTAGTGGCCCACAGTGCAACTTAAATCCCAACAAATTAAGAGATTGATAGACAACACACTGTGATAGAAAGACAGAGCAGTGGTTGGCCCTGAATGCGTTTTTACCCTTTTTTTTTTTTTACCCAGTTTCCACTAGCCTGTATTTTTCCTTCTGTGTTTTCTTTTTCTGTGCTATCACCCCTTTTTAAAACCAAGAGAGTTTGTAAGAATGATTAAAATATGTAGATTCCCTATGCCATTTTAAAACTAAAGTGAATGTCTCACAATTCTACTGTGTTTAGTAATGTTTTTCTGTAAGGCTAAATTACAAAGCATAGTAACAGTTTCCTTGGCACTGTCCCACACCTATTTGCAGGTTGCTGACTCATTCTAGCAGAGTAAATTATAGCTAAAACAGTCTTCCAAACACCAGGTTGCATCTAATTTGTTTAAAGAGCACCTGCCATGGAAAAATGTCCTGTAGCTTCATCTGTTCATTGTGCAGTAATTTGGGAAGCATACATCAGTCAAATTAAATTTATATTGAAATGCTTTACTTTACTTACTCCAATCTCTTTGCCTTTCACATGAAAGTACAACCTACATTTCTTCTGGTAAACCTATATATCTGGTAAACCTCCAATATCCCACTTTCAATTACAGCTGGTGGATTGAGATTCTGTACTGGATTATGTAGGATCCAATCCAGATCCATGATAGAATTTGTAAAGAAGAGTGATTTTAATCATAAAAAGATTGGGGGGTGGGACGACCCAGTCATTTATTGGTTCCCTATTCATTTAATTAAGAAAGTGTTTTCCAGGAAAAATACAGTGAGATTTTCTTGTTTTCAAATATGCCCTGTGGACCAATTTTAGAACGGTATTCTACAGTTTCACACTTACAGGCAACAAGTACATACAGGACTTGATAAATTACCGTATTTGCTCGATTATAAGACGACCCTGATTATAGGACGACCCCCCCAACTTTGGATATTCCTTTAGGAAAAAAACTAAAAGCCTGAATATAAGACTACCCTATAGGAAAAAAGTTTAACTTGTATATATTCACATGTAAATTGCTTTTTAATATTTAATATTAAACAAATGCATTTCTTTTTTTATTTCCTTTTATGTGCCAATGCTGCCTCTCTCTACCCCAGTGTTATCTCTCTCTCTCCCTCCCCCCAAACTTTTCTCTCCCCCCCGATCCCCTTGTCTTTCTCTTCCCTCCTCCCTCTGTCTTTATCTTCCCCCTCCCTCCCTTTGTCTCTCTCTGCCCCCCTCATCTTTTTTTATTGCTCCCTGGTGGCTAGCGGGGGCAGCTGGGGGATGTCTGCATGATACGTGCAGACATCCTCCATGCTGCCCGACACTTCCGTCTATTATGACGGACAGCCGGTCCGTCATAATGTACGGCATTGTCGGGCAGCATGGAGGATGTCTGCACTATCATGCAGACATCCCCTGGATGCCTGATTTCTCCCTGGTACCTAGTGGAGGCAGCGGATGATGTCTGCACGATACGCGCAGACATCCTCCGCTGCTGCCCGGCACTTCCGCCGGGACTTTTATGAAGAAGTGGTATTATTGAAAAGTGAAAGTGTTTAGGAACAGCATCAAATCAACCAGGAAACAGAAGACCTTGTAAAGTCAAAGAGTGGGGTCACATGGGACTGAGGCGCATGCTGTGTACAAGTCGCTGATGCTCTGCTGGTTCCAAAGCTGGAGTTCCAAACTTTATCTTTACCTGTACAAAAAACTGTGCAACGGGAGCTTCATGGAATTGGTTTCCATGGCTGTGCAGCTGCATGCAAACCTCACATTACCAAGTCGGCTCAAGTGTTTGGAATTCTGATGGGCTAGTCTGGGTTTGGCGGATGCTAGGAGAACATTACTTGCTTGGCTGCATTTTGCGAACTGTAAAGTGTGGTGTAGAAGTGCTATGCTATGGGGCTGTTTTTTCTGGGGTTGGACTATGCCCATTACGTCCACGTAAAGGGAAATCTTAATGCTTTACCATACCAACGAATTTTGGACACTGCTATGCTTCCAACTGTGCAAACAATTTGAGGAAGGCCATGTTCTATCCAGCATTACTGACTTTTCCAGTGCACAAAGCTAGCAAGTTTGTTCTGAGGAAGCCTCTGTTGAAAGGTGAAACGCGTAAACTGATGGCTTCTGCGGGAGTGAGACTATCAAACTCTGCTGACATGTTTAACATTTTAGCTACTGTATACTGTTCGATACCTAAGTGTAAGGTATATTGATCTTCTTCTTTTATAATAAATATCGTACATTTTACACAAATTGTATTTTCGATTACTTGGAGGTGATGACCTCTTATAACAGAGGAAAAAAAGACCACCTTAACCATATTGTTAATCTTTGGAAGAAGTGTGAGTGCAAAATTTGGAGATACACCATACTCTCCATATAGAATCTAAACTTACTACACTATATATTCTGTGTGTGTTTTCTGTTTTTTTCTTGTATGTTTGTTTAAGAAACACAAAGATATTTCCCTGGAAAGATACCAGGTTGTATACATTGCACTTTATCTTGGCACATAAGTGCACTGTCACTTTTTTTGTAATTATTAGTTTTTATAATCACGTTACGTTGGGGTATCACCACAGTTTATCATCTCACGTGTAAGTTCACTATACAAAATAAAGGATGTCAGTTTAACACCCCCCCCCCCTCCCAGGTTTTCTATCTTGCCTTTTCTATCCCCTGTATTATACATGTGCTGTTATTCCCACCATTGCACTGTAAAAATGTCCTAAAGGGGTTTCTCTTACTCCTCTTCCCTCCTCTCCATTGAAGCTAAACACCTTGCTCCAGATGGCTGTGGATGAAAGGAACTTGAGCTAGTGATTTGTGGAAATTGGATGTGCCACTAAGCATAACAGGACGATGGTAGAAGCGAGGACTCACAGAAGACATGAACGGCCTTATAGTCAACCAACCAGCGACCCTTAGTTAGGACACAGTGACACAATCAAAACCATGGCAAAGGTCCTTTTAAGACCATGCTGTGACCAAGCAGGAGAGCTCAGGATGGAAAATGGTTCAACCTGGTGACAAACCGAAGGAGCTGCTGATCTTGTTCCCCAATGGGGATGTAGAAGTAGGCGTCCTTAATAAAATCGATTGATATTCAGTCATTTGGTTGAACTTGAGGAATGATTGACTGAAGTGACTCTGTTTTGAACAACCTGGCAGACTTTCTGAGCCATACCAACATTCATTCCATAGAGTGGAAATCTAGTGATGTGTCTGTGTCTGTCATACTAGATGGGAGGTAGGAAAGAATCTGTGATTTGCAATTTAAATGAAAAAAATAACACGTGTATATGAATGCTAATTAGGAAGAGTGATGGTGATGTAGGAGTGAATACTAATAAAATGGTTGTTAAGAACACAGTAGTGTCATACCTTCTAAGAGGTATGATACGGCAGTAGGAGGGAAAAGGCAGACAGACACAAGATGCCGCCACTGTAGTATTAGAAGATTCACCGAACATGCTGATATAATATAAGTGGTTTGGTCCAGCACCCTTTGAAATGGGACATTTTTATTTGTAGGGCTTAATCCTTCTTTAACGTCAGTGTTGTCTATACTACTTTTAAAGTGACACATTATTTCAGTTCCTGGGTTGACTGACCATTGAATAATTCAGTTTTTACTTATTTGAACTGATCAATCTTTTTTGACAGTGTGAAAAGCAGGACTGTGTAAAATGATATGCTATAACTGAAATGCTGCCTCTCACATAAAGCTGCTATTCCATTGTGAGCAGGACTAATTCAATATTCCAGACATTGTTCTTCAATATAGTGAAAAGAGTACTTGTTCAATAAATATATCATTCTTAAATGCGTATTAAAATTCAATCATTTATATAATATGGCTTATTACCCCTGTGCTTCTACCCAAAGCTTCACCATTTTTGTAAAAATAACTATCTCTGTACGAAGGAAAGATTTCTATTGTGCAGGCCAAAACAAACTATGCAGAGTGTTACATAATCACACACATACCATAAATTATACCAAAATGAGTTCAGTATTGTAGGATTATTGATGTTAAATCTGCTCTCTGGTTATTTTGGCTTATTTTATGTCTGTCAACCTAACATTGCTGAAATCAGATAAGAGAGAATACATACCGATGTCCAAGGATAAGCAGAGTATCCGTGGAAAGGTTTGTGAAGGTCCATAGGACATCATTACATTGTCAGTCACAGACCCAGTAAGTTATGTCCATTATGAAACATGTTGGTGCCTGCTGATATCATTTGATGGGCATACAGATCCATGGCGGATCTGATTAGCCATGCTGTAGGTAGCAGAGGTGTGCTTCAGGTAAGTATATCTCCTAGTTTGCATTTTTGCTGACAATATGGAAAAGTTCTGTTCATCTTGTATTTGTTCAATACTATGGGATGTCAGCTCTGTAGAAAATGTTATGTTTGTGTCCTTTTCCATATCTTGCCCTTCAGCCTGCTTACTTACACTAATATTGATCCCCCCCCCCCCCCCCCATGCAATAGTTTCTCCTACGTGTTGTGATGTTTTTAAGGTTTGCAAGTTCTTTACCAACCTTCTCAACAAAATAATGATGTCTGGATCCAAAATTTGTCCTTCAAACCAGATGGAAACACTGCAGGCATATTCCCTGCACAGTAGAGTAGCAATTCTTACAGTTACAATGTATTAAAATGTAAACTATGAAGCAACCAATTTGACCTAGATTTAACATGTGAAATCACTGATTCTTTCTGCTTCATTTTTTTTTAAAATGGAAATGTAATCTTATTAGAGAACTGTTCAGAGACATTTTATACTCTTCTTCTAACAAGATGAGTTTATCTTTAAAGCCCCAACACACACTGTTGTGATATTTCACAACCAGGGGAGATACAACTAATTAGTGAGATGGACCTTTTTGTTTTTGGAACTGTATAGCCTAAATGTAAATTAAAGGCAACCACACTGACAGACACAGTGTCTAATAATTAGAGTTGTGAGGCAATTTATAAATCTGTTCAACTTGTGTTAAGAATATAATCATGGCTATTGTGCTTGAAAATTCTGATTTATGAAATGGAGTTGGGTCAGTCAAAAAATAAGTTTTGCTGTGACTAAAGAAGCATAAGTTAATTATGTTTTAGTGGTTCTTTGACTTTTCCCCCCCCCCCCTTCACCCAGTAATCCGGTACAATAAAATCTTTTATAGACTCAATCCATAAATTTAGTTTCTCTGCTCTGACCCTCTGTGTCCAGCAACCTAAATGTCTCTGATGGGCAGTTGACCACATTACTAGTGAATAGAATATACCATGTATCATTTCTGTTAATTAGATTCTCTAATATGCTGGTGGTGGTCTGCATGTTTGACCGCCACATTCTATTCCACAACCACAATTAATGGGACTGTCTAGTGCCCAAAATGCATCTTCCAAATATTAATGCATATTAATGTGTTTTCAAAGTGCTTTAAAATGCATGTCTTACATTTTGCTTAAAACAGGGCTCGACAAACCCCGGGCGCCAGGTCGCCATGGCGACCTGGAAATGGAGCCTGGCGCCCGGGTGCCGTTCCCCTTGCCGCTGCCATCCGTCTTTTGCAGCGCGAGGGGACAGACAGCAAGCTCCGCCCCCTCGCGCTACACGTGTGTATGAGTGTTCAGCCGAAAGAGCCATGAGGATCGGCTGCGGCACGAATGTAACCCCTCCCCAGCAATGAGGTAAGGCAGCAGGGAGGGGAAACATTCGTGCCGCAGCCGATCTTCATGGCTCTTTCGGCTAAGTGCTGGGTTGTCAACCCAGCACTCAGAAGTTAAGAAGGGAAAAAAAAAAACTTGTGTATGTTTGAGTTGTATATGTGAAGTGGGGGGGAGGGATGTATATGTGAAGGGGGGGTATATATGTGAAGTGTGGGGGGGAGGTGTATATGTGAAGGGGAGGTATATATGTGTGAAGTGTGGGGGCAGGTGTATATGTGAAGGGGGGGAGGGATGTATATGTGAAGGGGGGGTATATATGTGAAGTGTGGGGGGGTATATATGTGAAGTGTGGGGGGAGGTGTATATGTGAAGGGGGGGTATATGTGTGGGGGGAGGTGTATATATGTGAAGTGTGGGGGGAGGTGTATATGTGAGGTGTGGGGGGAGGTGTATATGTGGGTTGGTGTGTGGGGTTTGTATATGTGAAGTGGGTTGGTGTGTGGGGTTTGTATATGTGACGTGGGTTGGTGTGTGTGGGCTGTATATGTGACGTGGGTTGGTGTGTGTGGGGTGTATATGTGACGTGGGTTGGTGTGTGTGGGGTGTATATGTGACGTGGGTTGGTGTGTGTGTTTATGAATTGCGTGTATGTTTGCGTGATTGTCTGGCTCCTAAAAAATTTTGCTGGCTCCTAGAATAAAATAAATTTGTCAAGCCCTGGCTTAAAATATAAAATACTTACAGCTAGAAGAAATTATGAAATTATAGCAGTTTGCAAGAAACAAGGACTGCCCACTCTAGATGAGTAAAAGTCATTTCCTTTATTTATTTTTGCTGCAGGAACCAATGAGAATAATGGCATTAAAATGAATGGAATGTCCTGTCTCTCTAGGGATGTCATCAGGCAGTGTGTTGCACTGTTGAGAGATCCTACTGTGTACAAGAGCAAGGTCACTCACAGGCCACTCAATAGACTCAATTTGAGGAGGAGGGAAGTGACTAAATTAAACAAATCTTTATATCCTCAGTGTTTATAGAATCAGTCCTGCCACACCTGCATTAAAAATGCAGAGTAATCACTGGGGAGGGCTTGAGTCAAATATTAAAAATTTGATTTATGCAGAATGCCTGCATCAAATCACACGGGGATAAAAGCCTGTGCACTGTACAAGCAGTAATCCTCATCTTGCACCAAAGTGAACTTGGAGACCTTTAATAAAATAATCCTGATAAGGAATATTACAATCCTTAAAATACTTAAATCAAATTTCTTGAGCCACTCCATTTGGTTTTCTTCTCTCTTTCTATCAGTCCTAACAGGCCTTACAATGGTCATACTTGTAGGCTCTAGTATTAAGTCGGTTAAGGCAGGGCTCGACAAACCCCGGTCGCCAGGTCGCCATGGTGACCTGGAAAGTAAGCCTGGCGCCCGGGTGCCGTTAACTTCATGGCCCCGTTGCCATTTGTGTGTTTTGGGTTTTGCGAGGGGGGAAGTCTGTGCAGATTGCACAGACAGTAAGCTCCGCCCCCTCGTGCAACGCGTGTGTGAGTGCTGGGTGTCGTCACTTGACAACCCAGCACTCATCCGAAAGAGCAAGGAAGATTGGCTGAAGCACGAATGTTCCCCCTCCCCTGCAATGAGGTAAGGCAGCAGGGAAGGGGAACATTCGTGCTGCAGCCGTTCTTCCTTGCCATTTCGGATGAGTGCTGGGTTATCAAGAGACGACACCCAGCACTCACAAGTTAAGAAAGGGAAAAAAAAAACAAAAAAAAACTTGTGTAAGGTGTGTATGTGTAAGGTGTATGTGTAAGGTGTATATGTGAAGTGGGCGGGTGTAAATGTGATGTGAAGTGGGGGGGTGTATATGTGAAGTGCGGGATATGTATATGTGAAGTGGGTTGGTGTGTGTGTGTGGTGTATATGTGAAGTGGGTTGGTGTGTGTGTGTGGTGTATATGTGAAGTGGGTTGGTATGTGTGTGTGAATTGCGTGTATGTATGCGTGATTGTCTGGCTCCTAGAATCAAATTGAATTTGTCAAGCACTGGGTTTAGGGAATCTGCTCTCAAAATGCTAGTTGCTTGTATGGTGGATTTAGTTTAAATTGCTGGGTAGAACTCATTTAAATTGATTTTAAATAATGATTTTTAAATGTAAAGACATCTTTTGGCTGGTAGTTATAATCTTTTTATTATTTGCAAACAGATGAAGATTTCATATTTAGAATAACCTACATTTTTACTGTGAAAAAATGCATGTCATCTCAGGTTGAATAACTTGTATTAATTTAATTAGTTTACCAAAAATGGCTAGTTACATAACTAAGCTCTATTTGATGCTGAATAACCTTTGAACTATAATGTATCTGGAAATTGCAAACCACATGTAGATATCTTTTTCCTCAAAAAGCATTTCATTAAAATAAATGATGTAAATCAAAAAAATCCAATTTCTTTTAAAATTTGTTTTAAAAAAAATATATTTTTTAATCCACTCAGGTTTTTTGTGTGGTCTTCAAATGGTAAGTATTGCTAAATAAAACAAAAGCATAGGAGAACAAAGTAAGTGCATTATAAAATGTGAAACTAAACCCATGCTTTTCAGTATTTTTCTATTTAAATCAAGTGAATCCTTCCTCTTCAAATCTTGAATCATTCTTTCAACATTTCTTAAGAGACTATTCCTAATCCTCTGTTTAGTATTTTTTTTTTTTTGCACTAGGTCTCCATTTATATTTGACCAGATTATTGTAGAATTAGGGTGATGGTTGTTGTATTACCCAGTGTAATTTCACCTTCACTTCTAACCACATGCTTGCGCTGTCTTAGCTAATGTGACAGCAATGCAAATGGTCAGGCTGGGATATCATTTGCATGCTTCATGCCATAGTCCATGGTATGTGAATGCTGCCATATTTTTGGTGTGTGTGTGTGTATATGTGTGTGTATTTGTATGTTTGTGTATATGTGCACAACATATTCTCATATAACTCCTTGCACTCTGGAGACATAGAAATTTATAAATTTGTTATGTTAAAGGGACTATCACCTAAACATTGATTTTTACTGAGCATGTAGAGAATAAAACATGACTGAAAATGATTTGTACATTGTATTCGCAAAATTGCTAGCAAATGCCTAAATTAGGAAAAAAATGTGTTTTAAATGTGTCTATGGAGTCTCCAGTTTATGACCTCACCTGTGCCCTGGTTTGCAAATAACAAGCCCGTGGGGATGTCGTAAACGGGAGACTCCTCATAGATTTTACTGTGCATGTAGAGAACAAAAAAATGATCTATAGGTGATACAGTCCCTTTTTTTTACATTTTTATTTTTTATTTTTTTGGTCTGGCATTAGAAAAATTCAGTAAAAACTACATTTGGAAACAGACTTTTTATGGGATCCAGAAGTACTTTCTGGTTATAAGAATGTTAAAATGAAAAATCACACCTTGGCATCAACTGGGTAATCCCTAAATCCTGGGCTGTTGGGTGTGCTTTGAAGACTGGGTTGGGAATCGCTGGCGTAGTGTAGTATGATTTACTATTTTCTTAAAAGGTCACTGATACACTCTAGGATGCAGTCTAGTTTTATGAGGGCATCATTATGGCTAGGGTGTTTAGGGTGTTCAACGGCATTTTGCCAGATTACAATTTTTTGTGTGTGTGTGCCAGTTAAGCTGTATCTTATATTAAGAGGATGAGGATGCTTTAATGCGCAGTCAAGAGACAGTATTAATAAAATCAAGGCTTACAATTTTATGTTTGTAAGCTTTTTCACTCTTTTTAAAATACCAGCTTTCCCCATATTTATGTTTTTTTGTAAAGTTTGATCTTTTGCCCTTTCAGTTACTAAAGATATATAAAATATTAGTATTACTGAACTGCATTTGCATGGTACTGTCCAAACAAGATGTACAACTGTTTGTCTACTACTGTCACAGATGATGACAACAAGTAGGGATTGAAGGATGTATCTTCCCTTACCCTTTTGGTACACAATGGTCTCCTGTACCATGTACAGGTGTACCAACACCTTGGTCAATATCTTCTGTATTCTGTGGATTTATTGACTAACCACAGACTGTTTTTTTTGCTTAATTTAAAATGGTATTATTAATAAAACAAATTGCGTTATTATACTTCAGTTAAGTTACTCCTATCATTTGGATTTATTTCTTTGGAGCCCCACATCTAAGTTGTATGACCACCCTAACTCTATCGGGTAATCTTGATATACTGCCCTATGTATATTCATTTTTATTACAGACCAGATTGTATATTGTCATTGCTGCTTTGCAGACATTAGTAAGAGCACATTCTGGTTTTTTTTTAGCACTATTTGGTGCTTTGTTGATTTGGGGGTCATCCTGTGCAGGGTTTATCCTGTTTTCTATACCAACATTTTATGCAGCTTTGCAGATGACCATTACTATAGCCTTCCTTACCCTTGGCCACATCCAACACATGGCATGTCCACGTGGCATTAATCTGGTATATACTACACACATGCGGAGTTGCTTATGGATATTTTTCTGTATGTGTGAGCGTGTTGCATAATGCACCCATGCTATTTTAAACTTTAATAAAAATCACGGCCTGATTGCCAGTGCAATATCATTTTGTGACTGTTTCACTGAGATCTGTTGCCAGGTGCCCACATAGATTAATGGTTAAGCACTGCTGCCTGCCCTGGTGAATTGGTCAGTGGATAGGTTTTTGGGACTCGTGTAGTTGGGTAAAGCACTACATACGTTTATTTAAATTTGACACTTGGTACTATCAATCACCATTGATAGCTCCTCTAGATCTCCAACTACCACGGCCTGGCCATATTTATTTCTTGATTCCTTTATCTATTCCTTTCCATCCAGATCTTGTTACCTAACAACATTGCTTGAATCCACCCACAAGATTCAAAAAAACCGTAGTATGTTGCTTTTATTACACCAGGGCTTGACAAAGTTCATTTAGTTTTAGGAGCCAGAAAAACAATCTAGGACCCAGAAAACAGAACATATGCATAATCATTCAAACATATACACACACACACACACAGACATGTACACTCAAATATACAGATATAGCCACTGACAGAGAGACAGACAGGTGCTCCGGTTTCATAAAAATTAAAAAATATCTGTCCCAGCGGTGAGGGGCGCATGGAACATGGTAATACCCGGGTGCCAGGTCTCATTTTCGCCATCCATTATTCCACAAAGGAGCACATTTCAAAAATGGAACCATAACACAAGCCAATAACGATCTGCTCCAGCTCTTGTCACCAAGTCCTCTAACTTTACTTACTTCACATGCTGAAGATGATTTGACATGGCTTTGAATAGATGCTGGGAGAAGCTTTTTGACAAGTGATTCTCCATATATTTTTTTATAGCTGTTTGTGAGAATTTTAATTTTTAAGATATTTAGAAAGGCATGAGACTCATGTGCAAATGAGAATGATACAGCGTGTATACTTGGTTTGTTGAAAGAGAAAACATTGACAAGCAATTCTAGAATATGTTAAAGATTCATACTGTTTTTAATCTGGACTTGCTAATCAATATTCCTGCTATAAACATGAACTCCATGTTTTGTCATCAGTCGATTTGGTGTAAAAATGTGCTTTTTTGTAATGGGTTTTACATTCAATTTAAATTGAACTTCTTGGTAACAAATTGCTAATATTTTTATGTAGAACAGCTGGAAAATGGACTCACAATTTGTTGTGTGTATGTTTATACTTGTTTGTAAATATTTGTTTTTATGTTGTTAGTATTAATTGTCTTGTATTTACAGCCTGATACAAAATAACCCCATTCAAAATGATAATTCAATGAATTTATATTGTTCATGTAAAGTATGTTGGCAATTGCAAGAGAAGCTTCATTAATTTATTTTTTTTAAGTGAATTCAGTAAGGATCTAATTTTAACTTTACAATGACCTGCAATGAAGGTTAATGTGCTTTGACTTGGTTTAGTTTCTTTGCCTGAATAAAACATGATCACATTGTTTGGAACTTGTCTTTTGTGCAGTCCGTATCTTAATGTTAATTGCCTGGTCATCAAAGGAAAGGGATCACTGTTGCCTAAATAATTAAACTGATTCTGAAATGCAGGATTTCTCTATGTGAATGGATTGATTCATAGAGTTGCTGTACTATAGATAATGACATTTTTTTTTCCTGCTTCATTTGTACATATATTTTTAAAGTTGAACCTTCCATGCATATGGTAATAAGTAAAGAATATAGTAACGATGGCCTAAGTTAAACTCAGCCTATGATTTAAGCTTGAGTACACGCGAAACGCGTAATGCCAGTCCTTGCCCTTGTCCCTTTTTGTGCATTTTTTCCTTGCTGTATTTGGATTTGTGTCACTTTATTCATTTTTTCGGATCCTTACTTGTTCTACAATAAAGCACCTATTTTATTCACTGCTGGAATCGGGAGTGCAGGCATCATTTTTTTCTTTTGATCGTTCCTATGCCTTACCAGCTGGATGAAGCACCCTGGTACCAGTGATTTATTATCACGGGAGGTATTTCAATTGCCAAGAGTAGAGCCGGTTATTGTTGGGAGTTTGTTTCCTTTTGCTTGGTCTAAGTTAAACTCCCTCTTTATACCCTTCCTTGCATCCTGATATAAGAAATGAACACCCCACTACACAATTGCCATTACATTGCAAAACAATGAATGAGAAAAATGGTTGTTGCCTTTGTGATTACATTGTATGTGAGTACTTTATCGCTCACAAGAGAAACACAAATCCATGATATTTTTATGACATCAAAGAGGTGTCCTAAAAATACCTGGTTATCTCAGACACCCCCGAAATCTAACATTAGAACCACCCCATCAGTGATACAGGGGATTGAAACCACATAAAAATTGGGTCACAAATGTAATGTTAGTTTTTTTTAAATTTTTAAATGCACTATGATCCCTGCACCCCTCTGTAACTAGGGAGAATCCACTATACCCCCAATATGCACGGAGAGATGGCATCAATTCTGCATTACAACAGCTGCTGGCTTTTTGTCTTTTGGTATTGACATACTTACATTGTATTAGAAGTTAGAAAAACCCCAGTCTGTGATTTCTCCATGGGTCTTTAATTAGGCAAGCTTGAAGAAAACATGCAACAATATTCCAAATGTGATTTTTAAATAAGATGAAAGCATTAGGAAATCCTACTCTGTAAACCAGTTCAGTATGCCCCAGACAAATTTCCAGCTTATGATGAGCAATACCAACTATGTTTCAGTAATACCCCTGCTAATCCTTGGGCTTAATCCTCGGTGGCTCTTTTAGTTTAACTAAGAAGCAAAACTGATTAAAATACAGTATTGTGATATTTGCAAATGCATGTTGTACAATAACGTAATCTTGTACTTGCCTTTAATGGCCGGATTGTCATTTTTCTACACTATAACCCAAAATGTCACGCAGATGTCATACACAGCTCTTCTGCATCTGCACTTTTTGTTTTGCAGTATATTTTATGTACAAGCTAGCAATGTCTCCTTTAACTTTAACATTATTCATCCTTATTCTATACTATATCGGATGATGTGTGAAGATCGCTCAGAATATTCATAATTGGGCTGGGGAGGAACATATCTGTTTGCATGTTGAAGTTTGGAAAAATATAGGATAATATGCACCCACCAAATGGAAAAAACAAAAGTTTCGAGCGGCTCATCAAAGAAATAAGCAGTGTAATGAACTCCTTCCTTTACTAGTTCATCTGTCTATACAGTGAAATCTTGCCAAGTAAGCTCATTCTAATATGGGGATAAGTTGTTTTCTTTTTTTTTTCTAAATCTTTGTGCAGATAAAATCTTGCTTATATATTAGACTTCTTTTACCCCTCCCCTTTCCCTTGGTGGCCTTTTTAATTGTTTTCAATATTTAGGACTTCAACTCTGAGACATTAAGCTATATAATTGTATCAAGTAAAAGAGCTGGTCATCGTTGTTCAAATGTACCATCAACTGACGTTGTGCAACATTCAGAGTGAGAACAATGTCAACAGACAAAAGCACTGCTGTCAAATCTGTCAAATGAAACCCTTCAGGTAGAAGAAAATTCAGTAGTAAAGGTTAATAAATAAACTCCCCTTAAAGTGGATGTTCATTTTTGAAAAGTGCAATTTTGTTTTACACTCACCTTAAAGGAACCCGGCTCATCCTTTGAATCCATTCTGAATGTTCTCGTGTTATAAGTTGCATTTTCATCGTTATTTTAATTACTCCATATACGCCCCGAAAGCTTCCTACTCATTGCATTACTTCCTACACACATTACAATAACAAGTTTGACATATTCAGACATTTTGATCCTGTGGAACATGTTTGTGTTTTATGCATAATAATGTGAATAGACTGAAAAACGGCATCCAAACTGCACAATAACAGAGGGAGGCAGTGCAAAGAATAAATGTTTGTTACCCCTTCAAAACGCATGGAGCTTGCGTTGCAGACCATGCCAGCACCAAAATGTTGTGTTTTGTTCCTCGCCAGCGATCAACTTGATCAGTAGAAACACTATGGTAGAGACCTGATCAGGCTCTTAATAAACCCTGTGGGTCCCTGCCAAAAGATTGCGATACCTCCGGAATTTCGGACACCGCGTGATTAAGTAAAATGTAGCCGGTGGGCGCTTTGAGCACCGGCTACATTTCCCCTTTCCGACTGAGGCTACTCAAAGTGGCCTCATTTGACAGGTAGGATCCAGCTACAAGTCCCTGCAATGGGATCTGAGTGCAGCTCATCACAGAGAGCCGCGAGGAGCTGTTAAACGCATGATGTTCCATGCCGTCCTAGCGTCTTTTAGGTGCACTAAAATCAAGACGGCATAGAATGTCCTAGTTTCACGAAGGGGTTAAATAGAAGACGGTGGATCAAAGTGAAGTCCTTTTGACTCTTTACCAATCTTTCTTCTCACTGTACTTTTTAAAGAAGACAACCACCATTAAATCAAATGACTTTCTTGATTAATCATGTGTTCATTATTTGATGTTCAGTGACAAATGTGCATGACTTTTTTAGTTACACAATACACAATCGTTTATACAATGTGGCCCTTGTACTGGAAAGTTGGGAGACCCCTGCTCTAGATTTACAACAAAGAAACACTGATAAAAACCTGTTCCAATCACCTGTGGATTTTAACAAGTATGGTTTGATTGACGTGAAACTTCGGTTAGTTTCTATTCATAAAGAACCACTTCTCTTATGCAGCTCTACCTAATAGAGTGGTTTTAAGATGTGCGTTTTATGTTCACCATGCTTTCTTTATAATAGAAGTCTTCAGGGTCAAATTATTTTTTTTTCCCTTGTAGTTTAACATTTTCTCAGACCATGTTTGATATCTTCAAGTCTCACAATAATTGGTTTGTTTTATCTGATGGTTTGAAGCATATAGTGCTGAAGGCAAGTGGGTATATTTTACATTCTTTGAGAACTACAGCAAAACTCAAAAGATAAATATTGAAATGTTTACTTTTTAGTTTTCTAAAACTTCAATGTTTGTAGTCATTAATTCTGAACTATATTTAACAAGAATCACACAGTGTACCCTTTCTTTTCTTATTTTTCAGTGTTTAATCTTCTTAAGTGGTTTTCATTAATTTAGAAATGTTTAAGGCTGATGGAATAAAATCTGGGACTTTAGCCAGGTAACCTATTAAAGCTAAATCTGTTAGTTCTAATAATTAACATTCATTTTATTCTCTCTTGTTCTTTTACCTTTTTAATAAAAAAAAATTTGGGAAAGGAATATATCCCTGACCACCCCCCCCACAGCCACTTCTGAAAGTTTATCGACCAACTCAAATGTGCAGGCTACTAAATAAATCTGCCCTTCGATGGCTCTTACTTTTTCAATCCATTCTATCCATCACCTGTTCAGGTAGCCGAATCCTATATAATAGTACTTTTTTCCCTCTGCCCTTGACAATGCTTTATCCACCATCTCCAATAGCCTTGATGACAACCACGGTACATAGAAATACATGCAGCCCCCAGGAATGTACTGCTGAGCATCACCGAGCAAGAAAACTTGCTGCTAAGAATGTCTTCTTCAGATACTGGGTTCCTTGGTCCACTGGAATTCTACGGTTTACCTGCATTCGTCTCACCGATCCTTCACGTCTCTCAGGATCCAGGTCTAAGATGGGGGGGAGGGACAGAATGTCCACAATACTAGGACATGAGCAAATAATTGGGGAGCCCCACCTAGAATGTACTAAAGCTCAATTAGTCAGCCCTAAAGGATGAATCCTACTTGGGAGGAACATCATCGGTTTTCACTCGCTTGCACCATTTACATTTTGGATCTGCACTGCAATTATGGGTGGGACTAGTCTGATCTGCTAGTGGAGAGGTCTCCTTTGTAATGGTGCAAGTGAGCGAAAAAACATAATTCCTCTCCCAAGTAGGTCACATGTTATAGGGCTGGCTATTTCAGCACGGCCCGTCCTCGGTGTGAGAGATCCCACTTCAAGGTACCAAAAAGAGGTTAATACAGAAAAAGTATCAATAACCAATACAAGGTCAGGCGCAGGCATCAGGTATTGAATCCAGGTAACTAACCATGATTTGCAACAAAATGCAGGATATATGGTAAGGTAGGAACCAGAGTGTAACATCAGGAATCGGTGCAACAGAGCCATGTTTCAGACAGGCTTATATACTGTCTAAAAGCAGGTGTTGGTGTTAACAAGTATAAACCAGGGGCGTATTGTGCCCCTGCCAGTCGGGAGCACACCTGTCACTTGGAGGCACGATGTCTCTCGTGTATTTATGGGTGTTTATGTGCTGCGAAAAGCCAGCACACAAACCTCCAGAAATACACGTGTTACATCTGAGGGGGCGACGGCGGCTGCAAAGTCATGGCTGCTCCGTGCTAGGTGTGCGGCGCACATATGGGGCATCTAGTATGAACCACAAGGGGGTTTGCTACAAGTGCAGCCGGCTTGGAGTAGCTGGATGAATGTTAACTAGTGCTGAAAGAAGGCTGCAGCATGTCAAGTGCTTGTGGCAGATCAACAGGGAGACTGTCCACAGTCCAGAGCAAACGCTTCTACAAGACTTCCTTTTGCCTCCAAGCTACTGAAAAGTACTGACCAAATCAAATGGTCAAATCTGCCTGCTAAGTCTTCTAGAGCTGTCACATTTGACCTAGCTAACCACCACATCCTTACTGAGCCTCAATCATCAATGACATGACCCTCTTGTAACTCACAAACTATATGTCTATGCACATACCAAATGTGCACCTTCCTGGTCTCCGTCTCTTGTACAACATCTTGAATCCATGTAACTTAATATTTCAGAATAGCAAATATCACTTATTTTAGGGACAGCATTGTAATATTATCTAATATTGATTGACAGCAGCTTAAAACACCAGATAATGATATAGTGTATACTATGTATGTCATGGCTGACCAACCCAAAGAACATGGGAGCAAAAATATAGGGTTTTCCATGGATCTGTATTCAAGAACCATACCCCTGGTTCCTAAAAAAATACTAAACTGGCTCCTGAGTTTATATTTTTGCTTCTAAAATCTACAAATAATGTTGCTCCTTATATTCTCTTTATATTGGATAAAAGTAATAATTGTATTGTTCCAGAGAATAGATTGTGTAGAAAATACATAACAAAAGAAAATGTCAAGCTAATCCATGTTTTTCTCAATGGGAATGAGTCAACTGCACCAAATCAAAACCCTCATCCTGTTTGCATTAGCATGAACTTTCTGATTGCACTTCTGTGAAATCATAAAAGCGAATAAAGACTGCCAGAAAAAATAGCTGTAGTTGTGCTACTGGCAGTGACTAAACCCCCCCCCCCCCCCCAAACTCTTATTTTGGTCATTTTAAAAGAAATACTCCAGTCTGAGGAGAAAAAATGGTGAAGGGAAGAATCCGCACTCAGGAATCCAAGTTGAAAAATAGGTGATGTTTATTTGCAGAAATGAAGGTACATGTGAAACGGCAGAAACGAGGTGGAAAACAACGCTTAATCATAAGTCTTATGGACCACACAGTGAGAGGAACACACACCCTTTCAGATCTGGAAGGCACTGCAGCTGAGAGCGGTGGAGCCCGGATTTCCTTGACTAGAACTTTGTCTGAGGGGGAAAAAACTGAATAAATAAATTCATTGACAAGCAGACACATTTAAAAAATGCATTTATTCTATCTATTTATTTATTGCAATTCTTGACTTAAAAGCATACTTTTTTTTTTTTTTTTAGTTAGCATTTTATTTAATTGTTTTAAAAGAAAAAAATAAATGTATTAATGCAGGGCTCGACAAATACCGGTCGCCATGGCGACTAGATTCTGGCGCCTGGAATACTCTTAGAGCAGAGTAAACTGCAATGTCCTGGTCCCACACTCTGCTATCCCTTACCTACCGATCAGATAAGGAGCAGAGTGTGGGAGAAGCAGCACAGAACAGCCTGCCGATTAGCTCCTCCCCCCCGGGAGATTAGCTCCTCCCCCCGCTTCCTGTTCCTGCTGCTCACCGGGCTGTAGCTGTAGCAGTGAGGAGATGCGTGTGAGAGGTGATGGGAAGTCATGCTGCTGCCTCAAAATGGAGGGAAGTGATACAGGGTCTGTCTCCAACTTCTCACTGTAAGTCTAGTAAGTAAATAGTGTGTGTATTAGAATGTGTGTTGGCATGTATGTGTGGGTTCAGCACCTGTTTTTATGAATGTGTCAGAATCTGTGTGACAGCATGTTAGTGTGCATGTATGTATTTGTGTCTGCATATGTTAGTGTGTGTATCAGCATATTAGAGAGTGTGTATATAATTGTGACAGCATGTGTTAGTGTATCTCAGTGTGTGTGTGACCTGTGTAGGTGTGTGTTGGCATTTAAGTGGATACGAATGTGTTTGTGCATGTATGTAGGAGTGAAATCATGTGTTAGTGTATGTATTTGTATCTGCATGTGTTTGTGTGTATCAGGATATTAGTGTATATGTATTTGTCTGCATGTGTAAGTGTGTGTATCAGCATATTAGTGTGTATGTATGTATGTATGTATTTGTGTCTGCATGTGTTAGTGTATCTCAGTGTGAGTGTGTGTGACCTGTGTATTGGCATTTAAGTGGATATTAATGTGTTTGTGCATGTATGTAAGAGTGAAATCATGTGTTAGTGTGTGTCAGCATTTAGGTATGTGTATGTATGCAGTGCTGTATTTACCGCGAGGCATCCTAGGCGGATGCCTATGGCGGCAAATTTTGGGGGGCGGCAGCGCCCCCCAGCACTGGAAAAAAAAAAAATGTAAAAAAAAAAAAATCCGGCCCTTTAAAAAAAACAAAAAAAACCCCACCGCGCTTGCAGGCAGAGACGGAGGTGAGAGGGGATCGGAAGATCCCCCCTCACCATCGCTCTGCCTGCCAGGCTGCACGGGGAGCCGAACAGGCAGCACAGAGAAATCTCCGTGCTGCCTGTTCGGCTCCCCGTGCAGTGTGCCGACACGGAAGTGCCGACAGTCACGTGACGGGCGCGCTGACGTCATACGCGCGCCCGGTCACGTGACCTGTCGGCACAATCGCCGGGAAGCCGAACAGGCAGCATGGAGGGACCATGCTGCCTGCCTGCCAGGGAAAGGTAAGTGCTGATGGGAGACTGTGTGTGTGTGTGTGTGTGTGTGACTGAGTGTGATGGGAGTCAGAGTGTGTGTGATGGGAGACTGTGTGTGACTGAGTGTGATGGGAGTCAGAGTGTGCGTGATGGGAGTAGGAGTGTGTGACTGAGTGTGATGGGAGTAGGAGTGTGTGATGGGAGTGTGAGCTTGATGTGAGTCTGAATGATGGGGCATGTCTTAGGTGTGTAACGTGGGTGTGCAGCTTGGGTAGGGGGGTGCCCGGATTTTGTCTGCCTAGGGCAGCACAAAATCAAGATACACCACTGTATGTATGTGTGTGTGTGTTAGCTTGTGTGTACATTAATGTGTGTATCCATAAGTGTATGTCATTTGTATATGTTTATGGACTGTGACCCCAGCATTTTTCTTTGTGACACAGCATTTGGTACTGGCTCCTAAAGTTTTCAGTTGGCTCCTAGATTTAAATCAAATTTGTCAAGTCCTGTATTAATGTGTTCCCCCTTTACCTATTTTACCTAGCCCTTGGGAGGGCGACATTCGTGCTGCAGTTGTGTCTGTGCCTCTAAAGGCACAGACTATCTTGTTTCGTCTTCCTGCTGAGTGCCGGGATGTCATGTGACATCCATACACACAGACACTAGAGCACGTTGCACGAAGGGGGTGGAGTTTGCAGTCTGTACAATCCGCACAGGCTTTCCCCACTAGCGCTGGGAAAAGAAAATGGATGGTAGCGGCAAGGGACTCCACGTCCAGGTCTAATTTCTTGGTCACCGGGAGATTGGCGAGCCCTGCCTTAAAGACTTTTTACACATAAAAATACAGCCCATTTGCGACAATTGACGTGCCTGGAATGTCATACAGTGAAATAAACATAGGATGTGATCAAAAATCGCTTCCTAAGCTCAGCAGTTGTTGCTGAAATGCCTCAACATAAAGGCATCGTGCAACCCCCAAATTTGCCCTCAAGCAGTCACAAGTGCCATATTGAGAGGCAGCATGCCATTTTAATATGGTGCTGCCCTGTACTGGGAAAGTGTCTTTTTGGGAATGTTGCTAGATTTCCCCTAGAGGCAATCGGCAACATTGCTGTTGAAAGAAGGGTGAAAAAAATACTCCCCCCCCCCCCCCCCCTCTCCAAGGTTACAATTTAGTGTTATGGCTAGATTTAGGGTTGGGGTCAAAAGGTCACTTTAGGAGAAAATGGTTAGAAAAAAGCAATACACTACTTTTAGTTATTGCTCAATAACCAACAACCTTACCTGATCCTCTTTGCGCTGCTCCCCACGGTCTTTGCAAACTTAATTGCCTAACTCCGTGCAGCTCCCGTCTCAGTGTAGCTCTTCTCAGTGATTGGTTACACCCCCCCCTGGCTGGCGATTGTTGCCAGTTTTGTATTTAAACCCCTTACCTTCTAGCTTTGTTTTTAATAGGTCCTTCGGTGCCTGTTATTAGTTTCCTGGCGATTTATTGATATTCTGACTCTTGTATTCCTGACCCAGCTTGCCTGACTATTCTTGATCTTCATTCCTGTGTACCAGACCCTCGGCTTCCACTTTATTATTCTGTCTTCTTTGATCCTGACCTCAGCTTCCACATTGTTACCTGCATTTATTGTCTCCGTTCCAGTAGCAGTGTCCAGCTGTCCTATCCTCAGAACCAGTGGCTGTATGTATCCAGTGTATCAGAACCAGTACAGCCGTATGTTCTATCATCCTGACCCTTGGTACCAGTGGCTGTGTGTTATCCTGTGTCTCAGAACCAGTGGCTGTGTGACATTCAGTATCTCAATTTTAGTAGCTGTATATTATCCTGAGAAAAGAAACACAAATTGTTGCGCTAAATGGATAAAAAATGTGCTGCTATGCAGCCTCCTCTTGGGACACCCGGTCTGAGGCGTCTATCTTCGGCATGTACCAAGCATGTAGTGTAACGTCGTCAGCTGCAAAGCAGCACAGCATGTAGCCGACAGCAAGGACACTCTCCGCCCACAATCGACAAAATACAAGCACATAGAAATCGAACTCCACCGAAGAACGTGACTGCTCGCCACATAGGCCAACATTAGAAAAGACACTTTATTTCAAAAATAAAAACAATGTACCAACTGGGGGAAAAAGAGAAAAAACAAAGAAAAGGCTACACCTTTTGCGCAAATTGCTCTTAATCATAGGCCTTGTTTTTATTTTTTGAAATAATCTTTTCTAACGTTGGCTGGTGTGGCGAGCAGTCACTCTCTTCCATGGGGTTCGATTTCTATGTGCCTGTATATTATCGTGAGTTCCAGAACCAGTACAGCAGAGTGTCTCAAGATCGTATATCTCAGTACCAGTGGCTGTATGTTATTCCATATCTCAGAACCAGTACTGCTGTGGGTTTAGATATCCTGTGTACCAGTTGTCTAAAGCTGTCTATCCAAGAACCTTCTGTTACTAGTACTTCCTTAACCAGTGTTCAGAGAGAGGTAGAGGTGCAGCTGTTTACCTTTTCAGCAGTGTCCACGGCTCACCCAAAGAAATCTCTGATTTGGAAAAAGACCTCCTACTATCTCTCAAAGACCTGGTGAACGATTGTACAAAAAGATTTCAAGTGCATAATTCAGGCCCTGCATTGCAGATCCTAAACCTTGATCGCTACACCGTTACAATAACATGCAGAAAACATGTAAACCTGGGATATTTCTAAACTCAGAACAAATATTAGAATCTATTTAGCAGTTTTTTTTAAATTTGGATTTGTAGATGAAAGATAGAAAAAGGATGTTTTTCAATTTCTTTCAATAATATTTATTTTTATTTTTTAATCAAGTTAAAATTTTGAGTCCGCAAATGAACAATGATAAACTTGTAAATAAATAATTCTGGTGTTAAAGTCTGTAACAATATAAGAATGTTTTTGTTTTTATAGACAGAAGAAATGTCAAGAATACGATTACTTCGTAATAAGCCTGCAGTTTTTAGGCATTAACTGATTTGTGACCGAACTCTATGAACTGAATCTAAGCAGTACCACACGGCAGCGTCTCTGGCTGAGTTCAAATAGTAACTTTCAGTAGTCCAACGTGGTAGTAATAATTAATAGGAAGGGCTATGCCTGAATTGTTACTACTAGTAAGGAAATGTTCAATGTAAATTAGCGAGTGTAAACACGTCAACTTTTTCAGGAGGAATTTGATGTATATAGAGATGAAAAAGGGGAAAGATGAGTCGAGAAGAGACTGTAGCAGGGAAGAAGTGTTCTAAGGAAGGAACACTGACAGAGCAAGGAAGCGCTGTCCAACACTAGTCTAGATGCCCAGCCCATGTGTCCTGGTGCTCCTTAGAGTGGTGAAAAAAATATAGTAAAGGAATCTGTAGAGCAGGCTCCAGATAGTCTCTTACTGGCGATGAGCCTGGTTGGTATGGTTCATGTTGGTCCATTAGGTATAGTCATGTCTCCAGGATTGGCAAGCCCAAGACTTGCAGAAAAAAAGCGTATGTGTACTGGGTCCTTCATCATGAGTTGTTTCTTTCCTCATATGACTTTTGGTGAGTATGGTAGACCACAATGGTATTTAACAGCATGCAATTTCAGATGTGTTTGAGTGTGGTCATTGACCGCCTCCATGTTACTGTTTGAGGCGAAATGTGGGCATTTCCTTAGTGCACTTGACGATTCTTCTTTGCAGCTGTAATAATGGACATCTTGTCCGAGAGAGTGCATTCTTAGGCGAATATCTCTGTGAATCTTGTGGGGCCCTATTAGCCTTCCTGAGCTTATGGAAGTCCATGATTTTGAGATTAGCTGCCTTCAAACCATTTGCAGAAGGTTTGAGAGATAGGTGGGGAAGGCAGTGGGCCTCATCACCTCCGGCACCCCACGATTTAGCATAAGCAGTTGGAGGTGGAATTGTCCCATTTGTAAGGTCAGGTGACTCACATGTTTGCGTGGCCTTGCTAAGTTTGCACAACCGACGCCTCACGTAGTGATTTTCTCCTGCATTATTGTGACATCCCCACAGACTCCCTTCGCCTTTTGTTGAGGCCTGAATGTCATCGGTATAGTTGTGGTATATTGGCATTTGTAAGCCCTTCTAGTGGAGTTTTTTTGGTAATGGTCGGTTGCCTTCAACTGATTCACCAGAGCATTCCTTTGAGTCAGGGTAAGTGTGAGCTGAGACCTTTGGTCTCATATTGAGGGCCTTACAGGCCTTGCCAACAAGGAGCCAATGTCTATGCCTTTTCGGTGTCCCATCTTTTTATTCATCTTCCCATCTCTAAAATAGGTTGTGAGCCAGCAGTTTGAGGGTTTTGATAAGGTTGGCTCGTTTTCTATGTGTGTGTGTCGGAGCTCTTTCTGAACACGTCGCCCATTGCTTAGAAATCCCCCCGTTAATGATTTTATTTTTTTATAGTAAGCTATATAATATGATGAAAATAATGGTATCTAAAGAAAGCCCATTTTATGGAGATAAAAACAGTATATCATATTTATGGGTACAGGAAACCAGAGAGAAAAATTACAGCTAAATAGAAACACTGCAGAAGTCCAATCACTAAAGAGTTAATGACATCAACAGTATTTCTATATTTTACTCTTTTAGCATACTCGTTACAAATGGTTTTCTGTAAACAAACTATATGTGGCATTGGGTTTTTGCAAGTGTTTTAGGTGCTTGTTAATGAGCATTCTACAGTTTTAATACAGTAATGTGTTTGTTAGATTCCGTCTGAAAATATATTTTCTCTGACGGACATGGATTACTGAAATTTTTATTGATCGTGTAATAATGTATGAGCTCTGTATAAAATCTGTTTCTGCAAAGAGTTAAACAAATATCTTAGGATAAAGTGTTTTTTTTTCTCTTTTTTTTGTGAAAAACAAAATGCGGTACCGAGTATCATGAACTCATGGGTTAAATTAAAGTTTACTGTGTACTCTCCGAGCCCATATTGTACACCCTTTGATTTCCTGTTTAGAACTGGACACCTATAATTGGTACATTGATTTGGAGCCCTTGATAACTAGCAAAGTCCTGCGCAGTTAGACTTGTCATAAATTTTGCAAACATTTTGTGTAAGAGTACCTTCTCATAGGGTAGACTATGAATAGGTTTATTTTTGATCTGCTCTCCTGCTCCTTTTTCTTTTTCCTTTCCACTCTCTTCTCTGTATCTCCTAGGTCCCATTTTTCACCATACATTGCAGCTCTCCTTAAAAGCTCTGTTCTGCCTTATTATTTCCAATCTCTCCCAGCTCTAACTTCCTGCCTTCAACAAAGATCATTCTCACTTTGCTTTCATTCTTTCCCTTTTGTGCCACAGGTAAAGGGGCAGCCTAGTCCCCAAACTCACTTTGGTGTAAGATGAACATTACTGCTTGTATACTGCACAGACTTTTTTTTCCCCAGTATGATTTGATGCAGGCTTTCTTCATTAATCACATGTTTAATATTTTAACCCAGGCCTCATCCCAGTGATTAGTCTGTATGTTTTACTGCAGGTGTGGCTGCACTGATTTAAATAAACACTGAGCATATAAAGTTTTCTTTCATTTAGTCACTTCCTGTGCTGCTGGCATAGACTACATTGTGTGGACAGTAATAAACTTGCTCTTTTACACCGCAGGATCTCTTTATAGTGCAACACATTGTCTGATGACCTCATTATCGAGGCAGGAAATGCCATTCATTTTAATGGCATTATTCTCATTGTTTCCTGTAGCAAAAAAAAAGAAAAAGGAAACTGAATTGTACTCAGCTAGTGTGGCCAGTCCTGGTTTCTTGCAAACTGCTGTCATTTCATCTAGCTGTAACTATTTTATATTTTAAGCAATGCAAAATGTAAAACCTGCCTTTTAAAGTACTTTGAACATTTAAGAGATGCATTTTGGGCACCAGACAAATCATTTAAGTTATATAATACACTTTCAACAGGCCTTTAACCCCTTCGCGACCTTATGACGAGTTAACTCGTCATAAGAGCCGCAGCATTACCGACCTTATGACGAGTTAACTCGTCATGCAGTCTAGCCGGCGGTGCGCTCCGTGGGCACCGCCAACCAGTCTGCAACGGGTCCAGGACTTAGCCTCGCACCCGAGGCAAAGCTCCTGGACCCGATTGGTGGATTTCCTGGCATGTGATTAAGTGATCACCGCGATAACATGCAAATTAGATGCAAAGTCAGTGTTCTTCACACACTGACTTTGCCTCTAATTCACTCTCTGTGCTTCACATTCTTATAGTGAAGCACAGAGAGTGACCTGTAAATAAAAATAAATAAATAAAGAACATACACAGAGGTAAAAAAAATTAACCCTTTCAATGCTGATCACAGCTTGTAACTAATCCGTTTCCTTCCACTTTATGGCCCTCATTTAGGTTTTTTTAATAAATAAAGGTAATTTTAATATAATTAAATTATTTAATAAAATTCAACCCCTTCATGCCTGTTGTGTGATTTTTATGGATCTGACATCGCACTCTTCAGAGTTTTTTTGTTTTTGTTTAGGGCGGTTTTGGAACCAATCTTTTTTTTTATTAGTTAATTAGGGGGGATAAGTGGGTTAGTGTTGCACTAGTTGTGTAGTTTATTATTGGGCAAATAATGGGGAAAAACTTTTTTTTCCCCAAAAAATTTCCACTTTTATATGTATTTAATACTAAAATGTAAATAATTTTTATGTATAGGGTATCAAAAGAAAGCTCTAACTGTCCTTTAAAAAACAACATATAACTTGTATGGGTGCGTTAAATGAGAGAGAGGAAAATTATGTTTCAAAAACCGCATATTCAAAATTGAAAAAACGCTCTGGCCCTTGGCTTTGGAAAATCCTTGGTCCTTAAAGGGTTAATATCTCTTTAAATTTGTTTATATACGGTTGAGGTTCTGACATGCAGACAGTGTGGCATTTAGTGAGCTAACCTAATCCCTGTTATAAAAACAATAGACAATGCTGTTGTTGTATGGAGGTCATAAATAGGATTTTGATTTTTCCACCCACCGAACATATGCCTATATCTTTGATTCATACTATACTGTTTTGTATCCACTATTTTGGAACCTTTTCAGGAACTGTATTTATTACGTTTCCCAAGATCCCCATTTTACACAAAATACAGCTATTGATTGTTTGTTTTGATAAATACAGATTCCAGTTCTTATCGTTTTCTGTTTAATTTTTTTAGTTTTTCAATTACATTTATTGAATACAAATCCTGTGTATCGGTTCTAGCCTTTATGAAGAAGCAGTTTAGAGTCTATTCTCTTTTTTGATTCTGAAAGATTCAATATCTTGCAGAAGGGAACCATTTTAAAATGACTCAAAAGAAAAGCAAAACTTGATACTAATAATAATTAAAAAAAAGTCTTCATTTCCTGTTCCTCACTTAAAGGGACATTAATCTTTTTTTCCACTTGTGCTTCTAATCAGGCCCGCCATCAGAGGGTGACAGTTGATACTGGCCCAGGGAGTCCGGCGGGTCCAGGGGGCCTTGCGGGCCCAGGTCACGGCAGAAAAAAAAAATCTACTCTCATGCACGGAATAGGGAAACTCAGCTTCAATAAAGTTTAAAAAAAAAAAATGCAAACCGCAGTTTCCCTCCTCCGTGCAGGAGGGAAGACTCCACGGAGGAGACGACCGACGAGCAACAAGGAGGTAAGTACTGGGGAAAGGGGGAGGAGGGTGGCATAAAACTAGCAAAATACTGGCATATTGAGTGGCTAAATCCTGGCATATTGAATGGCTAAATCCTGGCAAATTGAGGGGCAAAATCTTGGCACATTGGCTATATCCTGGCACATTGAATGGCTATATCCTGGCATATTGAGGGGCAAAATCCTGGCATATTGAGGGGCTAAATCCTGGCATACTGAGTGGCAAAATCCTGGCATAATGAGGGGCAAAATCCTGGCATATTGACTAACTGCTCCCAACCACCGTCCATATTATACTAGACCTGGATAACATGCTTGTGAGGGTCGGTGGGGCGAGTCAGAGATATTGTCCGGGGGGCGGGTAGGGGGACCAGAAAATTTGTTCAGTAAGGGGCCCTGAAATTCCTGGTGGCGGCCCTGCTTCTAATTTAGAAGCACAGGTGAAATGTCCATTTTCCCTAGTGTGAGGATGAACTGGCATGTACTTTTGATAGTAAGCCAGTTTATCCTCTGACCGACAGCTGCCATGCTTCCATAGCCGTCTGGTCAGCGACTGGCTCCCTCAGCTAGCGCAGAGAGAACCCCTCGTTTTTTGCATGGGATCAGCAGGGGGACCTTTAGCGCAGAGACCCTTGCATTCAGCCGTCAGTCACTCTGATTGGCTGTGTGCGTGCTGACGAAAGTCTTAATTTCCTGTTCCTCACTTAAAGGGACACTAATCTTTTTTTTTTTTTCACTTGTGCTTCTAATCAGGCCTACCATCAGGGGGTGACGGTCGATACTGGCCCGGCGTGTCCAGGTCACGCCAGAAGAAAAAAAAAAAAAAATCTACCCCCCTGCATGGAGGAGGCAAACTCCGGTCGCTTTTTTTTTTCTTCTTCTTAAGTTTATTAAAGCCGCGCGGCTTCAATAAGGTAAAAAAAAAAAAATTAAAAAAAAAATGCAAACTGTGCAGGAGGGAAGACTCCACGGAGGAGACTACCGGCGAGCAACAAGGAGGTAAGTACTGGGGAAGGGGGGAGGAGGGTGGCTAAATCCTGGCATATTGAGTGACTAAATTCTGGCAAATTGAATGGATATATTCTGGCATATTGAGGGGCTAAATCCTGGCATATTGAGGGGCAAAATCCTGGTATATTGACCAACTAAATCCTGGCATATTGACCTGCTCCCAACCACCCTCCATATTATACTAGACCTGGGTAACATGCTTCTGAGGATAGGTGGGGAGAGTCGGAGTCAGAGATATTGTTTGTCAGCACGGGACAACCGGTAACTGCTGTGTCTCACAAATGAGACACAGCAGATAGTAAACCCGTGTGTATCTATTAAGATACAAGTCGGGTTTACTTTCAAAGACCGGGACATGTATTGTTTAACCCCTGCTTCCTTGAAGGAAGCAAGGTTTAAATAAGTTGGAATGTCCCTTTAAGTTTGATAGCTAGATTAGTGAACAATTGGAAGCTGTACTATAAAGCTACTTCATGGTGCTAAGTAGTTTGTCAAAGAGTAAATATATGGTTTGGCTAATGAATGTATGAAGCAGACAGTTAGACAGGGCTCCTGTTTGTACATAGGATTGTTCTAGCCCAGGGGAGTACTATATAATTATCACTTTTAAAATAAATTTAGATATAGTACAATGATTGCCAAAAAAAGACTCTCTAATAGCATGAGAAAAAGGAACACTGATAATTACAGCAATTATATTGGGCTTTCACCACAACACTGTTAGATATTCAATATTCAACTGCTGCAAGAGGAAGGGAAATATAAAGTTAAAGGTCTATATAAGTTTGGATTCAGTAATCATTCCCTATGTACGTAGATCATGTCATATTTTATGAAAGTCACTGTATCACTTATGATAGTCTTTGTTAATGTAAAATTGGCCTTTATTGAATCAGCCAATTACGTCATTGCTCTTGCCAAATGTGTCCAAAGGTCAAAAAAGTGGTCAATCATCTTATGTAGGCCCACATCCAATGGATTCTAAAATGCTTAAGTTATAGCTATATTACTTTAATTGTGTACTTTTGGGAATGTAAATGCAATAAAATAAAAATTAGGGGTGGGGAAATCTCTTACTGAAGGAGCAGTGATTGACCGGTTGTAGTTTCTAGGGCGGATAGAGAAAACTACATGAAACCAAGGATTTTTTTTTTTTTTTTTTTTTAAAGGGCTTCCCTCTATAAAGTTTGAAGTCTATAAGAAATGGAACTGGAAGCTGGCAAGTGCTCAAAGCTCCATATAAAATACACGGGGGCAGGGATAGTAGCCCTGGCCCTCCTATCATGACTGGGCTGGGAGCTGGCCAAATGGTTTCCAACCCCTATGTGCAACATTGGGGGCTACTTGCCCTGGTCTCCCATATGCTACAGTAGACCCCCTGGGGTCTGGAAAAATGCCCCCAGACCCCAATGAAAACTAAATCCTTCCTCTTCGGTCTGCAGGTTGGGGAACAGCCCCCAGAACCTACCAAAAATAAATACATTTACCTGCCTACTCCCCCTACCTCTACATTGTGTGGGGGTGGGGGTGGGGGGGGGGATACACCCATTGGGTGTGAGGGGGTTAGGCAGTGAAAATTGCTGGCCACCCCCTGGTTCCCTATGAATCAAATATTTACCTGTTATTGAAGTCCATCGCTGAACTGTCCTTGAGTCCCAATCTTTGGTCCAGGGAAGGAGCCACCCTGGACAAGTACGTGCTGGGAACTTTCCTGCCATGTTTACATCATGTAGTAAAATGTAGGCAATTAAAGTGAAGTAGGGAAATACAATATTACACCACACAACAAGACATCATTTGAAACCATATGCACAGAACCGTGCATTAAAGCATATATTACATTCGTGCCGGACGTCACAGAATTAGATCAGTCTGACATCGTGGTGTGTTGGGTCCCTAACATTTATAGTAATGTTTCCTCATGAAACCGTTGCATAAATCCGTGATCTTTAAAATAAATAGAAATAAAAAATGTCCACGGCCTGTTTAGCTTCAAGAAAAGTCTGTTTAGATGCTAATTGAGTTCTAGAGATAAGGATTGCCTTCTGCATGACTAACTCTGTAACTCTGCCAGGCTGAAGAGGATTTGCAACACAATGACACATGCAGTAGGCCACTGATGAGAAACCAAAAGAGACAAGCTATTCACTGCTGCCTCTTCTGCAAAAACAAATTGTGCCAACAGGAATACATGATGTAACTGTCATTTATTTATACTGTATTAAAGGCACTTTTTCTTGCATAACACAGATTACCAATTGAATATTCTCCTAATTTCATGTAATACTAGCAAATGTATAGATTTGGGAGCAATATTAAATGTTTTTTTTTTTTCCAGTCTTCTGGTCTTTATTGAGCGGCTACTCAAAGTAACGAGGAATGGGTGGGTGTGCCTGCTCATGTACCCATGCAAAACATTCTGTGATAGTTTGCACTACATGCCAATGTGTGTATCTAAGCTGGTAAAAAAAACTGGTGCCAAAAAGTGGACTGCAGAAATCCTGTGTGGTCAAATACTGATGGATATAATTGAGAGGTTGTCAAACCTTTCAAGGTGTTAATTTTTAATACAGCTGCTGTTTAATTAAAGTCTTCTGACTGATGCTCTGTTCACTAAGTGATTGGTTTATATTGAGACTTTCAGGCTGCCATGTTGGTGACTGATGACGGGCAGCCCTGGTTGGTGTGTGGCAGACCAATGACCAAGAAAGATGGTTGTAAGCACGAGCGAACAGTGATACTTCTTGAGATGGAAGCCCCTAGTCTCTGTTTTTGCAAAGGCTAGTTTAGAATATATTTAACAGAAAGGAAAGCATGTCCCATGCACTGTGTAAAATATAAAGCACTATATGTTACCGGTTCGCGTATAGACTGGTTGCACAGGCAGATCTGTAGATTCTCGAAACATAAATAGTCGGCACACAATGAAAGCAAGCGACACTCCAAGATCCGAAAAAAGTGTACATTTTATCCAAGATTATTATTATTAGTATTTCAAGAATCAGTAGAAGGACTGCGTCAAGTTGCAAGGGCACATGAGTGGAAATCGAGAAAGTGTATTCTACACACAGACCTGCACATTTATATTCAAGACGCAGATCACCACTATCCTTGTGAGTGTATTAGCAAACGGTTTGAAAGTATATTTTATACATACATGCTTTACTTTTTTTTTTTTTTTACATGTATGCTTCAGCTGTGGAATATGTGACTCTGAATGATCAGGTTGTTCTCTTTCCACTGGTTATATTCACATATATTAAGGACACATTGTATTTTAGTAGCGCACACTTACACTATTTTCAACGCACATACTGTTTTTTAAAAAAAAACATTTTATTAGAAATACACAATACAAAAATACAAACATTAAAGCACGTAATGTTAGAAAGACAAAACGCTGACATGAGAACAATCTCATCCAGAGAGAAATTATTTCTAGCTTCAACCAATATACTATACACTAAAAGAAAGATCATCATAAATCACTAAATTATTTTTTTAATTCAGATGTTCCATTTATTGAATTTTTGGCCACCAAATATGTTTTGTAACGATAAACTTCTTTCCATTTTACATTGAAATATTATTTCCCCAAGTTGGGGGAAGCATAATCCGGCTATAATTAATTTGGAGGTCAGCAAACTAAGCAACACAAAGTATTTCTTGTTAGCTAGACTAGACAGGCCAAGCTGGAGTAATGCAATTTCTGAATAAGGATGCATATCCATATTGCATATTCACTTTTTTTAAACTCTCTCCACAAATTTCCACTTTTCTTACAATGCCAGCAAATGTGTAAAAAAAAAAAAAAAATCTCCAACATGATATAGAGGTCAAAGGTTACGTCTTCAAAAGTTTTATTGGCTCCATGTACCATTGATTAGCAACTTTATTGAACCTCAAATAACACTTGATTCCACAACTGATATGAAATAGTCAAATCTTCATGGTAGCTTCTAAGATCTGGAACTCCAAGTGTATATAGTGCCATTATTGAATCATATAATGTACCAAAACAGCCTAACGCATGTAAGGTCCAACCCATGAAATCCCAACTGACCCTGTTAAAGGCCCAAATCTCTGCATATATTTTTGTATCGACATTTAGCAAAGCGATTGTGGGCTAGTTAGCAATTTCCTCTGGATTTTTACCATGTTTTTAATATTGGAATGATATTTGCTTTAAGTATCTCCTCTGGAAAGTAACCCAAATTCACAGTCTCATTGAAAGCATGCGTTTTAAACTATTAAACAAAGTCTATAAAAAAAGATTTTAAAAGCCATCTGACCCAGGGGTTTCCTTCCTTTTCAGTTTTCTATAATTCTGATGACTTCATTTATCCAATAATTGATCCAATCGAGTTGTTCTCGGGATATTTGAGGCAGCAATTTATCCTTAAAAGGACAGTCTAGTCCCCAAACTTACTTTTGGTGCAAGATGAAGATTACTGCTTGTATAGTACACAGGTTTTTTTCCAGTGTGATTTGATGCAGGCATTCGGCATAAATCACATTTTTAATATTTGACTCAAGCCCTCCCCCAGTAATTACGCTACATGTAAACTGCATGTGCGACTGTAACATACTGCGCTGGTACTGCCGTGAGTTCGGGTGTTCGGTTGCACTTCCCGCCTGTCACCCGTACCTCTGTCACTAAGAGCATCCCAGTCCATCTGATACCAGCTGCCGCAGGAAATCCAGGACATTCCCTTGGGACTGCACTTCGAGCAGCAACCTCCAGGTTGCCCATTAATGACACCGTGATGAACGTATGGCGCTCTCTTCACTGCTTCCACCTGCAGGGCAAGAGTGCCACCAACAATCTCTATAATACTGTGTGGAAGCAGCATCTTCCATACAGCCTTTTATATGGACCACATCCATTTTGTGTTCCAAGCCTTCTTTCCATTCCAGAGACGGGGAATGGAATTGAAGGGCTACTTAAACACAACAGATTCGGTTGTTCCTTGCCTGTGATAGAGCTTATTGCCTCATTAGTGTTCCTAATCTTGATTCCTGTTGCCGTATTTAGCCTGTTCCTGACCTCTGGCGTTTAACCGTAAACGTAATTCTATTAGACTCTCTAAGTCATGAGGTAGATTATGGTATGTCTTTTTAATGATTAGTTCAGGCCCTTTCTAAATGCTGCTCTTAGTGCGCTGGCGTTCAATGTGTCTCGTAGGCTAGAGTATGGAATAATGCATATTGTCCCACCGTTCTTCTCTCCTGTTGGACAGGCTTCAGCTTGCTATCTTCTTCCAGGGGTATCAAATACTGCTCTGAATGCAGTGATAAAGGCATCAGCGTCTTCTGATATAGAAGGGTTTTTTCCAGCAGAGGGGAGGCCCATTGAAAGCACATTAGTATGCATTAACATTTAGAAGATGCATTTTGGGCACCAGACAGTCCATTTAAAGATAATCCTGCTTATATGGGAGAATATTTTATGTGAAAGTGAATATCATTCTTGATCGACGTTATTAAATAACTAACCATTTTTATCTGGAGAAAGTTTGTCTACTGAGTTATTAATATTTGACTATCCGTTTTTCTACACCTTTTATTGACTAGGTCCAACTGTTGTTAACCACTTGGCCCATAAGAACGTGTATATATACAGCCTGTTTCCCTGCAGTTGGTCACATAGGACATATATATGGGCAAATGGTTAGGAAGCAAAAACACCACTTTCGGTTATTTCCCTATAACTTGCAAAAAACAACAGGAATCGCATGTAGACAAGGCATATTTCTAAACGCAGTACAACTATTAGAAACTATTTAGACAAGGTCTTTTTTCGGGTCAAATTTAGAAAAAGTGTTTTTTTTTTTTTTTGTTTTTTTTACCAATTTTTTAGTAAATTATATGATGTCAAAATAATGGTATATTGAGAAAACCCTTATGTCGATAAAAACAATATTCATTGTGGGTACATTAAACGAGAGTGAGGAAAATTACAGTTAAACACAAACATAAAAAAATAAAAAAATGTCCTGTCACTAGTTAATTTTGCTTTGCTTCTCTGACATTTTAGCAGACAGGATAGTGAATGGAACCTCTTTGTTCAGCTAGAGATATATAAAACTCTGCTAAATTTGGGCCTCTTTCCCTTCTATTTTTGCCCCAATTTTTTTAATCAAATGACCTCTGATTACACATTTAGAGGACTAGGAATTATACTGAAATAAAATGTTTTTAATTTACCACAAATGCAGGCATAGGCCATTCGTAATCATCCAGGTTTATTGTAATTTCAGAAATCGACCACCTGAGGTGCACTAAATTTGTGCAATATTTATGGTCTGACATACAAGGCCACTTTAAAGATTTTCTTAGTCGTACAAGACACATTTTCTCACTGAGACTGGACAAAATGTTTAATTTTTAAAAAATTATGTTTGGTATAATTGTCATGAGTAGAGGGGCCAATAAATTCATGGAACTTTTTTGGAGTCATTGTTGTATTAATATTTCTTTTTTTTCTAAAAAAAATTTTCACACCAGTGAATACACAAATTGCAACACGAAAAATGTCATTTACATTTTATCATGTACTAATTGTGAAAAACAATATGTCGGTAGAACTAGCAGACCCTTAAAGTGCCGCATTAGGGAGCACCTTAACGACATTGACAACAAATCCAACACCACGGTAGCACGACATTTTACAGCCTGCAAATCCAATGTCCTGCAACATTTTAAAGTCTCAGTTATAGATGTTATTTCTAAGGGACAAAGAGGAGGAGACACACACAAACGCCTATGTCGTCAAGAGGTATATTGGATTTTTCACATAGGCACCAGACAACCTTTGGGCATGAATGCAGAATTTGACATCTCCTGCTTCTTCCAAAATTAATGTCATTGTTGCCTCCCATACACCACACACCTCTTTTTCTCCCATACACTCCTCTGTTCCCTTTGTCCTCTTGCCTACATAATTCATTATATATCAAGTCCCTTTATTCTTATTTGTCGTCTTGCTTTTCAGATTTTCTACAAGATTTCCAGCATTCCACTTAAATTGAATTTGCACCTTTTCCGCAAAGTAACGAATGCAGGACGATGCTACCTCAACAATAATTGCTAGAAATTCATGATATGTTATCATTTTTCTTGTCCATTCTTATTTTACCAATAAATAATGTATACTAAATCATACAACTTTTTTATCTACAACTATATTCCCTTTTTCTTGTTGTTATTTCAGGGTAGTTTTTCTCTTATCCTGTAGCACCTTCCTGCATTTTTTCATTTGCGGACTATTGTCTTAGCTTAGATTTATATTGTCTCATTACATATATTTGTTTTTATTATTACATTGTGTATATTTTAGTCAAAATAATGTTTTGTATAATTATACTATCTACTCACTACCACTCTGCCACCTAGTTGTAGAGTTTTCTATGTATTACACTATATATTTTCAATATACTGCTAAGATCTGTCACTTTTCGTTTATAATATGTTTTTTTCAACATGCTGTGTTGTCAATCTCAATCACCGCTGACCTTTCACACGATTGGTTCAATTTTGTATTTAAACTAGCCACATATGTCAGCACTTTAGCCTATGATTAAGTGCCATTCAGGCACGAAACGCGTAAGGCGACCTGTCTGCCTTTCCATGTCCTACGTCTCCATGTTTTCCTGCATTTTTACTGAATAAATCACAAATTTTTTTCTACCATCACTTCATGGATGTTCCTTTTGTCTAAAACTGGTGAGTGCTCGAATCAACCTCTTCATCCTGCTACTTTACCTGCTGAGTCCACAACATATTCAGAGCACCACCTGACATAGGAATCACACCCACACTCCTACGGGTGGAGCCGGCTATCCCCTTATGGGGAACTCCTTTCTTCTATTAATATTTCTGCCACACAAAAAAGACTCTAAGGAAACCATTCGTGTTTGTAATGAAATGTAAATGAAAACCCTTTGTCTAACCATGGTGGGAGTTGTAGTCCACTGCAGTTGACAGGTTTCCTTCTGGTATCTGTAAACTGCAACCACTTTTAATATTTCTCTAGTCAAGTGTTCACCCATTCCGGGTCAACGGGTCTGGCAATCATGCCACCAGTTTCCAAATGCCAAACATCGCTATTGAAGCATCTAATTATTTGCAATAATAACATCCAGCACAATATAAAATATGCCATATGAAGCCCATCCAAAGCTACCGGCATAATCTTGCAATGTCTTTCTGAACAACGCAGCTATTCACTGAAAGTGAGATGAACACTTTAACATGACTTAACTATGCATTGATCAGGGACAAACATGGTGTGTTTCTACTGCAACAGCGATGGCCTTTCCGAATGCATTGTTAAATGTATCCTCCACTAAACACCAGGGAAGAGGTAAGTACAGGGGGAGAGGGGTGCGGTGGCAAGTCTAATGGGTGGAATATGGGTGCAGTGGCAGTAGAAGGAAGTAAAACATGCATTTTCAGTGCAAAAAGTTTACACGTGAAACATTATTTTCTATGAAAACGTATTTTCTTATAGTGTCACCTTATATTTAGACCTTTTCTTTCATGAAGACCCAAAGTTTGGGGGTCATCTTATATACTGGCAAATATGGTATGTAATGCCAGTTATACTTTCCAGATTTAAACCTGCGCAATGCACAGTTAAATGATTGTTGACATCACTTTAACTCAGCTATACTTCTCTTGTAATTCTCTTGTACCCCAATTATTTCCCACATTGGTTTGAATCTTTTCAGTGCCCATGTCACAATGCATTAATACCTTTTAATCACGATTCCATTTTGTAGATCTTTATAAAGTCACTTAGCACTTACACAATTTGAACCTAATTCTTTGGAAACATTATTTCAGATACTATTAAGCCTTTCTGTAACCACAGAAATTATAGCCTTTTGTTGAACAGATTTCTAAATGTATATCATTTTAAAGTCCATCAAATGAATCTCTCTATATATATAATTTGTACGGCAGTCTTTTTTTATTTAATTTTTTAAAGCTGGCTGACATAATGAAGTTACCCATCAAAAAAAGTATATCTGAAGTGGAAAAAATAATTAACTGCTGTTCAGGACAAAACCAATTATTCACAGTGGCAAACCCTTCAGTTCAACCTGTGCCATAGCTTGTATTGTAATAACATGCATTTTCTCCCAGGAAGCACACTTAGGCAAAGCTTGGAACATAAAGTAGAAGCAAAACAGCAGGCATTGGCTTACAGAATACAAGTTTGAAAATGGAAGTATGGGGGTTTACAGAACTGCACACACACCCCTTTCTGGCCAGGGGAATGTGTGGGCATGTTACAATGAAATAACAATGCTTATACTTGTTGGTAGCTTTGATCAATATAATAAACTAACATACCAGCATTTTAATAATGCTTTTGTAAGATGGTTTCTAGGGATCTAAAATTGCTCTATGGGTCTCTTGGAGTTTTAAGTCCTCTTAGCAACAAGCATTGAGGTGATTCAGGAATGTCAATTATCAAAACATATTCTCATAATAATGATATTTGAGGTTTATGTATAAAACACCAGAATATTTTGCAGTGTTTTACAAGGGGACATATGAAAACAATGGAAGTATTAACCCCTTCCCGACCTTATGACGAGTTAACTCGTCATTAGGGTTGCCACCTTTTCTTCAAAAAAAAATACTGGCCTTGGTACTGTCTCCATAGACTTAACATTGGCCTGATGCCAATTTTTTACCGGCCTGCCGGTAAAATACCGGCCGGGTGGCAACCCTACTCGTCATATGAGCCGCAGCATTAGCGACCTTATGACGAGTTAACTCGTCATGCAGTCTAGCCGAGCGCACCGCCAGCTAGTCTGCAACGGGTCCAGGACTAAGCCTCACACCCAAGGCAAAGCTCCTGGACCCGATCGGTGGATTTCCGGGCATGTGATCGCGGTGATTGAGTGATCACTGCGATAACATGCAAATTAGATGGCAAAGTCAGTGTGTTCACACACTGACTTTGCCTCTAATTCACTCTCTGTGCTTCACGTTCTTATAGTGAAGCACAGAGAGTGACCTGTAAGTAAAAATAAATTAATTAAATACACAGAGGTTAAAAAATAATAATAATAATAATAAATTAACCCTTTCATTGCTGATCACAGTTTTTAACTGTGATCAGTTTCCTTCCACTTTATGGCCCTTATTTGTTTTTTTTTTAACAGATTTTTTTATTTTTACAATTTTTATAAAGTTTTTTTTAATAAATAAAGGTAATTTTAATATATTTATTTAATAAAATTTACTGATTTTTACTGATCTGACCGCACTCTTCAGAGTTTTTTTTCTGTCCTTTTTTGTTATGGGGGGTTTGGGAACCAATATTTTTCTTTTTTTATTAGTTAGTTAATTAAGGTGGATAAGTGGGTTAGTGTTGCACTAGTTATGTAGCTTATTATTGGGAAAATAATGGGGAAAAACTTTTTTTTCCTCAAAAATTTCCTCTTTTATATGTATTTTTTAATACTAAAATGTAAATCATTTTTATGTATAGGGTATCAAAAGAAAGCTCTAACTGTCCTTTAAAAAACAACATATAACTTGTATGGGTACGTTAAATGAGAGAGAGGAAAATTTATGTTTCAAAAACCGCGTATTAAAAATTGAAAAACGCTCTGGTCCTTGGCCCAGGAAAATCCCTGGTCCTTAAAGGGTTAAAAAGGACCTGTTGGGGAAAAACCCACAAACAGAAAAAGAACCTATACATTATAGCTGTAGCCCTCTGAGGGATTAATACCCTGTTTCCTGAAAGGGGTCAAGTCTTGCTGTATCATCAGAACCCTTTCTTTTTTTGGGGCACAATCATTCGGGCTATCAGAGGGTACAGCCATTACCCCTCTAATGGCCCCAACTGTCCTTAAGTATGAAAATATATTTACTAGCAACATTTTCCTTTTTTTATTTTCCCTATATGGTTGCCTTATATTTAGGCAAAAGGCACATCGTCTTATATTCAAGGTTCATCTGATAATCAGACCTCAAATAGGTCTGAATATAAGACTAGGATCCAGGTTCCTCACAGAGCTGCAGGGGACCTGGACCCGCACTTCGCACAGGCGTCCTCCAATGCGGCCCAACACTTGTGGTCACGTGACCTCTTTAGGACATAGGGGTTCGTTTACTAAAGACAGAACTGTTGTGCATTGACAACCATTGAATTCTAAAATATCCGTAAGGCAGAACAGTTTGTTGTTTTTGTTAGCTCAGGGTATTGATCAAGTACAACCATGGGTCTACATCTTACTCTGTAGCTGACCAATATTAAGGTATAGCAATAATTATGTATGATTCTTATGCAATATTTCAGAGCACCTGACCTATTATAGGCAAGCTACCATTTTCTAATTTCTAGAACGCCAAAAGGTGTTTGGCACGATGGGACGCAGTAGGCTTGGGAGAGTTGGAGATCATCCCAAGCACAAAGAGTGAAGATGGCAGCACTTGCATGTGCAGCAAGCACTGCCAACCGGTAAAATAGCTACATATTTCTCTATTTTATTGCTTTCCTGAAGAATGAATGGCACTTGTAGCATGGTTTAATGTTTTGTTTACATCAATGATGTTTTGTGCTTGACAGTTGTGCTTTAAAATTTTCATATGCTCCACGAAGGTTAATCTCACTATACATTTTTTTTTAATATATATTCTACTTTTGTAGACTTCATATAGTAATTACCTTCAGGGCTAGTTATGTGATGTCCTCACTACATGCTCCCTGTGTGTTTTCTCATTACTACATTGTAGAACATAGTTTATTTGTCACGTATAAGAAAGGTCCTGATTCTCAAAAATGATATATAACTTATATTGATTTATAGGACTATGTACGACTATAGAGAGTCCCAAATTGTTGGACTTATTACTAAATGTCAGCACTATTTTGCCCAAACTTGCCCAATGTTCAGGCCTACTACTTCTAAAATATGTTTACCAGCAATTTAGCCATGCAACAGTAATTCTGTCGTGTTAAGGGGCTTCCACTTTTGTTTTTTTGTTTTTTACCACCCATCATCCCTTTAACACCCACCTAGCAGTACAGAGATTAGAGGATCTCTTACACTCTCTCCCTGCACGTTGTTTTGATCCAGCATATAGGAAGTGACATCATATTCACTTCCTGCATGCTGGATTAGACTGCACAGACGCAGAGCAACACCACTCTTGCAGGTAAGTGATGTGAGCAGCAGCACAGGTAGGGTGGTTGGGGGCTGAGATAGTACAGATTGGCTGTGCCATCTTAGTCCCCATACAGCTGATCTGTTCGGGGACAAACTTGGCACAGCCCAGCTGCTTTGGGATGTGAGATGGCGCACCCAATCTCTTTTGGGGGGGCTGAAATGGTGCAAGCAAGCTGTTTGGGGGGCTGAGATGGCACTTATCAACATATGTGGGACATATTGCATGGTGAAGTAGTGGGGGTCCCAGAGTAAATTCACACAGGGCCCTGTTTATAGTTATGCCCATGAACTTGGGGTTCTATAAATTTACATGAGTTGCAGGGAGTTTTTAAAAATTGAATTGCATTATCCATGCAAGCAGAGTTTTTCGAGCAGGAGAAGCTTGACAACTTTGTATACCTGCATTATGTATGGTAGAGTCAGTGTGATAAAATGTTAATCTTACCCCCAATTAATTAGCACCTGGCTTTTTAGTGACTAGGCCCCATAATATACTGTGGCCTATTAAAGACACGATCAGTCTTGCAAACTGGTTGTTAGAACCAGCGTCTAGCATTTCAGAATTGCAACATGGTCCACGTGTGTAAAATAATTCTCCATTCTTATGCAAGTTAAATTTACAAATAAAAAAGACTCCCTTTTAGAAGGTTTGTTATAGTTGTATGCGTCCTTCTTGCGTTAGTGTTACATACATATTACAAACAGTGTTTATTTGAAGCAAACATGAACGTTTGTCTCTGTTAAAAATTGGAAGGGTACAACTGGCTATTTGAGGTATTGCAAAGCTTGGGAATGGAGCACTTTGGAGACGAGCATTCTGTGTTTGTATAGAAGATAATTACTGGGGTTTCCAGGGTGATTCCGGAGAATTTCCATCCATGACTATCTACTAATTATAGTTTATTTGCCTGCATTGTATGTGGTAGGCCAAATGTGTGTTGTTTAAAAGGCCAGTAATCTAGATGAGCAACTAATTTACAAGGAAGGTGTCAGGCAGAATCCAGACTGATAATATAGCTAGCCTAAAACTGTATAAAAATATTTCCTACGTATACTGGCAGTACTCACAGATGGGTTTACACCTTCTTCTGGGTATAGGTACCTATAGGACTTAAATAAGAGTGTTAACGCCTCCTGTAAAGCCCTGTTATTCCAGGTATTCCACCGTTCCTTCTGGTCTCTTTCAGGTCACGGTACTCAAATGTTCCCCCCCCCCCCCCATGCATTCAGGCGGTGCGCACACAGGTTATTGCCGGGGGAGTTCCGGAGGGATCCAACCGCTTCCCCGGTGGTATGCGGAGTGATCCAGCTCCTAACCCGTCGGGGTTACGGAGCAGAATGTCTTTGCTGGATTTTAAGGCTTCCAGGTGATGCCAGAAATACAAAGAAGGCTGGAGCCTGCACACAGCGGTGGAACACACGCTTGGGTGGTGTTGCGTTCCAACTGTGATCCAATTGCACTACTGCGCATGCGAGTGGATCTCACTCTTGGCGCCAAAATTCAAACTTTAAAACTGTGCAAATCCTTCTGACAGCACTAGGTGCTAGTCAGGAAGGAAAGGATCGGGTCACCAAGCCCCCACACGTCAGAGAGGTATAAGTTAAGGTGAGTTTTTCTCATCCTTAGCTTACCCCTATTGATTTTTTTTTTTTAAATAACTTTTTTGTATGTTTTAGACGATGTCTAGTCCTGCTTCACTTGAAAATGAGTCTGCCACTATGCCAAGAAAGGCCACGTGTAAAACATGTCTGTTGTACTGCATGTATGGTCCCCTTACCGGATGGATGCAAAATAAAGTTTTGCTCTTTGAAACTAATGCTCTGCTGACCATTTAGGGCAAGAAAACCAGAAGGAAATTAAATCCTTACTTGGGCAGTTCCAGGAAAACCTGGCACAAACATTTGATGCCTTCAATAAATTTGTGGCAGAGGCACCTTCTAAGCCTATCCTTAAATTTGACTCTAAGGCCACCTTCCTCATCTGAGGAGTCATCTGTTGAGGATGAATCCTATGGGTCTGAAGAGAAAGACTTTGATGTAGATTAGGGCTTCCCACAAACTAAATTTAAAAGGTTACCTTGACGGTGCCGGATATGCAGGACATCCCAGTGAAAGTACAGGGTTTTCCAGTGATGCCCAAAAGTCTGCAGCTGATAAACAGGGAGTGGGAAAACCCAGCCAAGAGAGCATTCATCTCTAAAAAGGCCAAACAGCTCTTTAAGACTCAGTCTGAAGAACAGTGGGAAGACATTCCAAAGCTGGATGTACAGATTGCAGAGCTGGCCAATAAAACAACCCTCCCCTTAAAAGTGGCAGGGCTGAAGTATCCTATTGGTAGAAACCGCCTGTACTAGGAAATACCCAGCAATGGGGTTCCAATGCAGAGCAAGTTAGGAATCTCCGACTATCTAATGGGTTTTTACTAGACATGACAGATGAAGTCCAAAAATTGGCTCCAAGAACAATGGGAATTATCAGTAGCCAGAAGACCCTATGGTTGAGAACGTGGTCAGCTGACACAGCATATAAATCTTCATTGTGCGATTTACTGTTTGAGAAGGTAACGTTTTTTGGATCTTCATTGGAAGAGATGATAAAACAAATGTCTGACACTAAGAAGACACTTCTCCAGGGGAGGAGAATGCAGTGGCAGAGAAGGTATCCTTTCAAATCCCAGAGAGCACCGCAGACCTCTGAGCGGTTTCGGAATTTGCAACCGAGTGTTTAAGTTTTCTTACAACAAATTCAACAGACTCCTAGCATTCGGGGAAGCAAGGGAGAAGATCACCACCAACCCATGTATCCGAAACCCCATCAGAACGGGATACAAAATAAAATTTCTCCATCCTCCTCCTCCTCGCCTCCTCCTTTCCTCCTATCCAGTGGAGATCAAGAATGCTTCACTTCTGGCAGAAACTCTAAAGCTACTTCAAAAGAATGTCATAGAACCAGTCCCTCCATAGCAACATTTCCAAGGAGCTTACTCCGGGTTGTTCCTGGTCCCAAAACCGGATGGATCTTGCCAGCCTATTCTGGACCTCAAGCGGGTCCACAAGTCTATACCTTATGTGAGATTCCGAATAGAAACCATCCTATCAGTCACGCATATGCTGCAACAGGGAGACGTGATGGCAACCCTCGATCTGAAAGACGCATATCTCCATGTCCCCATCAAAATTTCAAGATGAAAGTTTCTCAGATTTGTGATCAAATCAGGTCCCAGAATCCTTCATTTTCAGTTCCAGGCATTACCTGTCTTTGGCCCCCCCATATATTCACAAAGGTACTGGCACCAGTCACAGCTTTTTCTCAGAGAAGCAGGCCTGTACGTGATCCCCTATTTAGACAACTGGCTCCTGAAAGCAAATTCTCCAGCTCTACTCCTCTCCAACATTACAGGGCCTGGGGGGATACAGAATTCAGTCTATCTCAGGAAGTATGAACTGAGCTGTCATGGTGGAAGCTGTCTCACACCCTAGAACAGGGGCTGTCCTTTCAACCAAATCAATGGACAATTCTCACTATAGATGCCTCAGGAAAACTCCCTATTTCGCCAGGGCCACTGGTCCTCCCAAGAAGCTGCTCAATCGTCCAATTTCAGGGAGCTGCTGGCAGTGTTCCGGGCACTGATGTCTCTGGCCCCATATAAGTCCAGACAATCAAAGTACAATCCTATAATCGTACTGCAGTCACCTATCTAAACCACCAAGTGGGTACAAGAAGCCCAAGACTACAGGACCTATGTTCCAGGATTATGGACTGGGTCCAACAACATCTAATGGCCATGCCAGCAGTGTATATCAGAGGTGAGGACAGTTTGATCGCGGACAATCTCAGCCGGGAGAAATGGACTCATACTGAATGGCACCCGAGAGTTTTTTACGACCTAACCAAGAAATTCGTCCAACCCAACATAGATCTGGTGGCCACAAAACAAAATGCAAAGGTTAGTTGTTTCGCCTCGCTTCATCTTACAGACCACCCGATGGTCCTGGACGGTTTGTTAATCCCATGAAAGTTTCAGCTGGCCTACATCTTTCCGCCAGTCACATTGAATCCTCGAATCCTGCAAAAGATTTGTACAGATCATGCAAGAATACTAGCGATCCTGCCTTATTGGATAAATTGGAGTTATTTTTTGGACCTGAAGTCATTATCCCTGGCATATGCAGTTCTACCGCAAAGGGACCCGCTTTTGGAAAATCAGCTAGTCCTGAGAGAAGCTTTTACAGTTGCTGCGGTTGACGGCTTGGTTGCTGCAAGGCTAATTTTGGCTGATAACTGGTTGAAGCCGGATCTGAGCAATGTCATTCTAAACTCAGTGAGACCATCCTCTTTAAAAATCTATCTCCGATACTGGAGACAATTTTTTGAGTCCTGCACTTCCTGCAAGTTGGTTTGCAGCCTGGATGCAGTGTGTCTACATTAAAGGTCCGGTATCGGCACTCACATCTTCATAAAATGTTTTTTAAAGCTGCACTTCTGAAGCGACCACCAAGCAAGAACTGGTTTCCTTCTTGGGACCTGACTTTGGTTCTTAATGTACTGTTCTCTCCTCCGTTTGAACAGACAGAAGAGATCTCCATCAGACCCCTCTTTGAAAACAGCTTTTCTCGTGGCCATTACTTCCGCAAAACTTGTTGGAGAAAACGAAGATTAAGCTGTTCTGTACACCAAGCCTTCGTTTCTTCCGAAAGTTTTGGCCAAACCCTTTCTAAACAATCTCGCACTGCTTGGACGTAGAAGAGATCTCAAAGTCTATTTAATGAGATCCAAGAAACACCGGACAATCAAACAACTTTTTGTGAATTTCCAAGGGCAGTGTAAAAGGTCAGCAGCCTCCAAATCAAGCATTGCTAAGTGGCTAACTGAAACGATCAAGACTGCTTATGGAGTCAAAGAATTGCCTCTGAAATTCCCAGTGAAGGCTCAATCCACACGGGCTATGGCAGTGTCCTGGGCGGAAAGAGCTTCAGCTTCCCCAGAGGAAATTTGCAAAGCAGCTGCCTGGTCGTCTTGTAACACCTTTTATACGTCATTACAGGCTAGAACATTTTCTTCCTCTGAAGCAGCATTTGAGTGCAAGGTGCTACAAGCTGTTGTCTCCTGACTTTTTTCTTAGTATATTGGCTATACAGGTTCCCTCCCTTCTTTTTATACAAATAAATTATATTTTTTGCAGTAAACTGGTGTATTGTTATGGAACTGTGGAATGCCACAGGTAACGGAGCTTTATAGGAGGCAGGGGGAGGAGCTAACACTCTTATTTAAGTCCTATAGGTACCTATACCCAGAAGAAGGTGTAAACCCATCTGTGAGTACTGCCAATATACGTAGGAAATATGTTTATACAGTTTTAGGCTAGCTATATTATCAGACTGGATTCTGCCTGACACCTTCCTTGTTAATTAGTGGTTCTGTGAGTACTGCAAATATACTAAGAAAAAAGGAATTTACGGGAAGTAAAATTCATATTTTTGGAAATGTGTATAAACTAGGGTGACCACGTGTCCTGTTTCAACTTTTTCAGTTCCATATTTAGTGCTCCCACGACATGTTTATTTTGGGAAAATGTAATGTGCTCTCTGCAGAGCACACTGAAATTGATTTGGGTGGTGAGCTACCCTATCCAACACTGCCAGGAACAGTGCAGGGTATGTGCAATCTCCAGTCAGCACAGACCTCTCATCCTGGTCCATTGGATCTCCCAATACTCTGCCAGAAGGTAGAGGGGTATAGGCACACTGAAGATTGTACAGACCCAAAGCTAGGTTGCTAGGCGCATGAACGTCCCGAATGGTAGTTAGGAAATGTGAATACACTACTATACAGTATATAAATGCTTAAGCTAAATATGTAAGTAATAACTGACCTCCCATCATGCTTCTCTATTAGAATCTTTTTATTTTGTTGTCCAGGTTAGTTGGGAGGTTATATATATATATATATATATATATAAAGATCTCCCTGCAATCTTGTTACCAGTATACAAGCTGTGCAATGTGCACAGTCTTGTATTAACGGTGTTATCTCACAAGGGGTTGGTGCTACACAGAGGAGGCGCAACCTCGCTGAATTTGGAGGTGGAGCTGCACAGAGCTGAGAGGTGGCACTCTGCCGCTTGGGTTGGAGCCAGAGATCCGAGGCAAGATGTCAGCCATTACATGTGCAGCAGTTGTTGCTAAATGGTAAAATAATTAAAAACTTTGTATAGGTTTGTTTTTGTAAAAATGGCACAGCTTAGATATTAGGGCTTATTCATTTGTTTCATGACTTTGACCAAAGTTTTTCTTTGAATTGGAGCATGATTTGGTTTTTAAGTCTCCCATCCACATTCAGCTCTGAATATAGACTTGCTGTGTCACTGTGTAACAGGGTTAAGTGGCTGCACCTTGCTGCGTATTTTTGAACTGACGCTGTGAGTTTCATCCATCAGACCTCAGAGCTTCTCCAAGATAATTAAGCTTTTTTTATGTTATATTTATTGTTCTGTTTATTTAGCAATGCAATTTGTGGAACTTTATAGATTATATTTTCCTATTATTTTTACTAATGTTCAGTTATTTATTAGAGGTTAAAGAGCCATTCAACTTTTAAAGAGAACTTTTGCTTCTTTCACAAGATATTAATATATGTTGAATGTTGACTTTGTTGAAAGAGAGAAAGGTTTGTGGTTTAGGAGGTACTCCTTCTTTTTCTTTTTATCTCCTTGCACCTATTCTGTGCATCTTTCTCAAAAAATGTTTGGTGTAGGTGTTCAAATTGATAAAGGAAAAACAAATTAGGAAGATCAACCGCGTTCGTGGAATTGGAGGGATAATTCCAATTTTTGGAACTAAATCTCATACTTTTGTTCATAAAGTTACCTAAACTTAAGGCCGTGTCTTCAACCTCTCCACGCTAAAACAAAGGTGGCCATTTTTAAAGTGATACAGAACCTCTGACAGTTATAGAGAAGTGCATAAATAAACTTGCTGATTTGTAGGGTGTGTGACTAGAGTTGAGCGGACACCTGGATGTTTAGGTTCGGCCGAACTTCGGGAAAAAGTCTGGGTTCGGGCTCGAACTTGAACCCGAACCCCATTGAAGTCAATGGGGACCCAAACTTTTGGCCACTAAAATGCCTCTAAAAAAAAAAAAAAGTCCTGGAAAGGGCTAGAGGGCTGCAAAAGGAAGTAAAATGTGGGGAAGAGTAGGACAAGTGCCCTGCAAACAAATATGGATAGGGAAATAACTTCAAATAACATAAAATACATACAAATTAAAGATACAGTTGAGCCATAAAATAGCACTAGATGGATTTGATTTTAGCTTTGGAAGAACATAAATCTAAAGCATGGCTGCCAGGATTATCAACAGAATTATCCATTTGAGAGAGGGTTGGAGTGCAGGGTATTCTCTTTCAGTTTATACCGTTTATACTAAGGGACCCATAGGTTGAGGAGGCGGTGACTGTGGCGGTGTAGGTGGAAGCGGAGGAGGAGGTAGCCAGAATTTTTCAAAGTGCGCTGTAAGCACAGTATTTGACGGTTCTATTTGACTCTCAGATATAATACATGTAATGCTGTTGCTATTCTATAAACCGAAATAGAGTCTCCATTCATACGAATAGGTAAATTGACCTATTCGTATGAATGGGGACTCTATTTCGGTTTATAGAAAGCCAATAGCATTACATACAATGTAATCGCCAAACTCCAACACGAACATACAGTGGAATGTCCGTGTTCGGGTCCGGGGTCCAAATGCCGTAATGTTCGGTACGAACCCGAACAGTGCGGATCGGTTCGCTCAACACTATGTGTGACAAGTTTGTAACAAGTCAAAATAAAACTGTTCATTTTAATATAACACATAACATGCTCAGTAAGGCTTCCTGTGTTCCAATCAGTTAGACATACTAACTGCCCTCTGAACATGAACTTATTAGCTGTTACAGCTTGGCCATGGCATTCTGCCCAAGTGTTAAAAATGAGGTGAGCATTACCATCGATCAGCAGGCGCACGCCATTGATTACCATTAGTTTATTGGCCATTCTGAGATTTTTTTTTTTCCACCTTGAGGAGTGGTACAATCAAAGAGCACTAGACATACCATTTAAAACTTGCTTCTGTGTTTTTTAGAGGACTTTTTTTTATAGCAAGAAATAAAGTTCAGTTTAATTGAAAGATGGCATCGGGTGTAGGCATTTTATATAGAAATGCTTTGATGAAAGAATAAAAATAAATGACCTTATTGAGCCATCATTATGCTATATAGCTCAGCCATTTTGTTTCGAATCTTTGGTCAGATGGGTCAGATCGTTGTTCATTTGAACCAAGGTGAGTATAGATTCTAAACAACATGTCTGCCCCCTGACAGAACTATATGAAGTAAAGAAGGCTTAATAAGGCAATTCATTTGTATTCTTTAATTAAATAATTTATTTATAAATAATCTACACTTGATACAATATTTCAATGAAACATAAAATAATTGTTTGCTACAGTTGTCCTTTAAGGCCTGGAACTCACAATAATAGCCAGCTTACATGTTATGTGGGTTAGTACTCGAAGTTGAGAGAGCCTTCCTTTCATTCTAGAACCAGGCTCATATTCTCTCTTTTCTTCCAAAAGGCTGTAATATGCACTCCACATTATTCAAACTCTGAATAAAATGATTTAAAAGGAAATGAGCGGCGAATCACAGCATAATATCATATGTATTGATCTTTTGAAATCAAGGCATACCAAGGATCAAAGCACTGATTCCAAATCCTTCCTTTGCTTCTGCTAAAGTAATGCCACTAGACGTTCTGTTCATTCTGATTTATTTTGTCAGGCATGTACTCTATTCCCACTCCTTCAGAAACCACCTTACATGCATCACTAGAAAGGAAAGTTCTAATTGAAGATGATTTAGAGAAAAGCCTTCTGCAATAGTTTTTTATTTTCTTTGCACATCATGTGAGTAATGAGTCAAACAAAATATGTACTTACAAAGCTAGGAGGGAGACGGTTTATAAACAATCTGAATGGTCTGCAGGAGGAGGTAGTAAAGTTCTATGGGGCTAGATTTATGTAGCCCCCCATGGCATCTCCAACTCATGCAACAGATGTACATCCCTATCACTCCTGGTGGTCCTGTCCACAATGCCAAAACTTTCTGCGACAAAGCCAAGCCCTGATCTCCACAATTGTACACAAACCCATTTATTTAGACCATTACACATTCCTCCTTTCAAAACCTCTAGATTCCTCCACAAAACTTGAATTTTATTCCTTCACTCTCCCCTATCACTTAATTCCTCACTTATCTTCCCTTATATTCCTTCTGGATCCCTCCCACACCATCTATATACCACCAAAATTATATCACAAGACTATGTAATATGATCACTTTTTATGACCAATTTATACTGACACTTTATTCTATACTTTATCAGTCGACCATGTTGAATGTTTATTAAAAAAACAAATTTAAAACTGAAAAATTAATTTTAAAAAAGCAATGTTTTTCCCCTAAAAACCTATTTGCAAAAACATGTTCATGTATTTATTTATATAGATACTTGTACTGCATTGCATTTAACTATTATGGTGCAAAAGCTCCCACCATGCTCTATCAAAGATTCTTCCAAGAATTTGTGTTTGTATCTCTGATGATCTGACTGAAAAGCCAGGCAAGTAGCCCTTCAATGGACATTTCAGACTCCCAATATCATGCACGAGTGCCAACATGCCATGAACCTGACATCCTCATCCTTAAATGCGTGAAGTGGTTCGAACATTGCAAAGTCCACTTTTTTGGGTTAAAACACTGGAAATTATAGTGCTGAGGAATCATTGTGCATAGTTTTAACAAAAACTGGAAGACTATTTCTAGGAGTAAGGACATTCATACAAGTTTAATAATTAACTGGTTTTAAAGTGACTGTATCACACAAACAATGTTTATACAGTGAATGTAGACAATAAAAATAAATTGAAAAGGATGTATACATTAATGTTACGATAAAATGTGCTTTAATTGTGTCTGTGGAGTTTCCAGTTTATGACATCGCCTGTTTAATATGCAAATTACAAATTTTCAATTGGAAAACAGTTAATTTGCAAATCAAACCACAGGTGATGTCATAAACCGGAGACTCCACAGATGCATTTAAAATACATTTTTCTCCTAATTTAGTAATTTTCTTGAAATTTTGCTAAAGTAGCATATAGATCCTTTTCACTTTTTTTTTTTTTTTTTTTACCCTCCATTTTCACAGTAAAAATAATGTTTAGGTAATTCAGTCTCTAACACCTTCCCGCTTGCTGAACATTCTATGCCGTAGGACGACAAAGAATGTCCTGACAGGAACAGCTGATCGTAGCCGCCTACGAATAGCTGTGCTGAGGATCCCGCTGCAGGAACTTTGAGTGGCCTCAGTCTGACATAAGTATTGCGGGATGTTGGCAAAGATCGGGTACCAGCTATGATGTTCCTGGCTCAAAATTTGTGCCTTTTGATTTACCATAAGGCACTAAACTTTGTTCCCTTTATTTCATATATTCAAGCAAACATTCAACTGCCCATAGTATTCATATAAAATGAAACCTACTTTTCAAGTTCTATGCCAGTTTTATCATCCGATATGTAGGCTCCGTGCTCTAAGTTTCAAAGCTGATCTGGTAATAAGTCACTCACTTACTTCGCTTTTCTGTGAAACAGAGGTCTTTATGGGCACTAAAAGAAGATTGTGTGATTCGATCAAACCCTGACAGATGCAAGTTGTATTCCTTTGTGCTCTATCCGTAAATAAAGCTAAACCTTTTTTAGTGTTGCTTTTATTCTTGGTTTTAGTGTTTTGTATTTATTTTTACAAGGTAAATGTTGGCGCTTATAAATCCCACTCATGCCCCTTATACTTAAATCCTTGGCCTTCTCTCTCATGCCCATATGTATTATTTTCATAGTTTTTTTTTTTTGGAAATTCATGTAATAATTGGTCCCAGGGCAATTTCAAATGCAAATCTTTCCCTATTCGTAATGTTATTACACACTTCCAAGCCACAGTATTTAACAAGAATATATTAGATGTTTGGAGTTTTGTTTTTTACATTTATTAATTTAGTTTGTCACACTTATCCAATGCGTTCTCTCCATTATTCATTTTAAGCTTTTTTGGTACTCATTATGTATTTATGATTATTTTATTATTTGGTTCCAGGCAGAGTTGAAACATTGTATAGTGTTCCTCTTTCTGCTGTTTATTTTCGTTGAACTCCTTTGGTGTTACTCACCCATCAGTATGTCGTCTTCTTCTCACTAGGTCTGCCTGTTGCACTTTAATCTCTTGTGTGGGAAAGCACTCGCATGAATCCATATAGTACAAGTATTAATAACATTATGTATAATCCATACAGAGGGGAGGACAAAAAGAGCCTAGATCAATAAGTTATATATACTATAGCGCTACAGAATTGCATGAGAGCTTTCGTACAGATGTTTTTTTACATTTTTTTGTTCTTTAAAACAACCCCCCCTGTAAACTAACCATAAAAAAAAACCCTGTGTATTTCCTCCTGTTTTACCCAATGTACTTGAGCAGTAGGTGCAATTTGATGCCTCACTTCTGAGGTCCTTACATGAAATGAACTGTGGAACATAAAGTGAATGTTTTCATTCTCCTGATAATTCTGGAACTTCTGTTGCTATTAATTTCATTTTTTTTTTTTTTTTTTGAACTCGTCTAATTAGTGGGAATTCTAGCTTTCAATTTATTATCTGGGCTGCAGAATCTGAGAGATTAATATAACAATAATGATGCTTCATGCTCTGCTAAGCAAGGGTCTGATGCCGGTCTGGAAAAGGTTTTTTTTGTTGCTGTTGTTGTGATGAAATTTGAAGGCTTATTGAGACAGAGAAACAAAACAACATACCGGTATCATATGTGCCTACATACACTTCACAAACGTGTATAACCTAAGAAGGCACCATCCAGACTATAGTTCTGGTGAACTACAAATCCCATTATTTCCCAACAACCTTTACAGAATCTCTACAGAAAATCATGGTTGTACTCCTGGGGCATAAATGGAATACTGAAGCGAGAATGATGGTAGAAAAGTAGTGGAAAGGTTGACTCCGATGTGTTTGTTGGCTAAAACTGCCTAGGCAGCAAACTGTTTTTGCGTACAATAGTGTTGTGATCCTTGTCACAACACTACTTTTATACACTACTGTATAAAAGAATAGGTTGAGAAACACTGGGATACAACCTATCTAACCTCAGGACCCAAATTTGTCCTTAGTTATTAAGTTACGAAATGTAATTTATTCCACAATTCAATTTGTACAGTATTCCACAATGTATATACGCATTGTTCAAAACTTAAAAAAAAAACAAAAAAAAAACAGGGCTTCTTCACAAAATGATTAGTGCATTTATCACAGTGCAAGTGAAAATGAAAGTACTATTGAGCTAAAAACCCAATAAACTAAAAAAAAAAAAAAAAATACATGAGACTAATTAGAAGTAATGGTAAAGCTGAGGATGGTTTTTGCTCCTTATAAGTTTCTCAAAGTCTGGGGTGATGATTGACAAAGTAACTCTGAGGTTGTGTTCAATGTCCGTTCTGTTCCTATATTTTGTCTTCAGCTGGACCCGAGTTGAGATGCCTCTCTCACAAGGATAGGTACATTACACACTCACTGCCATATATATGCTGCATAAAGTCCAAAGTATCCCTAAAGCAAACTGTAAAACCTCAGCTGTTTCCTAATCCTAGAGTGGCTACTGAAAAAGAAATCAGCTGCACTATCGAAAAAACACCATTCTTTGGTGGACTTCTTAGCTTCAGACGTGAACGCAACCAGGGTCGGATCCAGAGTCTGATCTCGGGAGGGGCACATGTCCGTCTGTCTTTTCCTCTCTCGCTTGTCCGTCTGTCTTTTCCTCTCTCCCTTGTCCGTCTGTCTTTTCCTCTCTCCCTTGTCCGTCTGTCTTTTCCTCTCTCTCATGTCCTTCTGTCACGCTCCTCTCCCTTCCCATGTCTGTCGCACTCCTCTCACTCCCCGTGTCCCTCTGTCTCTCTTCTTTCCATGCCCGTTTCTCTCCTCTTCCTTCCCATGTCCGTCTATGTATCCTCTTCTTTCCCATGTCCATCTGTCTCTTCTCTCATTTCCCATGTCCATCTGTCTCTCCTCTCCCATCCCATGTCTGTCTGTCTCTCCTCTACCATCCCATTTATGTCTCTCTCCTCTCCCTTCCCATGTCTGTTTGTCTCCTCTCCCCTTCCCATATCTGTCTGTCTCTCCTCTGCCATCCCATATTTGTCTGTCTCTCCTCTGCGAACCCATGTCTGTCTGTCTCTCCTCTGCGAACCCATGTCTGTCTGTCTCTCCTCTGCGAACCCATGTCTGTCTGTCTCTCCTCTACCATCCCATTTATGTCTCTCTCTTCTCCTTTCCCATGTTTGGCTCTCTCAGCCAATTTGCCCAATAATATGCCAGTGTTAGTTGCCATTTAATATGCCCCAGACAATTTGCCCAATAATATTCCAGTGTTATTTTCCATTTAATATGCCCCAGCCAATTTGCCCAATAATATTCCAGTGTTGTTTGCCATTTAATATTCCCCTACCAATTTTCCCAATAATATGCCAGTGTTATTTGTCATTTAATATGCCCCTGCCAATTTGCTCAATAATATGCCTGTGTTAGTTGCCATTTAATATGCCCCTCCAATTTGCCCAATAATATTCCAGTGTTATTTGCCATTTAATATGCCCCTGACAATTTTCCCAGTAATATGCCAGTGTTATTTGCCATTTAATAGGCCCCTGCCAATTTGCCCAGTAATATGCCAGTGTTATTTGCCATTTTATATGCCCCAGCCAATTTGCCCAGTAATAAGCCAGTTATTTGCCATTTAATATCCCCTGCCAATTTGCCCAGTAATATGCCAGTTATTTGCCATTTAATATGCCCCTGCCAATTTGCCCAGTAATATGCCAGTTATTTGCCATTTAATATCCCCTGCCAATTTGCCCAGTAATATGCCAGTTATTTGCCATTTAATATCCCCTGCCAATTTGCCCAGTAATATGCCAGTTATTTGCCATTTAATATCCCCTGCCAATTTGCCCAGTAATATGCCAGTTATTTGCCATTTAATATCCCCAGCCAATTTGCCCAATAATATGCCAGTTATTTGCCATTTAATATCCCCAGCCAATTTGCCCAGTAATATGCCAGTTATTTGCCATTTAATATCCCCAGCCAATTTGCCCAGTAATATGCCAGTGTTTCCTATCATTAATAAGCCCCTGCCTCTTTCCCCAGTACATTCCCCCCATCTCCGCAGCACTTACCTTTCCCTGGTGGCTAGTGGCAGGCAGCATGGTCTTCTCCATGCTGCCTGTTCGTCTCACAGATGGTTGTGCCGAAAGGTCACGTGACCCGGCGCGCGTATGACGTCAGCGCGCCGGTCACGTGACCTGTCGGCACTTCCGTGTCGGCACACTGCACGGGGAGCCGAACAGGCAGCACGGAGGTTTCTCTGTGCTGCCTGTTCGGCCCCCCGTGCAGCCTGCCGGCAGGCAGAGAAAGTGAGAGGGATCTTCCGATCCCTTCTCACCTCCGTCTCTGCCTGCAAGCGCGTTTTTTTTTTTTTAAAGTGTCTTTTTTTTTCCTCTCTTCTCGGGGGGGGGGGGGGGGGGGGCAATTGCCCCGTTGGCCCCCCCCCCTGGATCCGCCACTGAACGCAACATGCATCTCTACATCATCGTTCCCCCCCCCCCCCCCCCTCAAAAGTTAGACTTTTTGACAAAGCACATATCAGCGGTCCACTACATACCAGCTCGCGACCCACCTTTGGGTCAGGACCCACCAATAGAGGTCAAAATTACAAATATTTTATTCTCAATATGCAACTTTTTACTCCATCCATTTGGTCAGTAGTGCATGAAATACCAGAATAGGATTGGCCAACATTTAGAACAGGTACTTTTTTTTTTAAAATATGTATTCTACTTCAGAACACTCAAACAATAATTAGATAACATTTCTATTTTGGCACAACTGGCTCACTGTGGCTTTTTTCTGGTGTTAATCATTTTATACATACAGGTATAAATTAATTATGGGGCAATTGCACTCATTTTCTATCTCCCAATGTGTTTTATACTTGATAATGGTGTTAAAGCAATGATTAAATGTCAGTTGTTTTTTCCTTGGCAACTACTTCTGGCAGTAGATTTTCAAAAGTACACTGAATATGTAATGTTTGATTCGATAACAATCACCAGCAAGATTGGTTTGCTACATATATCTCTTAACTGAATTAAACCATATTTAAATCACTAGTGCTACCTGTACCGCATGTTTAAATTGTAGCCTGGTTTATAAGTATATCTAGTTTATAAACTATTACAGGTAACAGCTGGGGGAGATAATGATGGCAATCACCCCTACTGATTACAGCACACAAAAATACTTGATGATTTAATGCTTATTTTATGATATGTTTATCTGTTTTGCAGAGATCAGATGAAGAAGCTGTTGTAGACCAAGGTGGAACAAGTTCCGTGTTAAATATTCATTATGAGAAAGAGGAGCTTGAAGGTAAGAGAGTGCCGATTTTAAATGAAAAAGACATTGTTTTTCAATAATTTAAAATATAAAGATGAATCCCAGATTATTATTACACTTTGAATAAAATACTATAGAATAATTCATGCCAATTTCCCATCACTTTTGTCGGCACACGACAACCATGAACGGCTGTGTCTCGCATGTGAGACACAGCAGATAGTGAACCCGCGTGTATCTATTAAGACACGTCGGGTTTAATTAAGTCACAGGATATTTTTGTTTAACACTTGCTTCCTTCAACGGAGCTCAATTTAATATTCCTTTAAAAGCGGAAACTTGGGATCTGCCATTTGTTGTCATTGACGTGTGGAATGATCAGTTATGCAGCACACAGTCCGTAGCTTGTGTCCTTATGTTTGATTAAAAGTTGAGGGCGGATTAGTTCCTCTTTAAGTTAGAAACAAAGAGATTTGTATTTTAACCCCTTAAGTACAATGGAATGTTGTGCCTGTAGGACAGAGGCTGTTTTGACACTTCTGCAGTGGGTGTGTTTAGCTCAAATTTTCTTATTTCTCATTTACTGTATGCTTAAAAATGATGTATTCTTTTTTTCGGGAAAATAATGGCTTTCTTTAGACACCATATTATTCATGATCATATTAGTTTGATCATATGTAATTTACTAAAAATTATAAAATCTGATGAAAAATTTAAGAAAACCCTAACATTTTCTGACTTTTACTTGAAAACTATTTTACTCATCCATAAAAGATAATGAAAAAGCCTGCTAAAAAGATTCTAATATTTGTCCGGAGTTTAAAAATACCCAATGTTTTATATACCGTAATTTTTTTAAAGTTTTATAGGGCAATAAGTAGCATATTACTATTACCTAACCATTTTCTCCTACAGTGAACTTTTCACCCTGTAATGGAATGGCTACCCAAGGCCGGTAGCACCTCTGCCTATTGTAGGAAATCACCTCCTTAGCCCCCGATTCAAGCTCACCATCCACCCAGCAAGTCTTCCCTGGCACCACGCTCTTTGTACCCAAATAGCAGACAGGACCACTAGCAGTTAGGTACAGCAAGAATGAACAACCTTTATTTGTGAAAACAGCACAGATTTATATACACACAAATATGACATCAACTAGGAAGAGGCATAGGGGTACTTGAAATAGTGAATTAAACACAGTATAACTTTACATAAAATAAACATGCCATCTGTAGATCCAGACATTCAGACTACAAGGGACAATAGATGGCTCACAGAACAGTAAACACTTATTGACTGGATAAGTACACATTTCAACACTAACATAATAACATTTCTTAACCTGGGGGGAACACAATGAATAAAGCAAAGGCTTGGATCTCAAGGTACTCATCCTGGCTGACATTATCAGTAAGCCTGTGTTGTAGTACACCTGTATTGAAGCAGAGTGTCACTGATGTCCCCAAACAGCACATCCGAAGACAGGGTCCATAGTCCACAGGGAGGTGTTTGGCCCTCACGGCCCTCCAAGAATCCCAGGCATGCAGACTGTCGTGATTCACTTCGTGACAGACCCCCACAACTAATCATCAATGTAACTCTAATCCTAAACGAAGTGCAATCTCAATGCAACCCTGTAACCTTGCAAAAAAAACAACAGAAAAATATGTAAACATTGACTAATTCTATACCCAGGACAAATACTACAATCTATGTAGCAAGTTGTTTCATTAGCTTCTGTAGCTCCGTAAAAAAAAAGATTTTTTTTTTTTTTACTTTATTCATTTTTTTTTTTATAATAAATTGCATGATATGATTAAAATAATGGTATCTAAAGAAAGCCCTTCTTATCCTTAAATAAACTATATATGATGTGTGTAATCTGTAAAATTACAGTTAAACACAAAGACCGCAGAAGTTTTTTGAAATGCCATTGTCACAAAGGGTACAAAATTTCCAAAACCTAAGGGGTTAAAAAAAAAAAAAAAAAAAAAAAAAAAATTGGTGGTCAATGCTCTCTTGTAAATGATTGAAATGTAACCTTCTTTTTTTTTTTTTTACACAAAAGAGCAGATTTTGTTTTCAGAAATATAGAGTAGCCATTTCACAGGTAAGTACAGAATTGTTTGTAATGTACTTTGTTTACAGAAGTTTCTATGGCAACACAGCTTCAGACTATGCAAAGCAAATTGCCCACAATAAATAATGCATAGGTTCCAGAGCATATTCTACTTTTAGATCTCCCAGGCTCAGAATGTCAACAGTTTATTAACAGCCTGCTAGATTCCCTCATCTGTTTAGAGAGGAAATAAATTAATTCACAGTTTTTACATATTACTTATTTTAAACTTGTCTTGGTACTACAGTAGTTTTTGAAATGGAAATGTAGAGCACAAGAAACCATCCATAATTTATATGTATACTCACACAATTGTAGGTTTAAAGGTGCTCTGCCCCTTTTAGTTTTTTGGTTCCCCTTTTAGTTTTTGGTTCAAAATAGAGATGATGTAGAGCCAGTATTTCATTGTCATGTCAGTAAAAAAAAATGTCTTAAAGCCAATATTGGGTGGAAAGCCAGCAGAGGCAGTGTGATGCTTTGGCCAATGTTTTTTGCTTGGAATCCTTGGGTCCTGCCATTCATGTAGATGTTACTTACACTTTACCACCTACCTAAGCATTGTTGCAGGCCATCGACACCTTTTCATGGAAATGGCATTCCCTGATGGAAGTGGCCTCTTTAAGCAGGATAATGCGCCCTGCCAAAAAGCAAAAATGGTATAGGAATGGTTTGAGCAACGAGTTCAAGGTGTTGACTTGGCCTCCAAATTCCCCATATTTTGTATGTGTTAGTATATGTATGTATTTGTGCCAACATGTATAAGTGTATCAGCAGATTTGTGTCTATGTATGTATTTGTGACAGCATATTAGTGTGAATGTATCAGCAGATTAGTGTGTATGAATGTATGTGTTGGCAAGAGTGAAATGATGTTAGTGTGTGTCAGCATATAAGTGTGTGTTAGGATTTAAGTGCGTGTCTCTATTTGTGGGTGAGTAAGTGTGTTTTGTGTCAACATATTGGTGTGTTAATGTGTGTATGTATTTGAGGGTGAGCATGTGTGTACATAAGTATGTGTGTATTTCATATATACATGTATATAGACCTTGACCCAAACATTTTCCTTTCTGACACAGCGTTTTGTACTGGCTCCTAAAATTTGCAGCTGGCTCTTAGATTTAAAGCCCTGCTCTAAACTATGCATGAATCACTACTAAAACATGTACAGTCTGTTTGACAGGGTTGGAGGATTTGAAAATGAAATGGTAATTTTTACTCACAAACCTGGAATGTAAAATGTGGCCCTCTAGACATTGCTTACATAGATTCCAATAAGGATTTTAACACGTTCTTTGAGTTTGGATTCCAATGTTGTTGGATGGATTAGGCCAGGGCTTGACAAATTTAATTTTCTTTTAGGAGCCAGAAAAAAAATCTAGGAGCCAGACAACGGCACATTCATAAAACCATACATACACACACACACAGAGTCATTCACATTCATACAGAGACAGTCAGTCACATTGATGCAAAGACAGTCAGTCACATTGATGCAAAGACAGTCCGTCACATTGATGCAAAGACAGTCAGTCAGATCCACACACATCCACACTTAGCCAGACACACACACGTAAGCCATCAGGTTGTTATTTTTTTTTTAAAGAAAAGAGAAAAAAAAAAAGTGACTCCCCCTCCCTGCGGTTTTACCTTATTGCACGGGAGGGGGATTTCTACTGCAGCTTGGTCCATGCCTGTCACACAGGCACAGACCGTCTGCATGCTACTGCTGATCGGTGGGATGTCACACCCGGCGATCCGACACTACAGAATAATAAAAGAATAATACTTTTTTTTTTTTTATCTAACCTCAGGACGGTGGAGCGCCGTGTGCTGCTGATCCTACCTGGGCGCCAGGTAGAATTTCCTAGTCGCCCATTGAACCCATTCTCTTTAATATTTTATTAGTGATATTGCAGAAGGTTTTGATGGTAAGATATGTAATTTGCTGATAAAAAAAGCTTTGTAGCAGGGTTGATGTTCCTTCAGGGATAAGCCAAATGGAAAAAGATTTACATTGTTTTTACTGTAGCTAGTAAGCTAGCTAGTAGCTAGTTTTTTTGACTGTAGCTAGTAACAAATTATTGAAAATGATCTATAGATTGTGTTATCAGAATTGCAAGCAAATGCCTAAATTAAGATTATGTGTTTTAAATTTGTCTGTGGAGACTCCTGTTTAGGACATCACCTGTGGCCTGATATGCAAATTACTCATTCTCCATTGAACACTAGTTAATTTGCATATCAGGCCACAGGTGATGTCAAAAACAGGAGTCTAGAAAGACGCTTTTAAAACACATTTTCACCTAATTTAGGCATTTACTTGCAAATTTGCTAGCACAATGATTTTCAATCATTTCTTATTCTCTACATGGACAGTAAAAATAATGTTGAGGTATTAAAGTCCCTTTTAAAGATAGGTAGACAATGTAATAGAGCAGCTGGAAATCAGAATGCTTTGTTGTAGCACATGGATGAAATCAAAGGTCTTTGCAGGCCTTTGATCCCATCACATTACATTGTGATCAGACCAAGGAACACAGTGACAGAGAACTTAACTGCTCATGGTCTTGAAGACCATGCGGGGCCTGCCAGTACAGCACACTACCTGATGACATCACGAGAGAAACCAGAAATCCTGCTGGAATGAATGGCAATGAACTGAACAAAGCAGGAGCCCAGAACAAGAAACAAAATTCAAAGAAGAAATTCTGGGAGGCGTACCTAAATCGCAGACATTCGAAGAAATCTGTATTATTTGCAAGTACATATGCAGTAAAGTGACCACTTCTGCCTCATTTAAAGTCTAATTTGAGTGTGCACCAATTGTCACACAGCCTATTTAATCACACTTCTGTGTGATTAAATGATGGTATAGAGTGTTTAATTCCTCTTAAATAATACAGCTCATGCAAATTTGCACCAGTGTATAGCCAGATACAAAGCTGAATAGTTGAATAGGAACATAATGGCAGAAGAGTTGAGTTGATGAGCACAACACTCATTGACTGTTTTAGGTTGTCTGGGTGTGTGTGTGTAAGAGAGTGTGTGAGTGTAAGGTTGTCTATGTAAGGGTATCTATGTGGGGGGTGGGGGGGTTAAGGATGGGTGTCTGTGTGTGTGTGTGTGTGGGGGGGGGGGGGGGGCTTTGGTAGTATTCCACCCTGTCAGATTGAACCTGCCAAGCCTCCATTATATTTATAAATTACAATTATTCTCCTGTCCCTTTCATTTGCATCATCTAAGCAGCATTTTTAATTTTAGGTGATTTGCATATCATTTGAATGTCCTAAAAACTGATTTTGCTTATTTTCTGAGTCCTGGAGATGACGTCTGCCATACAGTCAGGCACTATGTAAATAATCAGTCAAGAAGGTAATGAGTTATTTTCCCACTTTGAAAGAAATCTGATTCACTGTGTATTGACATGCCACAAAACATGATTGCTTGCTGCAAGAAACCATGAACTCTTATACAAACAGTCTTTTTTTTTATTTATCTGGCAATGGCAACATAATTGAAGAAAGGGTGCTTTGCCTGAGAATAGATATATTTGGATGGCTATAGATCTTTATAGTGATATGTTTTTATTCCATTAATACTGACAGGTCATTATTCACCAGAACACTCTATTTAAAGCCTGTAGTAGATGAGCTAGTCTTCCGCAGTGCTTTCAACAGTGCCTTTTTACAGCTGAACACATCTTCTTTTCCTTTATTCTATTGTGTTGCTTCAGTTACATATCTTAGTATTTGTATTTCTCTGTTGTGTTCTTGGTAATAGTTGATTTGTATATAATTTCATATTCTTAGAACCTTTTATGTTTTAAAAGACTGTATCAATCCTACTTTGACTTGCGTATGTTTCTTGTATTAAATGCAGAGTAGTTTGGGCCTTACAGCCTAATTCTCCTGTCTGACTAAAGAGACCTAAATACACACACCTATAGTGAAACCATCCTCTGCAATGTACGGAAAGTCAGTAAAGCATGATTAAACATAGCGTCACAGTGTTTTACATTTAGATCCACTGCAAGATAGATATTCTGGGTAAGTATGCAAATAAGGTCAATAAAGATTTGTATCTGTATCCATTATATACGTGGACCATGACCATAAAGTCAAGGAGTACCAACAGGCCTATATAGGCTACTGCTTAAGCCAGGGGCGTCCACGTTTTTTTCTGTTGGCCACATATTCAGAAATGTACGCGTTAGCAGGGGCGTTGCTAGGTCTCCAAAAGATCCGGGGCTGGAGCCCGAGATAGATTTGATAGAAGTGGAGTAAATAAGCTCACATGGTTAGACGGCATACAGACTGATATATATGATGCCAATGAACAATAGGTATATATGGGTATATATCAGGGCTCAACAAATCCCAGGCACCAGGAAATTATACCTGGCACCCAGTTATTGTTGTCCCTGCCTGGTGCCTTCGCCGTTGGGATCGTTTTATTTATTTATTTATCCAGTGGAGCGCGAGGGACCAGTGTGTGCACGAGCACTAAGTGTGCTCAGCAGGGCTAGAAACAGCAGGGCACAGACCAGGCTAGAATGAGGTATAGCAGCCAGGAGGGGGACATATTGATAGATGCACTTTTTATATCGTAAACAACAAAAAAAAAGTGTGTGTGTGTGTGTGTGTGTGTGTGTGTATGACTGACTGCATGTGTGTGTATGTGTGTAACTGACTGACTCCACAGCATTGTGCAAATACTGACTGACTCCACAGCATTGTGCAAATACTGACTGACTCCACAGCATTGTGCAAATGTGTAGATGTAACACAGACTCCACAGCAATAAAACTCACAGTAATGTGCAGTGTGTGAGTTTATCACACACTCATGCTGTACATTACTGGACCATAATACACAATAAGACAATAAGGCACGCAAGAAACTCACATTACTCGAAGTTACACTTATACACATAAATACACAGCCACAAATACACACATGCAGCCACACATACACACTTGCACAGTTACACATACATAAACACACCCTTACACACAGAGTAATTCCCATGATTTCAAAATAACTGAGCATACAAAATGTTGTGTATGTTGCAAACACCATTTACCAGACTTTGAGAAAAAAAAGTAGACCAACAGTCTCATAATATGCCATAATATAGGGGATATCACAGCCCCCCACACACACACACAGACACCCATCCTTAACCCCCCCACCCCCCACATAGATACCCTTACATAGACAACCTTACACTCACACACTCTCTTACACACACACCCAGACAACCTAAAACAGACACCCTTATACACACAAGATGGCCTTTCCCACACAGATATTCTGCCACGCAGACACGTGTGTGAAACTGCAACTCTCACACACACATCATAAGTATTTCTTTTTTTAATAAAAAGGGGTCAGAAACCTGGGGAGAATAGGCTGAGGTATAAAGGTATGGTCCTTCTACCAACCTCATAAAAGAGAGAAGTGCAGGGAATTGAGATGGGAATTCAACTGAATGGGAGAATTTTTCCAACTCTGCTACTTTAGCCTTAATTTTGAAATTCCCATCTCACTTCCCTGCAATTCTCTCTTTCATGAGTAAAGCCCGTAATGTAAAGCAGCACATTAATTCATAATGTATGGGTTAAATACTATAACTAGGTACATGGGATGTGTAATGCCATGTGTATGGACTTTTATTGCCATCAATATAAAGACTAAATATAAAGATGAATCACTATTATTTATATTGAATGTGATAATCAAGTGTGAAAATAAAAATAATATGAGATTATAGCATTGTTTCACATTTGATTATCACATTCAATATGAATCATAGTAATTAATCACATTTCTCCTAGTAATCTCACTGGGATTCACACTCACACACACTCATAACTCTACCACTCACACTTTCACTCTCATACACTCTGCCACTCACACACAGATACGCGCTCACTCATAACTCTGCCACTCACGCTTACACTCACACTCTTCCAAACACTTACACTCTGCCACTCACACACACACTTACATTCTTCCACTCACACACATAACTCTGCCACTCACGCTTACTCTCTTCCACTCACACCCACTTACACTCTGACACTCACACACGTGCACACTCATAATTCTGCCACCTACATACATACACATGCACACTCATAACTCCTCCACTCACACTCTGCCAATTACATACATACACATGCACACTCATAACTCTGCCACTCACACCCACTTACACTCTGCCAATTACATACATACACATGCACACTCATAACTCTGCCACTCACACCCACCAACGCTCTGCCACTTACATACATACACATGCACACTCATAACTCTGCCACTCACATACATACAAGTGCAGACTCATACCTGCCACTCTCTCTTACACTCCATGCCAGATTCGCATTCAAAGCTTGAGGGGGCGGAGTTGCGTATGAGGGGCGGGGCCGAGCATGAGGGGGTGGAGTCTGGTGCTGTCCAGCATCCAGATTGCAGCATGCCGGGGGCGGGGCCTAGCGCGAGGGGGCGTGGCCAGAGTCGCCATCCGGGGGTTCGGAGGGGAGATCCGGGGCTTCAGCCCCAGTAGCCCCCCCTAGCGACGCCTCTGCGTGTTAGGCTGTGATATTTTCAGTGGTGAAGAATAGCTTGTTACAAGTAGAAAATGCCCTTGTATGCGGGTGTAATTGTTCAGAGGAAAAATGTAATAAATAGATATTCATTTATCTCAAAGGCAGATATTTTTTATCTATTCCAGGTGCCTTTAGCTTCACCAAAGAAGTAGCTGTGTTTCACCAGACAATATGGCAAACAGCCAGATAGTACATTTAAACCAGATGGATATTTTAATGGTAGTCAAAATTATACCAACTGGTTTCAGCTCCATTTTCAAGGTGAGATATAAATTGATGAAAAAAGGGTAAAGCAGCAGCATCGCAATGGGCGTAGTTATGGTCCCCAATGTACGCGAGAATGTTTGAGCTTTCCGTGATCTATGACCCCAGTAATCATATTCTTTAGTGGATTTCTGGGTGGCATAAATTCATCGAGTCACTTTTTTTTTTTGGACCAGTATGTAAATGGAAATTTTGGTGGACTTAAAATCACGCTCAGTTATCGTCCTACAGAGATTGCGTTTTTGGACATGGTTGTTTATAAATCTAATGGCGGTTTGGCTACCAGATTGTACCACAAGGCTATGGCAGTGATCTCCCTTTTTGCACTTTGATTCATACCATCCACCTACCATGCTATCAAGTATACCCAACAGTCAGGTTTTCTGGTAAACACCAGTAAGGTAACATTGGGGTCTAACGAGATAAATCCATGGTTTGTCACATCTATTGACAGGACTATCGTTACCATGGGTAGGTGCTACCTCAGACTTTTATTTCATATTCTCACTTACCAGAGCAGATGACATCAGACTGGTTTACATTATTTTTTTTTTTTTTTAACGAGACAGGCATTTCTGTGACCTATTTCAGGGTTTGGTTGACACTTAAGGCTTAGGAAGAGTTCAAACTATACAGTGTGGATAGTGCACCACTCTGGAACCATGTATAGTGTCAATACAATGCTAGAATATTTATGGAGCCTAGAACAGTCTCATGTGTACGATGAAGTTAGGATGGGGGTTTATAGGGTAGGAAAGGTTCGTGCCTGGATGTTTCTGTGTAATTTCAAATTCACAATTTTAATTTGGAAGAACTTGTAAGTCTACTGCACTTACAAAAGAGTTCAACCTTTTTACACTTGCAAAAAACCATTATCTCTCTGTTGCAGTGGAGATGGAAGCCCCCAGTTATTGCTTTTTAATACATTTTGAATGGTGCACAAACTACCCCTTTTGCCTCAATAAAACAAACGTTTTGTTTTTGTGCCTCTCCACATGCAGTGTTTTCTATTGATGTGGCATTATTTTACAATTTCATTTATTTCAATGCTGGAGGCTGTCATTACCAGACAGGAAGTTTATTTACAAAAATAACCACTCCTGGGGAAAGAAATGTTCCCACTCCTTTGAGCTTATTATGTGCGTCCAGCACAGAACGCGTCTAGCGGATCTTGAGCAGCCTTTCCTCTGTCCTTCTGTTTGTGGTTCCTGGGATCGCAGTGATTTTATATATGATGACCTAAATAAAAGGTATTTTTTTTACTCACACCTGGATTTTGAGCCCTGTTTCACACGTTCCCACTACTTTCCCGTGTTTGGCAACAGATAATGGTTTGTTTGTTTTATTTATTTATTTTAGATTTAAACCACACACAGGCATACCAGACCCTTCTGCAATCTAGCATCCTGTCTGCCGAATAACAGACATTTTAGATTATTAAATAAAACAGAACAATATAACAATGCCTTAAAACAGTCATTGCTAAATGAATCGCTAGTAACTGCTTATCTTAATAAAACAAGTGAAAACATAATTCCCACCAGTAGATAATAAAATATGGGCCAGTATGTTCTGAGAAAATCTCCCAAGTATTCTGCGCAACTGAAATTATGATACTTAAAGAGACCATTTTATTTACTTTTATCATCCAAGCATTGTTAGAACTGTGAAGTTCAAGTCAGGGAATTCTCACTAAGCAGATGTTTATCGGGAAGCACCCGTTATTGCTTTGGTATCTCAGTGTCAAAGTCGTGGCCTTATCTTTTATTTCAGCTTCCCACGGAGCGCTCGCCATCTGAAATGTCTGCTAAGCTTCAGCAAATGCGAAATCCTTTTCTAACCATTGACAATTTCCGATACTGTAATCAAAGGACTCTCCTGAAAGTAATGACTGTCCTCCTGTAAATTATTACTAATTACCTCGGTCAAACCGTATTTTCCTAATCAAGATTTTTCTCAGCCCCTTCGCTGCTGCGATATAGTACTTTGGTTGTGTAGCCTGTTTTATGTATTCATTCAATACTGGAAATTATGACAAACTAATTTGTCCTCCTTATAACAGCTGATCTGACAAGGGTGCCAAACCTTCATATAATTCTATACATTCCAGAATAGTTAGTCAGTGTCTGTCACAAATAGTTAGTCATTGTCGGTCACAAGAGCCTATTTTTAAACTAGTATTGGTTTGGTGCATTATACAAACTTCCTGCCAGAGCTGCAGTTAGCTCTTTCTGTGCACCCCCCATTATTAGTGATGATTAGTGTGGTTGAGGGAGAATTAGGTGTTTGCCTCTTCCTCATTATCCTGTATCTATGCAGCTGCAAGTTACCCTAAGCAGGGCTTGGCTTAAGCAACATGGCCTCCTCATTTGTGTGTGCCTGAGGTGAGTGCCCCAATCTTTTCGCCAAAGTTACTGCTCTACTTGCAACAAAGAAAGTTTAAAATAGGCTATTTTACACATTATTAAATTGTGTTACATGTTGGCATTTGCAGGCACTTGCAGCGGGATCCCCAGTGTCAGATGAAGCCACTTTGAGTGGCCTCAGTCTGACTTAGGAAATGTCCGGCATCCCTTCCGGGTCCGGCCACGCCTCCAGGGCCGCCACCAGGAATTTCAGGGCCACTTACTGAACAAATTTTCTGGGCCCCCCGAAAATATCTCCCACTCGCCCCACCTACCCTTACAAGCATGTTTATACCGGTCTACTGTAATATGGAGGGTGGTTGGGAGCAGTTGGTCAATATGTCAGTAATATTTTGCCACTCAATAAGTCAGTATTTTGCCAATAATATGCCATTCTTTTGCCATTTAATATGCCATTCTTTTGCCATTTAATATGCCAGGATTTTGCCCCTCAATGTGTCATTCTTTTCCCATTTAATATGCCAGGATTTTGCCCCTCAAAATGCCATTTAATATGCCAGGATTTTGCCCCTCAGTGTGCCATTTAATATGCTATTATTTTGCCCCTCAATGTGCCATTTAATATGCCAGTATTTTGCCCCTCAATATGCTATTCTTTTGCCAATTAATATGCCAGTGTTTTGCCCCTCAATGTGCCAGGAATTTGCCAATTAATATGCCAGGATTTTGCCAATATGCCAGGATTATGCCAAATAATATGCCAGGGTTATGCCGATTAATATGCCAGGATTTTGCCAAATAATATGCCAGGGTTATGCCAATTAATATGTCAGGATTATGCCAATTAATATGCCACGGTTATGCCAATTAATATGCCAGGATTTTGCCCCTGAATATATCAGGATTATGGCAGGATTTTGTCACTCAATATGCCAGGAATTTGCCAATTAATATGCCAGGATTTGCCCCTCAATATGTCAGGATTGTGCCCCTCAGTATCTTCCCCCCCTTCCCCAGTACTTACCTCCTTGCTGCTCTGCCGGTCGGCGGCTGTGAGGGAAGCGTTGTGCGCTCGCCTCCAGCTACGCGGATTCAATTAAGTTTGTTTAAAAAAAAATGCAACCAGAGTTACTCTGGTCGCATTTTTTATTTTTTAAACAAACTTGATTGAAGCTGAGCGGCTGGAGGGGAGCGAACAACGGTTCCCTCACAGCCGCGGACCGGCTTTTAACGGTGAATTTTTTTTTTTTTTACCTTGCTTGACCCGGGCCCCCTTGACCTGCCGGGCCCGGGACGCCAGTTACCCCCTGATGGCGGGCCTGCACGCCTCCATGACGTCATGATGTATCGCGAGATGCTAGCAGGGGCCGACAGGGTCTCTAGAGACCCTGATCGGGTCCCTTACTTTAGTGTTCCTGTCTCCGATCACTTCATGATCGACAGCCAGGAACACACAGATGTCGGATGGTGCTTTGGTCGTTAAGGACCAAAGCAACATCCGACGTGAAGGGGTTAAGGTTGACATCTATGCATATTTTATATGTAATTTTTTATGTTTAAGCAAAGGTTAAATATTATAACAGTTATCTTGGCACTTATCCCATATGTTCCTATCATAATTTCGTTTACTTTCTGCTACCCCAGCATCACTGGAAAATTGTGGAGTAGGAACATCATGCTTTTTTACCGACACGAATAAAGCGTTCAGCTCTGCGTCTCGGTTATCTTGTATCTGCAAGAGGTGAAAATGACAGGCGATAACCAGGGAAATTACAAATTCACATTTTGCATTTAAATTGCTAGATTAAAACTTCATAATATATATGGATTCCTTTGTATTTGCCATACAAACTAAAAACAAAAAATATTGTTAATTCTGCAGTATCAAAAATCATATAATTGTTTTTTGTAGTTTTGTGAAATGTATGACAAAATAAAGCAAATTAATCCTGGAACAAAATGGACTAAGGGTTCTTTGGCGGGAACAATTAGCAGGAGTTTTACTGTCAGGCCTCAGGTTCCCCACTTACCTTGCCCAGGGGGTCTCCATTGCCGGGTGCAGCTCCCACTACCAGCTGTAGCGCGACCGTGGGGTAGGCCGCATCCCCTGTCTCGAGTAGAGGGGAGTCAGATTACTGGTAAAGCGTCTGTCCATGCGTGGCACAGGGGGCAGGGCCGCCTTGCTGCATAACACTACGTGATTGGTGGAGTCTCAGTGGGTAGAGAGTGGGGTGGAATCTTCACCACTCCCCCTCTCTATACTCCGTATGTGATGTGGGTGAATTTCAGGTGCACAGGGGAGGGGTTCCTGATAAGATGGTTCTATAAAACCCCTGCAAGCCCTCCAGACCATGCTTACTTGTTGAGCTGTGGTGCCTGTTCTCAGTCCCATTCCCTCCTTATTGCAGATTGTGCTTATTATTCTGATTCCCTGTGTACCGACCTTTGGCTTAGTTCTGACCTCCCGTATCTCTGTTACCCCCAGCTTGGATTTGCCTAACCACCTTTGAACCTTTTGGACTGTTATATGACCATTCTTTGTACTTTCCCTCCTGTTGTGACCAACTTTGAGCATCTTCCGCTCCACCTCTATATTTCCATTGATTTTAGTGGTGATTTGCTCTTCTTTACTAATCATGACCAAGAGTTAGCTTGATGTGCCTAATGTGTGCATAGAAAGGTTCTGTACACAATGGCCCACCTTCGTTTTTGGTTTCAGAGGTCTAATCATGTGTTAAATACATATTAATTACTAGAATATCATAGTAAAAATGATGTGAAATGGCTACATTACCACATTTATTATTGAAATACGGTTTTATGTTTTGTGGTAATTGTTACTGTATCTTCTTTCAGTGTGTATCTCCAATATTCCTATATTTAAATAGTGTAGAAGTATTTGTAGTCACTAAGCTTGCAACTTACAGGGCAAGGCAAAAATCATGAGTTTGGTTATAGCTGCACTTTTTATGTTTTCTCTTGTAATCCTTCAGATTGCTTTATTTCTTTTTTATTAAAGGACACAGAACATTATATGTGGGTGTTCGGATGCCATTGGGACGGCAGAGCCACAGACATCATCGAACCCATGGACAGAAGCATCGAAAGAGGGATAGAATGAAGGGTGTTATCCAGGAAGAAGGTCATGATGAATCATTAGCGCATGGTAAATATGCTCCGCAAATATTTTTAGAATCTGAATCTTAAAGTTAATTGCAATAAGCTATACTCACAGTGCGTTTTACTTTTGTGTTTTTTTTGTGAATTGTTTTGGTCAGAGGTGCTTGATGTTAGGTTCTCAGGGAATTACAGGGAACCCTGTAATCTGTGGCTAAAATAATATCAAGCCAGAAATAAATAAGCAATTACAAATTCCATTGCCTATTTCAGTCTGCCTATTGAATTCAAATATTGTTTTGAATTTGCTCCCAAGTGCACAGTCTCCGCCACTGTAGTAAAACAATGTAGGGAGTTAGCCGCTCAAAGGAGAACCTGTTTCCTTAGCCTTTAAACAGAAGAGCAATCTGTACTTTCTTTTCACTAAAAAGTAAACTGATCTACAAAAATACATCGTTCATCAAAAGTTCTCTAATTTCGCTGTCTTTTCCCCTCAGCCAATAAAGACTCATTTTTGCTGTTCACCTGTCAGTTCATTTCACAGTTCACTTTTTTAGAGAATTGACCCCAAAACATTTTTGAGGTACACTTGAATGAAAAGTTATTTGTAGTCTGGTTTGTGCAGCATCTTTCTGGCGATGGAAAGTTTTAATGAGAGATTTGTTAATCTCAAAATTCTATTTTGTATAGAAGATACTACATGACTCTAAATACTATTAAAAAAAAAAAATATTAAACCCAGGAGATTTTTATATTGATTTGCCGTAATTCTAAACATAATAAACTGTGTACCCTGTTTATGACTTTGGAGTTGAAATGCTATTTAATTTCCTCCCCAAATCATAATTAATATGAAAATCCTAAAACAATACTGAATTGTATTCTTCCCTTTTGTCCTGGTAGAATACAGGGGGCCGGTGGTCTCCCTAACCTTTTCAGTGGTGACATATCCTCTCCCAAGGTTGTGATCACCAAGTCTTTTATGAAATTTTAATCTTGAATCCTTTCTAAATGATCTCAAGAATCTTGAGAAAAATCCCCAATTTAGACTGTGCAATTTAATACTTTTGGTCCGAGCTTTTGCAAGATTGGAACACACACTGTAAGCTGTGAGTAAGAGGGACACATCTCCCTTGGATTACAGCTGACCTCATTCAAATATTCTAGTTTAGAGATTCATTGTGGTCAAAGTTCAAGTGGAAACCCTTATCAATGACTCAAACTCTGGAAGACTGCAAGAGTAGTACCGAACCCTAAAAGTGGTGATAAAACCTTGGTATCTAACTACCATCCGCTATCATTGCTCCCTGTATTGCCAAAACATTGGAAAAAATGTGTGTGAATATTATCAGCAATCAAACTATGCAACCCCAGATCAATCAGGCTTTCGTTCAAATCACTCCACTACAACTGCCCTATTAAAGTATGCATTGACTTCCAAACTTGCATGGCACAAGAACATCTAACTGGAGCTATTTTCCTTGAGTTTTGCCAAGGTTTTTGACCTTATATACAGAAAAAGGACTCCACGTACTATAATCCCTATAAGTACACCTGAGGCTACAGATGGCTGCACCTCCACTCAGCGCTCCCTCCAAGTACAAACTTGTTAAGATAAATCTGGGATTTGGGAAATGCTGGCACCACAATCGGATGCACAAAATAATTGCTAAATCAAATGATTTATTCCATACCACGTTGGCAAACCGTGAGAGGTCACCTCCTGCTAGAAACCAATGATGTAATCATGATTAATTAAACTTCACTTGTTTCCTTGTCTGTTTTTGTTCTTCGTTTTATTTGTATATTTGTATTTTAATATTATTTTGTATTTTAAATCATATATTGTACTATATTGTAACAATGCAATATTTGTGGACCAAGGACATACTTAAAAATAAGATAAATGTCAATGTATCCTTGCTGGTAAAATACTTTTATAAATAAAGAAAATTGCCAGACACAAAAGAAATAAAACAACGACAGACTTTAAACTCTCCATGCAAATTCTGTCTGAAAATGTAGTATTAACCTGCTTCTGTCTAAGCATGACCGAATGTATAAAATGCTTCATCCAGGCTCCTGATGCTAGGGAAGAATTTGGGAGCTCTGGAACCAATTCCTGTGTCAGATTTAATCATTTTCCTTGAATAACAAATACAAGTGACATTTGATCCCTGTTCTATGGGAAGTGGAGAATTACATTTTCAATCATTTTAAGTTCCCTTTTAATCTTTAACCCACTTGAGGATCACCAGCCATATTAGCACATCATGACTTTTGTGTCACAATGGATTTTAATATATTTTTAACCATAAATTATTTTATTTAGAATACGGCATCTAACAAAATCCCTACATTTTTCTTAAAAGTAACATAAAATGTGTGTGGGTGCATTGCATGGGAAAGAAACGCACAACACAAAAAATCTCTTCCATTAAAGTCCGAACCAAGTCGCAACATCCTTAGTGCACAGAGGAGTATTTTCATTATACCCTGGTTTAATGTCACCAGTATGGTGCATCAGTAGTTAGGGGAGATGGGGAAAATATGTTGAAGAACTCAAACCGTCTCTAGTAAACCGAAGGTTCATTGGGTCTTATCGTAATTCTACATCTTGTATCTTGTTCTCTGTATTTGTGGCTTTTTAAGAGTGGATAAAACATGCCAAACCGAGCCTATCCAATATGTTCTCGTAATTCATGCCAAAGAGTGTTTATTTTAAAAATGTCCCTGTTATGGTCAAGTACTTTATAAGAAGCATGGAATTGTATCCTCTGACAGCAGTCTCTGTTCTTCACTGTAAAGAATGCTGATCTGCTAGAATAATGAGACTTTCTCATCTAAATTATTTTAGTTTTACTGTGACCTTTTATCAATCCTTTAATCCTGATACCGGATAGGAAATGTACGAAATGATGCTTTGTTTTCTAAACCCAAAGGCCCCTAAGACACTGGGCATAGTTTATAAATAAAATCATCTCACTGTGCTATGTTTGAAGCCTAATCTACGGTTTGTAACTGCATATAGCAGAACAGTTTTAATCCTTCAGTATTCAATTTATTTGATCTAATATGTTATACATTATATTGTATATGTTAAAAATAACATGTTTGTGCCATAATGGATTTTCCAAAATGTGTTAACACAGTTCTCACTCCTGCACCCTATGCCCATACCAGTAAAGAGTGGTTTGAAACTGGTGACTGCTTATTTCTAGGTATTATTTTGGTCTTTTTTTCCGATTACATTCAAGTCTTGACTTTTTATACTTATTTATATATTTTCTTTTGACATGACTTTTTTTTTTTTTTTTTTTTTAAACCAGTTAAAGGCTTTTTAGTGTCACAGTTTAGTCTTCTTTTAAAACATTTTTTTTTTCTCTACTCTCATTATCTAGATACGCCTTCTCAGCGCGTGCAGTTCATCCTGGGGACGGAAGAGGATGAGGAGCATGTGCCTCATGAGCTCTTTACAGAGCTAGATGAGATCTGTGTGAAGGAGGGAGAGGATGCCGAGTGGAAGGAAACCGCAAGGTACTGTGAAGTTTATACCACTGCGAAATGTATTGCACATATAACTGCTAATCCTTAATATATTCATGAAGAGTAACCACTGATTTTGTACTAATCACAGTGTGATGGTTTTGACACACCGGGGGGTGAATGTTGCTCTGTTCTCCATAGCAATAGCTGAAAGAAGTCCTGTGCAGCCCTTTGGCTCCTGTCCGATGATTATTGCGGTCATGTTTTAAAGGGACTGTATCACCTTAACATTGTTTTTACTGTGAATCTAGAGCTTAAAAAATGATTTGAAAATGATGTATTAACAAAATTTCAAGAAAATGCTAAAATTAGGAGAAATATTTGTTTTAAATGTGTCTGTGGAGTAATTTGTCTGTGGAGTCTCCTGCTTATGACATCACTGTGGTATGGTATTCAAATTACACAATTCCCATTGAACAGCAGATCATTTGCATACCATGCCACAGGCGATGTCATAAGCAGGACACTCCACAGACGCATTTAAAACTAATTTTTCTCCTAATTATGCATTTGCTTGCAGTTTTGCCAATATAACGTTTATATCATTTTCAGTCATTTTTTAAGCTCAACACACTTCTTATCTTTTATGTTAAAACAATATAGCACTAGACAGGTGGAAGTAACGCTTATTATCACCTAGTCAAAGATCTGGACATGCAAGTGATCCTAAGATTATTCATCTTCAATGTTCCGAAAGGCTATTTGTCATCCTTTTCATTTGTTTGTGACACTTTTGGAACCGTTATATCCTACTGAAATCCTTAGTTACTTAGTGCAATTTTTCAAGCATGTTTTCCCCACTTTCAAATAATTGACACGAATGTGATCGTGATAATTCTGCAAGGATATCCAATTATTGCTATGTAAAATTCTTCCAGGTGGTTGAAGTTTGAGGAAGATGTTGAAGATGGAGGAGATCGTTGGAGTAAACCCTACGTAGCCACACTTTCCCTGCACAGCCTCTTTGAACTAAGAAGTTGTATCATTAACGGAACTGTCCAGCTCGACATGCGTGCAAACACTATAGAGGAAATTGCAGGTACAAACCATCAACTCCTCCTTGTTAAAACTAACAACCTATTTTTCTTCACTAGTTTTTACTGAAAATGGGTTGTCCAGGGTTATCACACAGATTAGGAAACATCGATTGGGTGCTTCCTATCTGCAATGTGTGGGAGCTATTGAAATATTTCAACTATGATATATAACCATGAAATGAGATTCTAGAAGAAGTGAAGATAAAGAGTAAGGTCACATAATTACATAGCTGTTGCGTTGAAACCATCCATCTTCATTTCTCTCATATTTGGGCATCTTACTCGTTGTTTTTCTGCAATTTAATATTATTTACACCAGGGAGTGACAGGACTTAGATTTAAATCTAGGAGCCAGTGCCAAAGGTCACAGTAAAAAACGAGACTGCTGTTTGGTCCTTAATATATAAGAATATATAAATTATATACAGCTATCTATACACACTATTCACACTGACACACCCAACATACAAATGTAAGCCCTGACGCGCACACACCCTGTCACACACTCACCTAAACACGCACGCCCTGGAACACGCTGACGCACACTCACTCATAAACACAGTGGTACTGACACATGATATACTTCTAGCATCCTTGAGGCATGGTGGGTTCGCTGAGCCTTCTCCCCTCCTTCCTCCTTCCTCCTCAAGTGCCGGCAGGGAGTTCTCTCCACTCCTCACAGGTGTGTCCCACTGCTGCAGCAAGGTCTGGTGAGCAGGAGGAACAGGAAGCAGCTGAATCTGCCTTCCTGCTCTATGCTATTTGGCAGCTTAACAGCAGGATCACTCACCGGTATTTGTTTAGCCCTGACTTGCATCAATAACTATGTTCTACAGACAAGATAATGCCATGGCTGTTTGCTTTGACCGCTATACTAACTTTTCTAAAGCTGTACTTGAACCTGCATATCCTGCAGCCAATGAGGGGGAAGTTTGGTCGCTAATACATAATTGCATAGTTACATAGTAGTTTAGGTTGACAAAAGACTTGCGTCCATCAAGTTCAACCCTTTTCCTATCACATGTTTACCACCATTGATCCAAAAGAAGGCAAATAAAAACCCCTTCAGCAATTTCGAATTCTGCTTTCAGTGGGGAAAAAATTCCTTTTTGACTCCAGTGGCAATCTGATTTCAACAAGCACTAAATAAATATTAATGCCTATACTAACATGCATAGCGCTTTATGCTCCAGCTCATTAAAAAACTATCCAGGCCGCTTTTAAAGGCATCTAAGGTATTTGCTAGAACCACTTCTTCAGGCAGTGAATTCCATATTTTAATTGTCCTTGCTGTAAAAAATCCCTTCTGCTGTTATAGACTAAGTCTCCTTTCTTCAAGTCTTAGCGGGTGACCTCTTGTCCTTTGTACTGTTCTGTTAATGAACACCCTTTTGTATGGGCTTTCTAAAGACTTTCTAAATATGTACAATATGTACATATTTATATAACATTATCATATCCCCTCTAAGCTGCCGTTTCTCTAGCGTGTACAGATTTAACTTTTCCAGCCTTTCTTCTTAACTAAAACATTCCATTCCCCTGATTAGTTTTGTAGCTCTCCTCTGCACTTTCTCTAGTGAAATAAATAACGGCTAGGCCAGGACCTGGCTTAGCTCTTTAAGTACCCGTGGGTGTATACCATCCGGCCCTGGGGCTTTGTCTATTTTAACACCATTTAATTGTTTTAACACTTTTCTTGTGTCAACCAATCACATGCTTGCTGCGACTGTTCTGTAAACGTAGCTTGCAGGTTCTTGTCCATTGGTTCTTCCTTGGTGAAAACAGAAAAAATGAAATTATTTAAAATATCTGCTTTCTCTCTGTTTCCACTGACAATCTCACCCATTTCAGATAACAAGCACCCAACATTTTCAGCCTTTAATTTTTTTGCCATGTATTTATTTAAAGAATTAATGGGGATTCCTCTTGCTCTCCATAGCAACTGTTTTTTCATTTGCAACTTAGCCAATTTAATAGCCCTTTTACAGTCTTTGTTTGCTTCTTTATATTTTGCAAATGCCTCTGCTGATCCCTCAACTTTTATAATGTTTAAACGCTATATTCTTTGTTTTTCTGCCAAAATAATCCATTCTAGTCAACTAAACCAAGGTATGTATTAAACCTAATAAAGTTAGATTTTTAATAAATTCAGTGTTGTGGTGGGACCCATACCAATTTGCCTTTTTTAATTAATCTCAAAACATACCATATTATGGTCACTATTCCCTAAATGCTCCCTTACTTGGATGTTAGAGATAAGCTCCTCCATGTTAGTAATTACCAGATCCAGGCATTATTCCCCTCTGGTTGGGGTCTGTACTAGCTGAGACAAAAAGTTGTCATTCAACAAATTCATGACATGTTATTGATTCTAACCAAATCTGTGTGTGTGAGTGAAGACAATCTAAGTATGACCTTTACTTTTGCTCCATTTTGACCCCATGGTTTAACAAATGAAATACATCGGAAACATTTATTTTGAGTGATATTCATATCCTGTAAAAAAAATAATGGTAAAACCATGATCATAAAATGATCCTAGTATCTCAAAAAATAAATCTATAAGCACTCAAATAAAAAATAAAACAATAAGATAGCAAATGAGCATTTTTTATTACTTGACCCTTTTCTTCCTCTTGTTCTCCTTTCTATAGAGAGATGTTGATTTCCCTCGACTAACTGTATAACTTCTCCATAGGTAGGAATTAGAGGTGTCTTCCCTTTCCTCGCCAACAGTATTTACAGCTATGAAGCCCTATTACTATTCTAGTTATTACTGATATTTTATTTGGGAGCACATTTAGGACAGCTACTTCTGGGGTCCATGATAATCTTATTCCTGTCTTTTGGTATAAAATTGTATTAATCCATTACCTCAGTTTTTTTAAATGAGTTTAAGCCCCCCATATATGCACATTTGTGCATTGCTGTTTGCACCGCCACCAGCATTTTTTTCTGTACTTGGGTACATTTGGGGGATTTTCATGGGTTCTAAGTGCCATCTGTACATTAGCTTCCCATTGAGTTTTGTGATTTATACAGTGATAAATATATCCAGGTGCTACCAGCACTGCATTCCATTGCTCCTGTGTGAATGATTTCCCTCTCTTTCTCCCATTGCTCCATAAAGGGGTACTTTTCCGGAACTTTTTGGTTTAGCAGGACTTCGTAGCAGATGGATAATACTTTTATGCTTTTAGGTCGTCATCATACAAAGTTTGACTATATCATTTTACCGGGCTGCGCTAAATATTGATTCGTTTTTATGCTGAATACTTTGGAAATAGTGTCTCAAATATCTAAAAAAAAAAAACTCTGACTGGGGTATAGTGAACTACCTCCTCAATTCCTCAAAGGTCTTGATTTCTCCCTGGTTAAATATTTGATATACCCACTGGATTCCTCACCTTTTCCAATTTCTTAAATCCAGTTGTGAAATAAGAATTTCTATCGTAGCCATGGGTATGCCAAGGAGCATTCCTATAGTAACTTATTAACTTTTGCGTATTGCCCCATACTCTTTGGGTCAACTCTTGGGTGGGTAACAAGAGGTGTGTTTCTATATTTTTGTGCTTATTTGGGAGCCATTGGAGTCTTCTAAGTTGACCCATGCATTTTGCTCAGGGAGGATATGCATTTGAATTCCCTGTCTCATGTTGGCGGCCATGTAATTAAAGACTATATATTTGGGATACCCAACCCGCCTCTTTTCCTTGGTTGCATAAGCCACTTGTTTGATACTTTGATTAAAAAAAGGGGCAGGAATCTCCACTGGTATAGCCCTGAGCATATACAATATTTTAGAGAGCGCCATCCTCGTAACTGCTGAAATTCGACCCAGCCAGGAGAGATAAAGGTTCGACCATGATGCTATTTCTTTTTTAACATTTTCCACTTATTAATTACATTTTCTTCTATTAGTCTCTCTCAATTCGCCATTAAGCTTATTCCAACATAAAGTATGCTTACCCTTTTCCAGTGAAACTTATATTTATTGTTTCATTCTTCCTCTAGTTCTCTAGGTAGTGCTAAGGATAGTGCCTGAGATTTTTTTATATTTATCTTAAGTATTTTGTGGTATTGCTCCAATACCGTATTTGCTTGAATATAAGATGACCCTGATATAAGACGACCCCCCAAACTTTGGATATTCCTTTAGGAAAAAAACTAAAAGCCTGAATATAAGACTACCCTATAGGAAAAAAAGTTTAACTGTATAGAATTGTATATATTCACATGTAAATTGCTTTTTAATAAAAAATTATGATATTAAAAAAATGCATTTCTTGTTTTTATTTCCTTTTATGTGCCAGTGCGCCCCCTACCCCCAGACTTGCCCAATGCTTGCTCTCTCTCCCCAACGCTGACTCTCCCCCTCCCTCCCCCAATGTTGTCTCTGTCTCCCCCTCCCTCCCCCAATGTTGTCTCTGTCTCCCCCTCCTTCCCCCCAACGTTGTCTCTGTCTCCCCCTCCTTCCCCCCAACGTTGTCGGTCTCCCCCTCCTTCCCCCCAACATTGTCTCTGTCTCTCCCTCCTTCCCCCCAACGTTGTCTCTGTCTCTCACTCCTTCCCCCCAACATTGTCTCTGTCTCTCCCTCCTTCCCCCCAACGTTGTCTCTGTCTCTCACTCCTTCCCCTCAACATTGTCTCTGTCTCTCCCTCCTTCCCCCCAACGTTGTCTCTGTCTCTCACTCCTTCCCCTCAACGTTGTCTCTGTCTCCCCCTCCTTCCCTTCCTTTGTCTGCCCTCCCCTCCCTCCAACGTTGTCTTTGGGGAGGCAGCCGGAGGATGTCTGCACGATACGCGCAGACATCCTCTGCTGCTGTCCGGCACTTCCGCCGGGACTTGTATGATGAAGCTGGAAGGTCCCAGCTTCATCATAGAAGTCCCGACAGACGTGTCGGGCAGCAGCGGAGGATGTCTGCGCGCATTGCACAGACATCCACCGACTGTTAGTGAGGGGGATCCAGGTCCCCTGCAGCTCTGCGTCTTATAGTCTGACCTCGATTTGACTGACCTTGTCTTATATTCAAGCAAATACGGTAGTTCCATGAAATGTGGGAGGGTCTCTTCTGGGTTAGAGAGCACCATCAGAATGCCTTTGCCAGAGACATTTTTATTTCCCTATCCGGTGAGACTCTATAGCCTGTCATTTTTGGATGCCTTCTGATCATAATTGCCAGTGGCTCCAAGTCAAGGACATATAAAATAGGTGACAATGGGCAGCCCTGTCTGGAGCCGTTGGAAATCTCAAATGGCCGAGATTCAAAGCCCTTGTAGATCACCGTGGCTGTAGGTCTCTAATATAGGGCCATTACCGAATTTATAATAATTACTTCTGTTGTGTATGTATCTACTTTGAATATATAGCGCATATGACATGCTGTCATCACCCCGGTCATTTCTTAACAAATAGTGAAGCCAGATAGCAAAACAATGGATTTAAACAAATGGAAATGTATTTACGTACCATGCAATTTCAACCTGACTTAAAACATGGAAACCTAGCCAAAGACGGTTGAAAACTGTAAAAAAAAACAAACCAAATCACTGTACAGTAAGAGCTATAAACCTTATATCTTTTGACTATTATCTTTTGACTATCAGTGCCAGGCATAGTTAGTAAAACATTGTGATGAGACCACACTCAATATCCCCTGCTAGTGTCAGAGTGCAATATGTATATCATAGCTGAGACTGAATTATCTTAAATTCAAATTGTAGTTATATAATGCAATTTTTTTTTGTTTAAAAGAACAAATTTTAAATCCATGTGTATACTGAATTGTCTCAGGGCTTGGCAGCTTGAAAAGAGTGTTGCTTCATGTGCATCTGTGGCAGTAAGGAATTAAAACCTCACAATCCTATTGATAAATAAATATGAAGGCTAGGCCGGGGTTTGCCTATTCGTGGTTAAATTGAAAAATATGTTTTAGAACTTTAATTGGATGAGTGACCTACAAAAATAGAACACTGGCAGTGTAGTTACAATTAGTGTTTAATGAGAAACGATAATTTGCTGTCACAAACTTCATACAGCTGCCAATTCTTTGATGTCCGTGAAATACAAAGGAGAGGCATCATTGGCGTGCCACAATTACAAGGGTAAAGGCAAGACTGCCCCAGAGGGCCCTGTGGTTATGATCATGACAAATTCTTCTTATGGGGCAGTCGAGCACAGAACACAATTACAAGAGAATAGCCGGTTGTGTATAATTTCGTTAAATGGCTTAATCAAATAGATTCACAGAAGAAAATTACATTGTCTAGAAGTCTCTAATGATTATTTTTACTGATGCACTTAGACAGTCGTAACAAAGAAATTCTTATTCAGGTTTGTCTTGCATATGGTTTCTCAGCGAGATCTTAAAATGGATTCTGTCGATAAATTTAGAAGTGTATACTTGGTTTTCTCCATCAGAACTATAACTGAATCTGTCTGTAAGAATTGTATGTGCCAAAGGTCCAGCTACAAAGAAACCATGTACACACTATACTAATACAATTGTAACTATACTATTGCAACTGTAAAAATAAGAAAGAAAGAGGGTACTCTATGAATCCACAAGCATCTGTACATTCATTAACCACATATTATTCTAGTTCATCTGCTTAAGTGGCAATGTCACTAGTGTCAACCAGGATGTGTGTAACATAATATATAAAAATGGGAAATGCTAGCAGAATGCTTGGTTGCATAGGGAGAGGTATTAGCAGTAGAAAGAGGGAAGTGCTCATGCCATTGTACAGAGCACTGGTGAGACCACACTTCGAGTATTGTACGTGGTACTGGGGTCCTTATCTCCAGAAGGATATTGATACTTTGGAGAAAGTTCAGAGAAGGGCTACTAAACTGGTTCATGGTTTGCAGGATAACATTTACCAGGAAAGGTTAAAGGGTCTCAACATGTATAACTTGGAGGAAAGACGTAACAGGGGGGATATGATAAAAATGGAATCAATACAATAGAGGAGGATATTTTATTTATGAAGAAAAACTGCCACAACAAGAGGGCACTCTTAAATTAGAGGGGTGCAGATTTAAAAGAGTAAAACGCATTATGAGGAACTATTATTTTACTGAGCAGTAAGTGGATGCATGGAATAGCCTTCCATCAGAAGTGGTAAAGATTAATACAGTGAAGAGGGATAAGCATGCATGGCATAGCAGTAAGCCTATCCTAGATATAGCTTCCATGGCAAACTGATTTTGATTACTTTTACAGATATGATCCTGGATCATCAAGATTCAGCTGGTGAGTTAGGAGATAATATGCGTGTTAAAGTGAAAGAAGCACTTTTGAAGAAACATCACCATCAAATTGAGAAGAAACGCAACAATCTTATCCCAATGGTGCGTTCTTTTGCTGAAGTTGGGAAGAAGCAGTCGGAGCCTCATTTACTAGACAAAAATAGTAAGTACCTTTTTAATTCCGTTTATTTTTTATTACAGACTGTGTTCTCACTTAGGTAAGGCATTATTACACTATGTAGTTACTTTATAATGTTATTGGACGTCAAATATTCATTTAAAAGAATTCACATTTTTTTTAAAAATTGTACCTAGTTTGAGACTCTGCAGAGGTGAACTGTGATGGACTTCAAATTAAGTACCTCTTGGCAGACGGTAATAAAGAATAAGTTACATGGGTGAACTGAGAACTCATGGGGCCTCCCGTGCAATAGAAGATCAGGGCCCCCATTGTGCCTACCCATGTGCTAGCCACACCTATAGAAAAGCACTGCCCACTTGCAAGTTCTCACACTTGATAAATTGTTCTACTTACCCACTTTTTATTTAATTCTACCATGCTGAAAAGCTTGATAAATAGAACCATATTTTAAAAAATACAGCATGGTATTAACCCCTTAGTGACCGAGTGCTATGTTGCATTTGACGTGCCTTGAAGACCAGAATTCCATTATTTTTGTCATACGTTTACTGAACTGTGAATTTCTTTCTTTGTGTTCAGTCCACCCACACAAATTATATATCATTTTTTAAAGGACAGATAGGGCTTTCATTTGATACTATTATTTTCATCATATGATATCATTTACTATTAAAAAAATAGAAAATATGATGAAAATATGCCATAAAAAACACTTTTTCCAACTTTGACCTGATTTTTTTTTTTACACAATTACAAATGGTAAAAAAGACCCCGTCTATATATTTCTACTATTTGTCCTGAGTTTAGTAATATCAATGTTTCCTTGTTTGTCTATGTTTTATTTCACGTAATAGGGCAATAAACAATATTAGTGTTTTTTTTTGTTTTCTAACCATTTTCTTCTACAGTGATTTTTTTAACCCGAACCCTAAATTTACCCCAACTCTAAATTTAATCTAACCCTAAATTGACCCCCACCCCTTAATCTAACCCTTGTAATCATCCGAACCCCCATTTAACCCTAATTATTACCCTATTTGGACCCTAACCCTAGATCTAGGTTCAGTAGATCAAGGGTTAGCTTTTTCCATTTATTTATTTATTTAATTAATTTTCTATTTTTAACTGTAATACCGCCTAACTGCCTGTAGGGGCAGTCAAGTAGCGGTTTCAGAGCGACGGAAGAGATTTTTTTTTCTCTCTTCCGTCGCTCTCCTCTGGGCATGCTCCTCCGATACAGCATCCCGCGATCACCGGGTGATCGCGGTGCCCAGGAGGGCACAGATTGTGTTGCATGATGCCTCGATGCCTCACATTCGCTGTGATCGTATGCGCGCGGGGGGGTCGAGGGGGGGCTGAAAGCCCTCTCAGAGGCTGCTTCGGATCCGAAGCAGCCTCTGAGAGAAGCTGCAGGCATGTAGTGTTGTGCTAATGAGCGCAACACTACATGAAAACGGAGGACGTATATATACGTCCTCATGGTCCTTAAGGACCATGCTTTTCAGGACGTATATATACGTCCACATGCGTTAAGGGGTTAAACCTTATTAGGGGTAGTCATGGGTTCAGTAGCCTTTTAACTTTGTAGGGTTGTCAGAGTGTGTGTTTGGGTGTAGGGCCGCTATCAGAAATTGTGCCTTCACAGCGTTTGCCATGGTGTTTAGATGAATTCTGACAAACTTATGTAAATGTCCCTTTTGACGGATAAAGGCTCACAGACAATGTGGTGGCTTTCAAGTACAGATTTTTCAGAAAGGTAAATAAGTTATACTATACCTGAGCACTGACAAAATAATGTATACTTCAGTATGGCTTAAAAACTAACATAACCACTTTTCCTAGAACTGAATAAGTGTGTGCAGGCTAAAAGGATGTTGCAAACAAGTCGCCTTAGCAACAGTGGCGATAATCCACCATGTTAACAGTACCATCTTGTGGTGAAGACAGAGCAATACAACCAAAACTACAGTTATACTACAGTCCATAACAAAGTTATGTTGGGAGTAAAGATGATGGGGGGAAAACCCCTCCACTTAAAAGCCCCTTCATGACCATACCTTTTGGCCATGTCTTACCCTTCGTGGCATGGCCTGTTTTAACACTTCTGCGGTTTTTGTGTTGACTGTAATATTCCTTTTTCTCATTTACTGTACCTACACAAATTGTTTTCAGGGTAAGAAGGGATTTCTTTAGATAATGTTATTTTGATCATATAATTTACTTTTACTTGAAAAATTGGATAATAGAAATCATTTTAAAAAAAATGCATTAATTGTTTTTATTTCCTTCCTCTGCTCTCCTTCTCTCCATTTCTCCTGCACTCCTTTCAGTATTGACCCCCACATCCCTTGTCACTGCACCCACGTAACTTGTCAGAGTACTCAGATTGCACAGACAGGCCCTGCCAGAGAAACCAGATTTCACCTTCAGGTTTTGCCACAGCACCTTGATTGCGACTACAGATATATCCAGAGCAACTAGGTTGTACCCATAAGAGTTGTCATTGCACCCACAGGGTTGCCATATCATCTAAACTGCACCCACAAATCTATCCAGTGCACCCAGATTACACCCACAAGTTTTGCCACAGAAGCCAGATTGCACAGGTCTTGTCAAACCACCTATATTGCACCAAGCACCCAAAGGTCTAGCCAGAGTATCCAGACTGCACCAAATGTCTAACCAGAGCACCCAGCTTGCACACACCGGTTGCATCAGAGCACCTAGATTGCATTCAGAGGGCACTCATAGGTCTTGCCAGAGCATCAATGGCACCCACAGGTCTAGTCGGAGCACTTAGTTTGCACCCATACATGTTTTCTAGAGCACAAGTTTGCACCCACTGTTCTTGAAAGAGTACCTATATTGCACTACCTATTACCTATAAGTCTTGCTTGACACCCAACTTACATCCACAGGACTTGCTTATGCACCTAGATATCACCCACAGGAATAGCCTGTGCACCTAGATTACACCCACAGGAATAGCTCGAATATTTTACCTGTTCCTGGAATATCACATTTTTTTTTTTCTGTGAGATGTATATAAAGCAAGCTATCAGATTCAGTGCTATATGTCACTTAACAGGAAGCAATTGTGATCCTTCATAAGACATATTTTTTGTTAGCCAAATGTATGAGTATTTGAACTGTTCTACTTTAAATCATTGATGTTCAACTAGCAGAAGCGTGGGCCAGATGAGGACTTCAAGGATTTTTATACAAGACCATGGGTTCTATTGTATTACCTCATGAAATTAATAATGTCTGACTATTATATCAAGAGAGTAATAATGTCTGACTCGCCAGGATAAACCTCTGCATAGGTTGGACTGCTTTGAATTATAGCATGTGGAATTATTTTGGGGGGTTTCGTTTTTTTAAATTGATCACAAAGTAGTTGTTTTTTTGATTGGCCTTTTTGTCATATTGTTTAAATAATTAACATTCGTTTTAAATCAATATGGACAACTCAACATGTCTCCAGAAAGGAAAAAAAGCAAGTGACCAAGTAGCAGAATATTTCAACATGTTATTAAAACAATTTATTGAAGGGGTATCAGTCTTTGCATCATATCACACTCCTGTCATCCTGCACCCTTCATCAATTATGTGGCTCCATCCTATAATTACTTGCCAATTTGCCTCTTCGCTGCCCACATATGCTTGGAGGGAAATAACTGATGAGAACAGTCATCTATCATATATGGAAAATGACATACTTATACTTATATGTCCCGCTATTTGTCAGAAATCAAGTATGCGAAACCAAGTAAAAGTAATTTGTTCTCGCCTGTTTCGTCCGTAGGTCTATCCGTTTCTCCACAGCCCACGCCCTCTACACTAGATGTGAAGAATGGAGCTTATCACGAGAATAGCAGTGCTGTCGATCTGAGCAAGGTGAGCCCCCTAAAATACCTGGTCAGAATATGCTCGCATGCCAAAGCATCCAATCAGTTTAGCTCTTGGATAATAAATTATCCCCCAAAAATATGTAATTTTTCAAAGCTTTGGAAATAAAGAACCGTGTGCGTGCCTTTTACTCTTGCACTCCGCTTTAAAAGGTGGATCTCCATTTTATGAAAAAAATTCCTATTGGTGCAGAAGCTTCTAACGTCCTAGTTGGAGAACTTGATTTCTTAGAACGACCCATTGTGGCATTTGTACGTCTGTCACCCGCCGTTCTTCTCACTGGACTGACCGAAGTTCCTATTCCTACAAGGTTAGATTGTTTTGTTTGTTCTTTTTTTCATCATTATAAATAATTACATTTTACTCCAGAAACCTTGTTGGCATATATTTTTATATTCAACACTTGAGGTTTAATTTTCTTTATTAAAAGGAAAGGCGTTGTGTTAAAACAATGGAAGCATATTTTACAAAGGCAACAATGATCCTAATTTAGATTTGAGCAGTGTGTATCATGCAGGGTGTGTTCTGAGTTGCTATGTTCTGTTTGTAGAATTTGCACTGCCATTGGATGATACGGAATCCTTTTTGGTCAGAGAAGTTAATTAAGAGACAAGGACAGTCGTTCATTTAAAGCACTTTTGAGTCTAGCTAATGAAATGATCATGCTGTGAATATAATAAAATCTGCATGGAGTGTATACATTTAGATGAGCATAATTTAAATATACCATATCTTAAAACAACACCTTTCTTTGTGGTACAGATTCCTGTTTATTTTACTTGGACCCGTTGGAAAAGCCCAGCAATATCATGAAATTGGCAGGTCAATGGCAACTATAATGACAGATGAGGTGTGTAAAATGGAACATTTTGGTTAATCACATTTTAAAGTGTTAAATCATTTTAATTCCTGTCAACTGTTTGGTCAGACACTACCTGTGGGTGGCATGCAGGGACAGCATAATGCTGTAACTTTTTTTCCAGCAAGATATGACATGGCATTCTGTTCATTATATAGATCATTCTTCTGCAGTTTTCGAAGTTACGTGGTTTTCTATAGAACGTCACTTCACACCTCCTTACTTGTTTGTGTCTCCATTTATGTACTTGACCATTGAAGTATGCCTTTAAAATGATTAAGAGCATTAATCGGTTACAGAGTACCAATTGTTTATTTATTTTAGATATTTCATGATGTTGCTTATAAGGCAAAAGACAGAGGTGATTTATTGGCTGGGATTGATGAGTTTCTGGATCAAGTGACTGTTCTTCCACCAGGAGAATGGGATCCATCCATTAGAATTGAACCACCAAAGAATGTCCCATCACAGGTACGTCCCAAAAATAAAAATTAAATAGGAAGGAGAATGATGGGTATACTCTACCTGGGGCCATCTGACACCAGTAGGTTGAGCTCGGCCTCTTGTGAATAGTTGCCCAGGATGAAGCAACATTTGGTTTGCTATACAGACCAACAGTGAGTGGAAAATGATGAGTAGGAAGCAGAAGATACGTCGGACGTGTGTCTACTTTGGAAGTGTGCGTCTACTTTTGGTAGTTTGATGTTCCTCCTTTGCGAAGATCATCGCAACAGATCAAGCATTTCAGCTTTGTTGTAATCTTACCTAAATACATCAATAGCTCAAGAAGTAACCTACAAAAGGGAAGTTTCCATCCACACAGATACTTTTTTTAATTCATTTTCTGATCTTAGAAAAGCACAAAGCAGATTATTGTATGATGATGACTAAGTCAATGTTAAGGTGGACCTCTTGTAATGGTGACAAATTGGTTGAAATTGAGCTGTGTATTTTATGAATGAAATCTTGACCTTGCACATTTCTTAACTTAAGATGTTAATTTAAAAAAATAAACACATTAATGTTTATGCTTGTGAGGTACCTCATTTGATTAGTGTACCAAATTAGTATTGGTTTGCTAGATAACTTCTCCAGAACTTAAAAGATAAAACTCAATGTATCCTTCCGGTTAAAATACTTGTATCATTAATTTACTTTGCACATTTCATAGGAAAACTCATTAGACCATAGGGAACATACTGAAATCTGACTACACCCTCCAGATATCCCTATCTATCTTCAGGCCCTACACCCTCCAGATAACCCCATCTATCTTCAGGCCCTACACCCTCCAGATATCCTTATCTATCTTCAGGCCCTACACTCTCCAGATAACCCCATCTATCTTCAGGCCCTACACCCTCCAGATAACCCCATATATCTTGAGGCCCTACACTCCAGATATCCTTATCTATCTTCAGGCCCTACACCCTCCAGATAACCCCATCTATCTTCAGGCCCTACACCCTCCAGATATCCTTATCTATCTTCAGGCCCTACACCCTCCAGATATCCTTATCTATCTTTAGGCTCTACACCCTCCAGAGAAACCTTTAGTAAGACAGAAGACAACTTTTGAACAATGCTTCTAAAGTGCACCATTCTAATTGAATTCATATTTGTTTCCAAGTCTCTTTTGAGGATTCCTGGCTGCCATGCTGCTGAGATAAGTCTATGTGACCTGGCAGTGTTGGTTGGTGTAAGGACTATATATTAATGACTGTTCTTTTGCAAAGACTATAGGGATAAACAATATTTGAATGGTGCACAGCTGATGGCCTTCTGTCTTATTAAAACACATTTTTGGCATTAAGTCCCTCTATACACTAGGGGGGTTTCAAAAGCCACATGCAAACCGCTTGTTTGCAGTAGAAGAAAAAAAAATTCAATAACATTTTATTTGAAAACTACGATTTAAAAAAAAAAAAAAAAAAGGAAAATTTATTTATATACTGCGTATTTCGTATTCTGCAGGAGAAGAGGAAGATGCCTGGAGTCCCCAATGGAAATGTTTGTCATGTAGACCCAGAACCAGAACCTGAACACAGTGGACCAGAACTTCAACGCACAGGAAGGTGAGTGTCGGCAAACAAAATGCATTATTTGCAATGTACTTCATGACACTGGTGTGCATGGTACAGAATACTGCCTTTTCTGGATAAGGTATGTTCCATGTAAGCAATTTTCCATAAATGTATATTAATCGATCACATCCGACCTCTACATTACTGTTTTGAGTAATTGTAAGCTCCCTTGTTCTTTGAAACACTGGTTATATGCACTGACGGTGCTGTGCAATGCCCACTCAATACACGGTCATATCATGAACAAATACTTGCAATTATTTAGGACTTGGATGTTTCCTAAGCCTGCTGAAGGACGGTATCCTTACATTTATTTCTGAGCTGAAATAATTTTTTTCTCATCTCTTTTTTAAATTCCATAATATTTTTCACAATCTTTTTATTTTGCACAGTGTTTGCTTTACATTAAGAAAATGAAAGAATGAAAAAAAAAATAAAAAATCCCCTCCAAATACCGGTTCCACTCATAACAATAACAGAAATGCTCCCGAAGCTGTTGGTTAGGGGTGCTCCATCTCGCTGTTGAGACGTAATGGCAGAAAAAGTAAGGACGATGTCTGCACTCCCAGTTCAAAAGTGGATAAATAGTTTATTGGCAGGTGATCCGATAATACAGAAAGTAGAAGTTAAGCAGCAAGGCATATGGTGGAAACGAGTCGCCTGGACCTGTTTATGGAAACATTTCGGGTTGAGAGTAAGGTGTTCCTGGAAAGAACAAGGGGGGAATATATTTTCTTTGTGTAGCAAACACTAAACATTAAATCCAAGTTTTGCTTCTTCAGTAGAAGATGCATGTCATTAACCCCTACTATCCCAATATGCATGCTTCATTCTGAGGCTTCTAACCTGATAGTCGGCTTTCAATGTCGGCATACATTACAGATGACTAGCTGCTATGGCTGTTGGGTGTAATGCAGCTTGTTTAGAGGCTGTCTAAGTAGGCCTGGTAAAACTGAAAAAGCCTTATTTTTAAAATCCTGAATGAGTTATTGTTGTCGGAAGTCCTTGAAACACACACTTCTCCTGAGCAATGTTGTTTACGAGTTAGGTTCATGGACAGTTATGTCAGTATGTGCAGGCAGTAACTGTTTATTATTCATTGCAGGCTTTTTGGAGGCCTGATAGTAGACATAAAAAGGAAGGCTCCTTTCTACTGGAGTGACTACAAAGATGCATTCAGCTTGCAGTGTGTGGCCTCGTTCCTCTTTCTATACTGTGCCTGCATGTCTCCAGTTATCACATTTGGAGGATTACTTGGAGAAGCAACTGAAGGTCGCATAGTAAGAAGTTAATATTTGTGTTGACAATACTTCAAACAATTTATATTTCTAATACACCTTATTGATTTGATTGGTAAATAGCTCTATTGTGCTTCAGTATCTGTTGCAATGTCTCATATATTCACAGAAAGTTTTATATTGTGTTTATGGTTTAACAGTAAGTCAAACCTGCACATTATTCTGTTTTTTGTCAACTACACAAGCATGTTTTTTCCCCTGTACTATTATATATTTGTGCTTAAAGGGGCTGTATCACATAAACAATGTTATTACTGTGCATGTAGAGCAGGGGTGGGGAACCTGCGGCCCTCCAGATGTTGCAGGACTCCATTTTCCCATACTCCTCTGCAATACAAAAATTGTGTGAGTTTAGGACAATACCAAAAAAACATGTGAAAGCAAGCCAATAATTCCACAGTTTCTCCAACATTTGTCTGAATATCTGGAGTTCATTTTATTCAACATATAGGGGGGTAAATACCATCTATAAATTATTTTGAAATGGTTTTCCCAATGATTGGAGCATTGTGTAATTCCTTTAAGAGCTGGTACAAATTTAAGACATTCTTCCAGGTCATAGCAAGATCCCATATCTTTTTCCCATGCAAGCATATAATCATCTTTTAATCTAGGTGTGGGCATTAGATAAGAGTAACATTGAGATATAGCACTGCGTTTATTAGGATTATGTACGTATGTTTTTTCCAGATCAGATCATGCATTTTCTGTATAATTTTGATCTAAATTTTGAATGGAAAATGTATCTTTTATTTTATTAATAATTGATTTGTGTTCTTTTTGCATATTATCTTCTTGGTTGAATTTATCTGGAAGTTTCTTAAAAAACATTAAAGAATTACCCAAGAAAAAGTCATTTAAATGTTGAATTGATTTAGTGTGCCAATTTTTCAAATTTAAATCAGTAAAATCTAGTTTTAATACAGACAGCGGTGTTCTGACGAATCACTGGAGCAAATTCTCCTGCGCAATCGCAGGAGAATTTGCTCACTGCGCATGCGCATAAAGTTACAGCTGATAACTCAGCTGTAACTTTATGTCCACCGCGCATGCGCGAGCTGCGCAACCCACAACCCGCCCCCCGCACACCCCTTCTTACCAGCTGATCGGACAGCGGCGGTACACAGCGCATGCGCGCGGCTATCAAGCCGTGTGGGAATGCGCTGTGTCCGTGGCTGGATTCAAACAAAACGCTGGTAAGTAACACGGGGCGGGGGGGGGGGGGACATAAGGAGCCAACAGAGAGGTAAGCACCCTGGTGAGGGCTGCCTCATCTTCATGGGAGTTGTGATCCTCCTGCTGTATTAGGATCACAACTCCCATGAAGATGAGGCAGCCCTCACCAGGGTGCTTACCTCTCTGTTGGCTCCTTATGTCCCCCCCCCCCCGCCCCGTGTTACTTACCAGCGTTTTGTTTGAATCCAGCCACGGACACAGCGCATTCCCACACGGCTTGATAGCCGCGCGCATGCGCTGTGTACCGCCGCTGTCCGATCAGCTGGTAAGAAGGGGTGTGCGGGGGGCGGGTTGTGGGTTGCGCAGCTCGCGCATGCGCGGTGGACATAAAGTTACCGCTGAGTTATCAGCTGTAACTTTATGCGCATGCGCAGTGAGCAAATTCTCCTGCGATTGCGCAGGAGAATTTGCTCCAGTAATTCGTCAGAACAGCGGCATTACTTGTGACCACCCAGAGGAAGGGCCGACTGCTTTAATCCCAAGCTTTGATGGTAATCTTAGTAGTGGGAAACATCTCCGTTATTCTGGGTCGCCCAGTCATCGGAAGCCACAGTACTTCTTTAATAGAATATGGTAATATCCTATCATTTTACATCTCAAGCCAGCGTGGAATCGGCCAAACTTAAGTGCTGTAGCGGCAATTGTTGCCTGGTAATATTTAAAAAAAGCAGGTATCCCTAAACCTCCATGAGACTTGAGATTTTGCAATGCTGAAAATGTAATTCTGCTCATCTTATTTTCCCATATAAACTTAATTAGAGCAGACTGAGCTGTTTTAAAGAATGTCTTCGGAATTGATAAGGGAATAGTTCTTAAGTAGTATAGTATTGTACTTAAGATGGTTATTTTAATAGATGTAATTTTACCTAACCAGGAAAGTTCCAACTTATTCCAGTTTTCCATTTCCTTTTGTAATATTGGCCAAGCTTTTTTAAGATTAAGTGTCTACATACTGTTTAAATTGTTGCATAGTTTTAGTTCAAGGTATCCAATGAATTAGTCTCTCAAATCAAAGTCAAATTTAGTTTTCAAATCATCCAGATCACACCAAGGAATGTGTATAGGTAGAGCATGTGTTTTTCCTGTATTGAGCCTGTAAAATAAGACTTCTCCAAAAATTCTGTAGTGTAGAATTTAGAGAGTCAAATGAAGTTTTGAGTTCTGCCAAAGATAGGATATCATCATCTGTGAAGAGACCTATTTTATATTCAGTATTTTCTTATTGTAATTCCCTTAATCTCTGGTGATTTCCTTATTAATGCAGCCAGTGGTTCCATCGCTAGAGCAAATAATATTGGGGACAACTGTTGAGTTCCATTAGTTAGTGGGAAATTATCAGAGGTGAAACCTGTAGCAGAAACTTTTTCAGTTGGGTTTTGATATAATGCAAAGATTGCTATAACTAGGGGGGGGGGGGTATATTAAATTTGAGCAGAGCTTCCCTCAAATAGCCCCAATGGACCCTATCAAACGTTTTCTCCGCATCTAAGGAGAGGATTTGTATGCAATTTTGATGATACAATGTATAGATCATTATATTTAATCCTTGTTTTTACTGTAAATTTGGAGAATAAAAAAATGTCATACAGTCCCTTTAATAAAACAAATAACTACTTTGTGGTGTTATGTAACTGTTAGCAAACTGCTTTTCCCTGGTTACTAATCAGTCATTAAATTATGGCGTTCTGTAGAATTATTCTATCTATAATTGTGTTGGAATCCACTTTTTTATTTTGTCTTACAGACAAATAGACAATTAATGTGCCACATTATGTGTTGTTAAAGGAACACTAAACATTATATTTTACTTATGCATCTAATAAAGAAGCACATGTGAAATGTTAGTTGTTCCTAGTGTGAGGATAAACTGGTTGATACTTTTGATAGTACATGTTGGTTTATCCTCTGATCAACAGCTGCCAGGCTTTTATAGGAAGCAGGCAGCCGGGTGGTCGGCTACTGGCACTCTGCCAGTGCAAAGAGAGACCCTCGTTTTAGCAGGGACGACCTTTAACTAAGCTAACAGCGAGAGACCCTTGCATTCAGCAGTCGGAGCAGAGCAAGCCCCTGCTCGGATTGGCTGTGCGCGCACCAACCAGTAACTGCTGTGTCTAACGTGAGACACAGCAGAGCGTAAACCCGTGTGTATCTATTAAGGGTTTACTCCAGACTCTTGGGCATGTTTTTAACCCTTGTTTCATTCAAGGAAGCAAGGGTTAAAAACTGTTTAGGTTTCCATTCAAGAAATATTCATTTCTAGGTGGATTTTGTGTTTTCAGAACACATTTAGCAAATGTACATTTATTTATTTTTTACTTCACTTGTTCTAAAAATATTTATTTATAATATATAATTATTGTGTTCAAGATCTAATGTATCCGCCTCAACAAATGCTAACACCGTTTGCTTTTCATAAATTACTTTTATTTTTTGGTTATTGTCGGAGTGTAATCTGATTCATTATTATCTGTGTTTTAAAGGTACATGGCCAACCCTGCAGACAAAATACTGTGCAAGGTGTTGGCCCCCATAGCTATAACTTCCAATGATGTTCACCCTATGAGTATTTTGGGAAATTATAATTAACTGGCTATTTTCATCATAGAGATTGTAATCTTTCCCTACCATTTGCATACCTGGGGTTTGGTGGTTCCATAAGCTTATGGTGGCCAATGGTGTAAGCAATGACCTAGGCCATGTTAAGCGAACCCCCTCACTCTGTTAGAGGCGACATGCGTCAGCCAGTACCCACTATGAAACTTGCAATGGAATAGGAAGGGAGCGGAATCACATTGGCCTAGGTCTTCTTGGTGTTTTCTTATGTAGTTTGTATGGTTCCTCCTGATTCTGCAGTTTCCTATTGATTTTATAAAGTCGTTTTGGCTTCCACAATATTATTGGATTAGATATTTTGCAATTGGTCCCTTGAGTGCCAACAGTCCATTTTCCCCATACTATTGGCTGTATGGCAGAAATGGTAACATTTAAAAATAACAAACTATACCTGCTGCTTATGTATTGATGTCTTCTAAAAAGCCTTTAATGGCGGCTGTTAACGTAACTCTGGGGAAGAAACAAGAATTTAAGCGATGCCGTTCAGTAATGGGATTAAGCAATAAAATTGATTATCTGTTGCTGATTTGATTACGTCCAGGAGCGTGCACTAAAGTCCCCTTTAGTCCCTTCAAAGGTCTATATACAAAGTAAATGATAAAGTGTGAGATACATACTGAATTACACAGGGCATTAGAATAACTAGATGGAAATGAAGTCACATTGATGGTCTCCTGTGGTGATCATTAATAAGGCTCACTCTAAGCAAGCGGCTATTTAACCTTTTAGTAAATCCGGCCCTGTTTTTATTACCATGGAACAAAGTGTGTCTTCCTTGAACATTATTATAGACTTTTCAAATGGGTTGAGCAATGGAACGTCACATCATGTGAATGTTTAGTAATTAATGATTTGTGTTTCCCACAGAGTGCAATCGAATCACTGTTTGGTGCGTCTATGACTGGAATCGCTTACTCATTATTTGCTGGACAACCTCTGACTATACTGGGAAGCACAGGACCGGTGCTGGTGTTTGAAAAGATTTTGTTCAAGTTCTGCAAGTAAGACATTGATAAAGTGGATCATAACTCACTTAAATTACAGACTATTAGTCATCATCCTTTAGTGCATCACTAATTCTGATTAATTACAGCTTCAAGATCACTGCTGATCACACATCCAGTCAGACACATATATAGACACATATATACACACACACAAACACATCCAGTCAGACACATATATACACACACACACACAAACACATCCAGTCAGACACATATATACACACACACACAAACACATCCAGTCAGACACATATATATACACACACACACACAAACACATCCAGTCAAACACACATATATATATATACACACACACAAACACATCCAGTCAGACACATATATACACACACACACACACATCCAGTCAGGCACATATATACATACATACACACACACACACACACATCCAGAGGGGGTTGCGTTACAGCCTCAATGCAGGGAGGGGGGGGGGGGCGTTCCAGCCCAGTGGCAGAGAGCAGCTTTGCCTTCCTGCTGAGCTCCCCTGTGATCAGCACTATATCTGTGCGCGAGGGGGCGGAGCAGGAAGTCTGTGTAGCCGGTGCACTCACTCTGCTCCCACGCGCACCGCTATATTAAAGAGAAAAAAAAAAACAATCCTATTGCCAAGGCACCATGCGGGGCTCATGAAACCTGAGCGCCAGGTCTGATTTCTTGGTCGCCATGGCGCTCTGCAGTTTGTCGAGCCCTGTCGTAAGGTGTCCAAGACAGGGCTATTTATTGTGTGATAGGAAGTAAAGCCACATGCTTGCAAAGAGTGTATTACTTGCAAATGTTAGACACAAGCTGCATTGTAAATTACCATTTAAACAAATGTTTAGAGGACAACTGTAGCAAAAAAAGTAAAGTTCTGTTTGAAAGTTTGCATCAAGTATAGGCATTTTTTATAAAAATGCTTTAATGAAAGAATACAAATAACGTAACTTATTGAGCCATCTTTACTCGATACAGCAGACATTTTGTTCAGAATCTTTGGTTTAGATGAACTAATATCTGATCCATCTGACCAAAGTGAGTGAAGATCTTACCCAAGATGTCTGCCCCCCGAGAGAAATATTTGGAGTAAAGAAGGCTTACTAAGGCACTTAATTTGTATGCTTTCATTAAATAATTTCTTTATAAAGTGTCTGCACTTGATACAATCTTTCAATTAAACATAAGTTTTGTTTGCTACAGTTGTGCTTTCCGGATTTTTTTCCGCTTTCAGTGCTCAAACGGCATTGCAATGATGCTTCCGTAGGCGCAGTGCCTTTAAAACGATGGGCATGTAAAAAGAGCATATGAAGCTAATTTAATCGCTTCCGATGCTCTGTAAGTGTTGCTGATTTGCCTTGCAAGTCGAGGCAAATCAGCAACACACCGAAAAAAAACACGATCTTGGTCACTGTGTGACCAAGATGGCGCTGCCCTTCTAAGGGCAAGAGTACAGGAGGCAGGAAGTAGCTGCTTCCTGTGCTCTTCAAGCAGTCACACAATGTGTGACTGCCAGGCAGACTGACAAGCAGTGGGGGGATGCTCTGATGAGCATCCCCCACTGCCTGGTCAGATCAATATTAACTATTGATCTGACCACTTAGGATCTGCCTCCCTCTCCTCACATATTCAGATAGACAGATCAAAGTAATAAAAGTAAGTTAAAGTACAATAAAATAATAAATACACAATACACTAATAATAAAACAATTTAAAAAAATTATAAAAGCAATTCCCTGCGTTTAACCCCTCTCCTGCCATTGATCTTACGTAAGCAGTGATCTTGCACATCAGCGCATTTATTTTAACTGTTCGTGCAATTTTTAGGGGTTAATTTTTTTTGTACTGTACTTTTTTACAGTACTAGAAAAGGCTCTTCTAAAAATTATTAACCCCTTCCTTGCCGTCGATCACTGCTTACGCAAGGATATTGACGCCAAAGCAATTTTTATCTGTCTGCATATTTTTTTTTTTTTTTTTTTTACACACACCCGCTAGGGGGTTATGTGTAAAGTAAAAATATATTTAATTTTTTTTAAGCTGTCTGAGCGCATAGCGATCAGTAACAGCGAATTAGTGTCAAAGGAGGTTTGGTGATTGCTCAGATGAGCATCACCATTCACCTGGTCAGACCAATATTTGTGAATATTGATCCGACCAATTTTGATCTGCCTCCCTCTCCTCACTTACATTTTTGTGTGGGAAAGAGACAGATCAGTATTAGTGATATAAAATAACTTTTTATAAAATTGTCAGGTTTTATGAAAGCCATTCTGGGGTAGGGCAGGCAGGAGCCAGTGGCAATCTGCCCGGATGCCAGCTCTTCCGCTGGGTCATCCACGGGGAAAAAAGGGTACAGTTCTTGGTACAGTGCATCTGCTGGGGGGGGGAGCAGCACTGATACTCAGTCTTTGAGGCAGCTGGTGGTACCCGGTTGAGAAGCTGGAGGTATGCCCTCTCCAGCTCCACTTCTTGGGTCACTAAGTAGTCCCAGTCGGCTTTCAGTTCAGGCACGTAGAAGCTATCTCCCTCTCGGAACTCCCAGAGATCTCTCCAGTGGTCTGTCGAGGCACTCCCAAAGTCTGGATCCTGCTGGAGATTTTCCAATAACAAACCTGGGCCCCCAAAATCGTTTCCCTCCACGGGAGTGTCATCCTCCAGGGAAGGGTATAGCTGTGTGACAGACCAGCGTAATGCTCGGTACCCACAATCCACGACAAGTTCAACACGGACCAGCTCCTCTAATTCAGCCACCAAGTCTTTTTGGGGCTGCTCTCCCAGGTATGGCATTCTCTTGCTCAGCAGGCTCACATACCATTCCTGGGAGCTGGGGAGGACCTTTCCCTGGTACTCCTGGTCCCGTATGAGAGCGTTCATCCACTGATTCAGGCGGCTGCAAGCTCGCGGTAACATCTCATCCTGTTTGACCGGACCGGTCATCAATTTGTAATTCCCAGCCAACGGGGCTGCAGTACCATCCTGGTACTTCATGGTCAACAAGCAAGTTTTGCAATACTGTGTATCCATATCCATGGCCATCATGCCGACTGCAATCCCTTGCTGGTGCTCTGCTGCTTATCCACTGGGCTCTTGCAAGGAGGATCCCACCGCTTGCCACCAATGTAATGGACCGTCTACCAGACGTAGTAGACCCTCTGTCCGTTGTAGGAAATCACCTCCTTGTCCCCCGATATCGCTCGGCATTCACCCGGCAAGTCTTTCCTGGACCCTTGCTCTTTGTACCTAAATAGCAGACAGGAGACTACTAGCAGTTAGGTACGGCAAGAATGAACAGCTCCTTTATTTGTGTAACAACACAGACTTATAAAAAGACATAAACATGACATCACAGACATTAGTATACAATGGGAGGGATGGAACTAAACATAGATCTCCAAATAACTGGGGCTATGAATACATTAGACTTTTAGACTACAAATCAAATAGGAATTAACATAGAGTGAGTAGACACAGAGTAAGACACATAATGTACACAACATAATCAGTTTACCAGTTAATCCAGTTAATACAGAACAATGGCTGTTGGAGTAAACTATCAATTATTTTCACTGACACACACATTATAATCATTCAAAGTGGTCTACTCACAGAAATAAACATTACACATAAACCAATATACTAACAGAATATAACTACTAACAATATTAATGAATATAGTTATGGCACATAAGCCAGGGCCCATAATCTACAGGGAGGTGTTTGGCTCTCAGGCCCCTCCATGAACCCCAGGCAGGCAGGCTGTCAGAATGATATCGCTGTACTTGGGAGATGCTACTGAACACATGTTGGGGTGTTGTTTGGCAGTGACATATTTCAGAATCTGAATTCATGCCTGAAGTACAATGTATGTGGAAACAAAACTCCCAAAAAATTACTACCACAAACTTTGACAAAGGCTGGTGGTAGAATTAGTACATAAACAGTATTAAAATACCACCATTTGAAATACCTTAGGATGTCTATTTTCCAAATATATATGGTTTGATGGGGTAAAATACATTGGACGGCTTCAAAAATGTGCCAAATGAAACATGGGCGCAGGCTGGCTACATGTCAAAATTCCAAGTTGGAAATGCGCACATCCTACACGTTGCCTTTTAGCCCCAAAACAAACCAACAAACCAAAGCATGGGTGGTACCCTGTACTCAGTACAATGTATGTGGAAACAAAACATAAAAAAAATACTAACCTAAAATTTCACAAAGGCTGGTGGTAGAATTAGTGCATGCAAAGTGTTAAAATACTACCATTTGAAATACCATAGGGTGTCTAGTTTTCCAAAATATATGGTTTTGTTGGGTAGAATTCACTTTCTGGCTTCAAAAATGTCTCAAATGGGACATGGGTGCAGGTTTTATGCATGACAAAATTTCAAGTTGGAAAACCAAAAAGCGCACCTCTCAAATGTGGCCTTTTAACCCCCAAATAACGTAACCAACCTATATATGCGTGGTATCCCTGTACTCAGGAGATGTTGCTGAACACATATTGAGGTGTTGTTTGGAAATACCCCTTCACATTTTCAGGTAATGTTTACCTAAATTGCAATCTATGTGAAAAATTAAAAAAATAAATATTTTGCTGTAAACTTTGGCAAAGGTTGGTGGTAAAATGGATACATGAAATGTGTCAAAATACCCCAAGTTAAATGCCCTGAGTTGCCTAGTTTTCAAAACTATGTACATGTGGAGGGTCATTCATGGATTTAGTACAGATATCAGTGTTACAATATCCCTATCACTAATTTTGAAACAAAAATAGGATTTTGAAATAGCTTTGCACTACTTATAGTTCTTAACATGAATAAAAAAAGCACAAAAACATGAAACATGGGCTATTTCTGGACTCAGGACAAATATTAGAAACTATTTAGCAGTGTTTTTTTGTTGTCTCGTGTAGATGAGCATACTATTTTTCAAATAAAAGACAGGAAAAAAAAGTTTCATTTTTTGCCATATTATTATTTTAATTTTTTTTTACATCAAATTATATGCTATTATCAAAATAATGGTATCAAAAGAAAGCCCTTCTTATGACGATAAAAAACGATATATAGTTTGTGTGGGTACACTAAATGAGACAGAAATAAATTACAGCAACACACAAACATCTCAGAAACATGGGTGTAGGAACCCCCAAAAATCTGGGGGGGGACAGCATTTTTGCTCGCCGGGTATAGCAGCAGTAAAAATAAAGCTTGTCACAGTGTATATTATATCACCAAGTTCCCACCAACATTACCAGGATCCTTGGTATACAACAGATACATTCACAGCACAACATCTACATCAGGCAGGTGCATTTTATCACTGTTACATGAAATATAGTCAGCGAGCTGTGTGTACACCATAAAACATACATCAGTATGAACCTACCACTTCTGCTGGAATGCCATTCCATGTATCCACTACCCTCTCAGTAAAGTAATACTTTCATTAGTCCCTGACCTTATCTTATATCTAGGATAGCCTTATACATATCCCATGCATGCTTAAACTCCTTCACTGTATTAACCTCTACCACTTCTACTGGAAGGCTATTCCATGCATCCACTACCCTCTCAGTAATGTAATCCTTTCATTAGTCCCTGACCTTATCTTATATCTAGGATAGCCTTATACCTATCCCATGCATGCTTAAACTCATTTAACTGTATTAACCTCTACCACTTCTACTGGAAGACTATTCCATGCATCCACTACCCTCTCAGCAAACAAACATTACATTTCTGACCAGAAAATAAACTGTAAAATATTAAATATTTCCAGCATTTCCAAAAGCTTAAGGTGGACCCCAAATATATGTATATAACTAGTAACATTTATACCAGGGCTTGACAACCTTAACTAAGTTTTAGGAGCCAGGAAAAAAATCTAGGAGCCAGACAACAGCACATACACACAATCACATGCAGTCATATACAGTCTGCCAGGCACACACTCACACATACATACAATCTGTCAGACACACACACACTCATACATACAGTCGTTCACAGACACACTCATACATACATACATACATACATACATACAGTCTGTCGCAGACACACACTCATACATACATACATGCAGTCTGTCAGACACACACTCATAGATACAGTCTATAACATAACATAGACACATACACTCAGAGTCAGTCACATAGACACACACACTCATACATGGTCTTTCACATACACTCATACATACAGTCTGTCACATATACACACAAACTCACACAGTCAGTCACACACACACAGTCAGTCACACACACAGTCAGTCACACACACTCATACAGTCAGTCACACACACTCATACAGTCAGTCACACACACTCATACAGTCAGTCACACACACTCATACAGTCAGTCACACACACTCATACAGTCAGTCACACACACTCATACAGTCAGTCACACACACTCATACAGTCAGTCACACTCCCTCATACAGTCAGTCACACTCCCTCATACAGTCAGTCACACTCCCTCATACAGTCAGTCACACTCCCTCATACAGTCAGTCACACTCCCTCATACAGTCAGTCACACTCCCTCATACAGTCAGTCACACTCCCTCATACAGTCAGTCACACTCCCTCATACAGTCAGTCACACTCCCTCATACAGTCAGTCACACTCCCTCATACAGTCAGTCACACTCCCTCATACAGTCAGTCACACTCCCTCATACAGTCAGTCACACTCCCTCATACAGTCAGTCACACTCCCTCATACAGTCAGTCACACTCCCTCATACAGTCAGTCACACTCCCTCATACAGTCTGTCACACACACACACACACATACATACATACATACATACATACATCCATAGTCTGTCACATACACTCATACATACATACATACATCCATAGTCTGTCACATACACTCATACATACATACAGTCTATCACATATACTCATACATACACACATTCAAGTGAGCAGTTTTTTTTTTATCTTAAAAAATACATTTTAAAAAAATGTAGATCAATAGCAGGGATCAAAGCTATATGTCATTGCAGGGAAGGTAGGCATTTGCGTTCCAGGTTTGTCTGTGCCTCTTACAATCATTACTTATTAATTACATTATTTTGCCCATTTATTTGTCAGTTTTATTTTGCCCACATTCATTTGCCAGTGTTTTTTTTTTTGTTCAAATTCATTTGTCAGGGTTTTTTTTTTCCCACATTCATTTGCCAGGGTTTTTTTTTTTTTTTCCCACATTCATTTGCCAGGGTTTTTTTTTTGCCCACATTCATTTACCAGGGTTTTTTTTTTTTGCCCACATTCATTTGCCAGGGTTTTTTTTTTTGCCCTCATTTTTTGATCATCTCATCATTAGTAGAAGTCATTGTCAGATTTAAGAGACATGTTATTATGGCAGCTTCGGAAGTCATTGATTATTGCAGCTCTAAGAGACATTTTTTAAATGCCCCTAAGAGCTGCAATAATCAATCACGTTCCGAAGCTGCCATGATAAAAAGAAAAACGGTACATTATTGGCAGTGACACAGTCACTGTTCCTACCTTGTTCCTCTCAGTGTGGGGCTGTGTGACTTGTGGAGGACGCGCACAAACCGTGCGCATGATCACATGACGTCGTGCGATGAAGTCACGTGATCAGGTGACCTCCGTGATCGCTACAGAGCTGATTCTCCCAGGACAGTCCCAGGATCGAAAACGTTGCGGGACTGTCCCGGGTTGGCAAGTATGCTCAGGGCCGTCTTTAATAGTGATTGGACCCTGGGCAAGCATTTGCTTGGGCCCCCTGGACCCTGCCCCCTCCCCTGCATGCAATCCCGCCATCCATCGCGATGTTAACCCCCCTACACACACACACACACACACACATATGCCATAATTGTTGTGCCATTCAGATGCCAGTAATATTGTGCCTTTCAGATGCCAGTAATATTGTGCCATTCAGAGCGCAATAATATTGTGCCATTCAGAGCGCAGTAATATTGTGACATTCAGAGCCCAGTAATATTGTACCATTCAGAGCCCAGTAATATTGTGCCAGTCAGAGCCCAGTAATATTGTGCCATTCAGAGCCCAGAAATATTGTGCCAGTCAGAGCCCAGGAATATTGTGCCAGTCAGAGCCCAGGAATATTGTGCCAGTCAGAGCCCAGGAATATTGTGCCAGTCAGAGCCCAGGAATATTGTGCCAGTCAGAGCCCAGGAATATTGTGCCAGTCAGAGCCCAGGAATATTGTGCCAGTCAGATGCCTGTAATATTGTGCCAGTCAGATGCCTGTAATATTGTGCCAGTCAGATGCCTGTAATATTGTGCCAGTCAGATGCCTGTAATAGTGTGCCAGTCAGATGCCTGTAATATTATGCCAGTCAGATGCCTGTAATATTGTGCCAGTCAGAGCCCAGGAATATTGTGCCAGTCAGATGCCTGTAATATTATGCCAGTCAGATGCCTGTAATATTGTGCCAGTCAGATGCCTGTAATATTGTGCCAGTCAGATGCCTGTAATACTGTGCCAGCCAGATGCCCTGTAATATTGTGCCAGCCAGATGCCCAGTAATATTGTGCCAGTCAGATGCCCAGTAATATTGTGCCAGTCAGATGCCCAGTATTATTGTGCCAGTCAGAGCCCAGTAATATTGTGCCAGTCAGATGCCCAGTATTATTGTGCCAGTCAGAGGCCCAGTAATATTGTACTAGCCAGATGCCCAGTAATATTGTGCCAGCCAGATGCCCAGTAATATTGTGCCAGCCAGATGCCCAGTATTATTGTGCCAGTCAGATGCCCATTATTATTGTGCCAGGCAGAGCCCACTAATATTGTGCCAGCCAGATGCCCAGTAATATTGTGCCAGCCAGATGCCCAGTAATATAGTGCCAGCCAGATGCCCAGTAATATAGTGCCAGCCAGATGCCCAGTAATATAGTGCCAGTCAGCCCCCCCCCCCCCTCCCCTAGTACTTACACTTCAGTGCTCCGTGTCCCCCGCCGGATGTCTCCTCCGTGCAGTCTTCCCTCTTGCACGGAGGAGGGAAACAGTCACCGGATGTGACGCGACGTCACATCCGGCGTCAGGTTTTTTTTTCGGCCGTCGCATCCATCGGATGCGGCTTGCCGGAAAAAAGCGTTCACAAGCGCAATGCGCTGTGAACGCAGCAAGCAGGGGCTGGGGGCCCCGTTTGCCCTGCGTTGCTGGGGGGGATTTCACCCTACCTGTCCCCCCCACATTTTTTCCTAGGGGGGATCCGTCCCCCCCATCCCCCCCGCTTCCTACGCCCATGCTCAGAAATGTTAAAACAGCCCATGTCACCAAGCGTCGCACATGCCAAAAAAGTCATGTAACTAAAGAGGTTAAAGTTGAATGTTGCATACCTGCAAAATATTGTGATTGTGTGAAAGCAAACATTGGTGAAGCACGTTGTGTCCACATTTCCTTTGCTTCTCCTCACGTTTATGGTTTTATTGAGTCCAAAGACTAAAATAAGGGGAATTGTTTTAATGAATCTTCCATGTGTCCTTTGTTCGGCATTGCTGGCGTTTTATGTGGAATCAATGCCGACACTTAACACAGTGTATAGATCCTGAACTTTTACATTATGTCAGCACGAAAACTATAAGAAGTATTGCACATCAGTGAATGAAAAGGTTGTTTACTAAAACCGACAAGGAGGTTAACCTAGTATTTTTTAAAACAAACCATCTATGTATTTTCTATGTATAACATTACCAAAGCTCATAACTATAGACGCTTTGGAGGTTAGGTATAAAGCTTCCCATATTGTAAAGTGGGGGGGAAGAAGGTGCAACTGGTGTTTATGTATAACAGTGATTGTTCCCCAAACTTTACCGTGTGGGGGAAGAACGTCAAATACTAACTGAGCGCTTTTCAGCACCTGATTCTTTTACATGGGCTGTGAAGGTGTAACCTCAGAAGGCAGCCATCTTTTGGGAGTCTGCTTCATACATAGGCATATTGTTCTCCATGTTTATAAATCACACCCTTCATTTCTTGTATTACTTTCCAGATCTCAATATTAACCTAACTGATTAAACACGTATTTCAATTTCAGTCTCTTGATGCAGTCACACTTCTTTTATTTTTTTTATTCAATTAGTGTGAATCATGCTTTGCTCTGTATCCTCTAGGCCAGTGATGGTTAACCTTGGCACTGCACATGTTTGGGAATTGCATATCTCATGATGCTCAATCATTATATAGTGCTAAGGTTAGCCATCACTGCTTTTGGATTACATGAAGGGTCTGGTAAAACATAACTTGTACTCGTATCTCTACATACCCAAGCATTCACCTCAATATTAGGACTTCCTTGCTCACCATCTCCTGCACATTCTACAACCTTCAACTAGTGACAATCTGTCATTGTACAAAATACAAAATGAGCATGTTTTTACTACCTCCTTCGCATTATACGTGGTCCCCAGTAGCTTCGCCCTTTTCTCTGTACAAGTGTTACTTTTATCAGCTGGGTGACTGGTGCATGCTGTGCCCCCTAATCACCTGTCACGCTCTATGACTAAATAATAATTCATTTAGAAGAACTCTAAGTTTTAGCTGGATTGGTTTAAGATGCCGTCTTTTTCTGTGTTTGTGTCTGATTTTGGTTTGGTCAGCCACCCCTTTACAGAACCTTCTAGCTTTATAAATAATGATAATCCAGTGTTTTCTCTCTCTCTCCCTTTCTTCCACAGAGACCATGACCTGTCCTATCTGTCACTGAGAGCGTGCATTGGACTGTGGACTGCGTTCCTCTGTATTGTTCTGGTGGCAACCGACGCCAGCTCTCTGGTCTGTTACATTACGCGTTTTACTGAGGAAGCATTTGCCTCGCTGATTTGCATCATTTTTATCTATGAAGCCATAGAGAAGCTGATACACTTGGGAGAGACATTTCCTGTTAACATGCACAGTCAACTAGACCAGCTTACTTTCTACTAGTGAGTGATTTGCAATATTGTGTGCCATGCAAGATGGAATAGTGGCTGTTGCAAACTGGGTTTTTAATGTAGAACACATACAAACCTCTCTCGTAGTCTTTAAAGTACTTTGTGATGATCGAAATGACTTTTTTTTTTTATATATTCACTTTAAAGGTACTCTGTCACCTAAAAATATTGAAAATGATCTGTACATTAACAGATGAAGCAAGAGAAAAATGTGTTTTAAATGTGTCTGTGTTGTCTCTTCTTTATGACATCACCTGTGCCTTGATATGCAAATGTACCATTTTTAGTGGGAAGTGTGTAATTTGCCTATTGAGCCCCAAGTTAATGTTCTAAACGAGAGATGCTATAGACACATTTAAAACATAATTTGTTTGCTCTTCCTCTTTGTATTTCTGATAACACACTAGTAGATAGTTTTGGCCATTTTTTATTTGCTACTTTCATAATACAAGCAATGTTTGGGTTAACTCAAGAAAGGTCCATGTTTCAGTGAAATTATAGTCTTAGCAGTAAATTGAGGTTCCTGCTGATTGCTCTTACTATTTTAGACATGCACAGATGTATAACCAAATTCTTATTTGTTGTAGTTGTAAATGCACTGCACCAGAAATACCATCCAACAAAACCTTACTGTACTGGAGGGAAAACAACATAACCCTTGCTGAAACAGACTGGGCCAACTTAACTGTTAGCGTAAGTAGACAAAAATAATATGACAACATTATAACTTGGAATAATGATTCCATTTCTGTATGTCTTATCCCTTGAAATATAGCACTGTCAGAATTTTATATGATGTCATTTTAAATAACTTGTGTATTAAACGTTAGTGTGACTCAAGTTATATTTTCTACCAGTGACTATCTGTCTGTAATTGAGAATTTGACTAAATAAAGACTTCTGTTTTAAATCAGACCTGGAAGGTGTTGGCTTCTAGGTATCAACAAAAGGTGTACTATGGGTATTATTGATTAGAAACTGGCATCATTCATGTTTTATTTTGTCATATACATGTAATTTCCCAAAGAGTCCGAAGGGCATAGATTTCTGGAACAGGAGAATGGCATAAATTGAATAGGACACAGACAATGTGTATTGGCTCTCGCCTCTCATAACTGTTTTTTTAGAGAGATGTTTTACATGTTTTATAATCTATCCTAGTTTGGATGCTCTGGGTTTTATAATTCTGAAGGATGCTAAAATATCATCCGTATTAATGAAGTTATATCTGTTAATCATACCTTCCCTTATTAAGGAATGTAGGACAATGCATGGAGAGTTTGTGGGACCTTCCTGTGGACACCATGGACCATATACTCCAGATGTGCTTTTCTGGTCCTGCATCCTGTTTTTTACGACATTTGCATTGTGTGGAACCCTTAAAACATTTAAGACAAGCCACTACTTTCCCACAAAGGTAAGTGTGTTGAATGTTCTGTAACGGTTTCTATAGGCCATTACATTTTCCTCTCCTCGCACATCTTATAGGATGTCACACTCTTACCTCTGGAATGACCAAGCTTCCTTGGCCGGCTTGGTATTCGATTAGGGTCGGTAAATTTTTCACTTAAAGAGAGAGACGAGGAATGATTGATTTCAGTCTATCTAGATAACGCATTTGTAGGGTTATCTAGACACTAGAGCACTTAAAATACAAACCATATAACACCTCAATATAACTATTCAGGCAGTTGGCACTGCAATCATCGCATATCCCTCAAAAAGAAAGAAAGAAAGAGCGCAGAGATTTAAATATCATAATGGCCCAAAGGACACCCTTTTTTGTCACTCCATATCATCCCTTCATCAGTCAGTTTTGATTAGAATTTTATTTAAAATGGATGCATGGACTGCAGGTTACTCTCATTTTTAAATAATTATAAAATACTTTGATACACTTTGAGTAATTCTCAGAAAACATTCAGGTTGCAAAGTAAAAAAAAATGCATGCAATAAACAATTCCTTTTGTGCAAAGGTATCAAATTATGTTCCTCCAACTGCTCAGTCTACATTGCCCATAATGCATTGTCCACCAAGAGACTAGCAGGAGAGTGTGTGAGAAGTAGTTTTCCAATAGCTGGAGAGCCACAGTGTTACTTGCTCTTTTTGGGATATGTTTATGACTTGAACTGAACTTGGCAAGCCCTCAAAGCCAAAAAGTTATGCTTCAAAAATATGGCTGCTGGTTCATAATATAATTCATATCAAGGTCTGTGGAAGCAACTCTTTCTTGACACACTAAAGAAAATCATGTTTACTCGTAGTTATCTTGACAAACATGTCATCACATCAATAAAACATAGCAGCCGGTGAAATAGCGTAGTTGGTAATTGTTCCAGTTGCAGTACCTCGGTGTCATACATTCAACTCCGCATTTCATTTTTCCAAGGTTGATAAAAATGCTTTGCGTTTGTCAAAGTGTTTTGTTTTTTTCTTTAGTTTTCTCAAATGTCCTCAATGTGTTTGACTATGGCAACCTTTTTTTTTTTTTCCTTTACGCAATACAGTAATATTAGCCAACTGAAATATGTTCATTTTTGTGACCTTGATGTTTTTGTGTTGTTTCTGACCTTGAATCTAGGTACGCTCCATGGTGAGTGACTTTGCTGTGTTTCTCACTATCTTATCACTGGTAGTCATGGATTATTTAATCGGAGTACCCTCTCCAAAGCTTCAAGTTCCAAATGAATTTAAGGTAACTATTAATGAATATACCGTATTTGCTCGATTATAAGACGACCCTGATTATGAGACGACCCCCCAAACTTTGGATATTCCTTTAGGAAAAAAACTAAAAGCCTGAATATAAGACTACCCTATAGGAAAAAAGTTTAACTTGTATATATTCACATGTAAATTGCTTTTTCATATTTAATAAAAAATGATGATATAAAAAATGCATTTATTGTTTTTATTTCCTTTTATGTGCCAATGCTCCCCCTCCCTCCCCCCAACGTTGTCTGTCTCTGTCTCTCTCCGCCCAGCGTAGTCTGTCTCTCCCCCCCAGCGTTGTCCGTCTCTCTCTCCCCCCAGCGTTGTCCGTCTCTCTCTCCCCCCAGCGTTGTCCGTCTCTCTCTCCCCCCAGCGTTGTCCGTCTCTCTCTCCCCCCAGCGTTGTCCGTCTCTCTCTCCCCCCAGCGTTGTCCGTCTCTCTCTCCCCCCAGCGTTGTCCGTCTCTCTCTCCCCCCAGCGTTGTCCGTCTCTCTCTCCCCCCCAGCGTTGTCCGTCTCTCTCTCCCCCCCAGCGTTGTCCGTCTCTCTCTCCCCCCAGCGTTGTCCGTCTCTCTCTTCCCCCCAAGGTGTCTGTCGGTCCCCTCCCACCCTCCAAGGTGCCTCTCTCTGTCCCCTCCCCCCAAGGTGTCTGTCTGTCCCCTCCCTCCCACGTTATCTTTCTGTCCCCTCTCCCTGGTGGCTAGTGGGGGCAGCCGGGGGATCTCTGCACCATATGTGCAGACATCCTACATGCTGCCCGACACTTAAGTCTATTATGACAGACAGCCGGACCTCCCGGCTTCAGTCATAATAGACGGAAGTCGTGCAGACATCCTCCGGCTGCCCAAATCTCCCTGGTGGCTAGTGGAGGCAGCCGGAGGATGTCTGCACAATACGCGCAGACATCCTCCGCTGCTGCAGACTTTTATGATGCATTGCGCAGACATTCACCGGCTGTTAGCGAGGTTTAAATCACGACTCTGAGAGTTTAATTAAGCTCATTTAAATAAGTGTGTTGATTTGAAAAAATTGACCACTTGATAAATGTTATTATTATACAAGATTTAGGCCCATCTCTTAACACATAGATATTCTATACTCTACAGCAAGAGAGCACGATAAATGTGGAGAGACAATACATGCATTTTCTTAGCTAGCAGTCCACACATTGTCAATTCTTGCCATGATCTTGAATAACCAAGCCAGCTTTTTCTGGTTTATTGAGTCACTTATGATGCTATTTATAAATATAATGTGCTAGTGTCTGGTTATAGAAAATCTTCTGGGTTTTTTTTAAGGATATAACTAACGTATTTTGTATTTGTATATTCAAGCCAACAAGAGATGACAGAGGGTGGATTGTAAATCCAATCGGACCTAATCCTTGGTGGACTGTATTTCCCACAGTCATTCCTGCTCTGCTGTGCACTATTCTGATATTCATGGATCAGCAGATTACTGCTGTGATCATCAACCGGAAGGAGCATAAGCTGAAGGTAAAACTACGGGAACCGGAATCATTTTTAGTAGCAAAGTGCATACAACAATAAAAATATTAATCTTACTTTTCTAGAACTAAATTGTCATTGTTTCCCTCTTGCAGAAAGGATGTGGCTATCACTTGGACCTGCTCATGGTGGGAGTGATGTTAGGAATCTGTTCTATAATGGGACTTCCATGGTTTGTAGCTGCCACAGTACTGTCTATTACACATGTTAATAGCCTTAAGCTTGAGTCAGAATGCTCAGCACCTGGAGAGCAACCCAAGTTTCTAGGTATCCGGGAACAGAGAGTGACTGGGCTGATGATCTTTGTTCTCATGGGATGCTCTGTATTTATGACCACGGTACTTAAGGTATGTATCCACGGATGTAAATAGACTGTATTTAGTATAGCCTGTAAACTTAGAAACGCTTAACAAAAGGTCTTTCCTAGTTTTTTTTTTTTTTAGTTTTTTTTATTGTTTTGAGACAACAACATGGCTCAGTGAGCTTAATGCACTAACTAGAATGTGTTTAATCCTCTGGGTTGCAGGTTCAGTTTCAGATGGGATTTACTTACTCATCCTTTGGAGTGGAATGAGTACCATTAAATTGGTTAATGGTAATAACATTCCCTGTTTGTTGGGGATACAGTCATCCACAGGATGACAGAATATCTCATTGTAAACTTCCTGGTCAAACACATTATTATTATTATTATTGGATATGTCTCAAAAGGTGACTAAGGTTGGAGAAAAGTGACCAGGACCTTTTCTAAATGTTGCTATGACTATGCATGTTAGGTTAGATGGTTTATACATCTGCTAGTGGTTTTAATCATCTGATTAAAAAAATAGATTTTATGGATCTTTTCAGCAATCTATATTTGGCAGCTCTTTCCATGATGGAAAAGAACACAAAAGATGAGATAGCTGTTCACTTTATCAAATACAGTTTCTTGTTTGTTTTGCCTGTCTTTGGCCTTTTGCTATTGAATTCCTATTTTATGGTGCGTAAGTAGTATGCAATCAATACAGGAATTTTGAAGGCCGCAGGAGCTGAAAAGTGACTGATGTGTGTGAAATGTCACCCTGATCTAGGAAAGGGGTCATAATATATGTTGATAAGTCAGTTTGGAATGGTGATTTGCCTGAAATGAACACATAGATAGCGGGATAGCGGGATCTCTATCTCTGTTTTCTCTTGGATCACTCAACTTGGGTTACGCTACAACAAAACCAAATAATAATCTTTCAGACCTCTTATCGGTGGGTTAAAATGTATATTAAATGCAATAGTGAAGAGTAATAAAGATTAAACAAGCTTATAATCAATGGGATAAATACAAATAACCAGGAATAGATGTATAGGAAGAAATATTGTACATGGCAACTGAATGGGTTAACAAACCTGTGAGCCTTGTGTTGTTATCCAACTCCAACGGTTAACTACAGCCCAAAACACTGTTCTGCCAGACTCTATACATGTAAAGCTTTATATTGTTGTAGGGAAATCCATGCTTCGTTGCAGTTTTGCTATGAGACATCAGATGAGTGCTTGTGTTTTTAATGATTTCGTTTTTGTGATGATTTGGCACAAGTGGATTGGAAAGCCTCTTTACCCCTAAATAGATGTAGCGTGGTTGAAGGCTATAAGAGTAAATCACCATTACAGAGAGCAGATCTAAAATGTCAGCCAGTCTCTGCATAAAAGACACGCTAACTCAGAAGTAGGTTTCGGCCTTACATAGGCCATCATTGTGTTACGGCTGTAGCCATCTAGGCACCGTGAAAAGGCTTCCAAATTAGCAGAGATTCCCCAAGGGTATGCTAAACCTCAAAGAGCGTGTAAAGCTCGTACCTAGAACAGACAGTAGCCTGCCCTACAGTAATGTTCCCACTTGTAAGCATGTTACACTTTAAACTACACCCTTGTGCCATTACAGAGAGAGATCTCTACATCAGGGCTATTCATTGTTGGGAGATTCTCCTTTCTGGCCACTTCTGCTATATAGTATGTTACCTCCCTAACATATTAGTTGAATTCTCACATTTGTTTCCTGATGCCTATAGTTAATGCCCATTATACCTGAAGGGGCAGTTTGTATGATTTGTGTAGTTAATTAGCATATAGTGTTTTACTTGATTTAATTATAATTTCTATTCACCACATATTACTGATGACCATTATATTGCTCTGCTTGCAGTTTATCCCAATGCCGGTTCTCTATGGAGTGTTTCTCTACATGGGGGTTTCTTCTTTAAGAGGAATCCAGGTATGTGTACTTCTATTGCATCTATCAAACAATCATTATGTTGTACTTGCAGGTTGACACCTTAAATAATGCAAATTGCCCATTTTATCTCATATCAAATGTGGTTTAAAGCCACATTTGCATTTTATGCCAGCAGATTAATGTGATGTGTGTTGTCACCAGTACAGTGTAAATGTTGTGTAGTTTATTTAGTAATAGCTATTGGTTAGGATTTGTGTTTTAAATCCTTTTGAGGCCATATACCAGAAACAAAATGACTACCTATGGATTTCAATGCCATGTGATCTCTTCCTTGACAGCTCCACTTGCTGAATCTTGCCGATTTGTTTTAACATTAGCAGAAAGTGACATTTTGTCTGGGTCTAGCTCCTCCTGCTCTGTTTGACACCAACACTTTACAGTGTATGATGGTATCCCTGCTGATCTCTTTATGAGAATGGAATTATATCACAATAATGCTGTGAATTGTAACAGACTATAGTTCCCTACCTGCCAGTAAAAGCTCCCTGAGTAATTGTGTAAAGCTGGTCTCCGGTGAAACAGATTAGAGGTCGGCTGTGTGTGACAGCTTCTGATGACTCAAGGCAATCATTATAAGACTGCGTCTGATTAAAACTGAAGCAAGTGGATGCTTGGGAGAGAAAGATGAAGATGAAGAGTAAGATGAAGACTATGGACTCTGCAGTCATTGGTACATTTCTGTGTCCATATGTCCATCTATGCATAGATATACATTGTAAGTCTGCAGTCTCGCATACTGTGCATGTATGTAATATACATCAGTCAATGAACAAACAATCTACTTTCTACTACATCTTCCTTTAAATTGTACCTATTAACCATTTTTATTTTCTAAACTTTTTAGAATTTAAATTGTGTAGTGGTTATTGATATATATATAGAAATGCAAGAATGTCCTGAATGAATAATGTGATTTATTCACGTTATATAAAGTGGAATTAATAGTTCCAAGAGAAATACATTAGAGTCGACCATGAACTATGGTGATTCCAGTCCAGGCAATAGCAGCTAGCTTAGTCCGAGCTTAGCTGAACTGGAATAATAAGTAAATGATTTCTGATACTCCCCTTGGGTGTTCATCACAGTTTAGTGAACAGAGCCCACAACCTAAGCCTCTTTTAATGCAATGCTTCCATGAGGCACAGGGAGAACGCAAGTTGACCTATGTTGTCTTTTCTGTCGTCTCCTTTGTGCCTGCCTCTAATGTGAGAGGGCAATGGTAGCTTTTTGGAAAACCAAATAAGCTTTCGTTGAACAGCTAACTGATCAAAACTGGATGAGTAATCACATTCAGCGTTTTCTAATAGATACATTTAGAAACAAGAAACATGCAATAAATAATACAAATACTCATTTTCAGTAATCCTGTGAATTTTTATATTTACATGTACTGTAAAAAAACTTTTTTGCTATCAAAGAAAAAAACATGTCATCAGAAAACCTGGGGTCACAAGTTATCAAATGCTGTTCTCATGCGAATGAATCACAGAACCAGTCTCATGGTGGTGAAACCAATTGTGTCTGACCACAATGGTCTGAGCAGCTTCACACACAGCTATGATGCTGGTAGCATTGTGCATGTGTGACCATCGTCTACTGATGTGGGAGCACTTGTGTCTGTGCGAGTGCGCTTGTTGCAGCGTGAGGTTGAGTGAGCGCCCACTGATCCTCGCATGAGCTATAATGTTATTGTTCACAGATGTCTTCCGTATTGCGTTGCCTGCATCGTGACATGCCAAATTGCCAAGCCATTACATGGGAGCGTGCATGCTCCTGAAATGGAATGGCAACATTCCGCCCCCCAGCTCTCACATCATACCCCCTACACTTATATGGCTGATGAGACGATAATGTTTAAATTACATCTATGAACCACTGCGTTTATGATTTTGTAATTGTGAATGGACAGAATAGATGTTTGAATATACTTAGGTTCATAGATAGTGGTATTTGTAATGTTTGCCTCTCACCAGCAACTCACCTTTCAGTGAATAGACCACAAAGTTTAACCCTCCAAAAAAAAAAAAAAAGCTTAAGGAATGCTGATGTATTAATAATACTTTAGTTTTGCAACAATTTTTCTCCCTTTTCTTTTCATCACCATTACTGTATTTAAGCTTGAATCTATTTCTATGGTTTTTGGCAAAATGTATATGGATTATTGATAAAACAATTCAACTTAAATAACACACTTTTTTTACTTTCATTGTAGTTCTTTGACCGTCTTCTTCTGTTTGCAATGCCAGCCAAACACCAGCCAGATTTTATCTACCTACGACATGTTCCTTTACGCAAAGTGCATCTATTCACCATTATCCAGCTGACCTGCCTGGTCTTACTCTGGGTTATTAAAGCCTCTCCTGCTGCTATTGTTTTTCCTATGATGGTAAACAGATCCCATGTATTTATCTGACTCCATTAAACAGATACAGGGACAGTAATGGTTGCATGTGTTTCTTACAGAACGTAATTCACGAATCTAACTATGGAGTTTGGAGCTTGCTGGCATACTGCAAATAGTTATTTTATTTATTTTTTACCGTTTTCATAAGTTTTATAAATGTGGAACTTTACCCATATAAGCGTAGTGCTACAACACAGATATACTGAGTTGAGTTTATTCCTACAAAGTGTGAGCCCATATTTGGATATAGAAACATAGAATGTGTGGGTAAACTAGCACCATTTGGCCCATCCAGTCTGCCCAACTTTTCTGAATACTAACATTAGTCCCTAGCATTATCTTATATCTAGTATAGCTAGATAGGATTAGCCCTTCACTGATTTAACGTGTACCATTTCCACTGGAAGGCTATTCCATGCCCTCTCTGATATGACTTTTAAACCTTTTCCCCTCTAATTTAAGACTGTTCTTTTGTGTGTGTGTAGGTTTCCTTTATATATTTACATATTCCCCCTGACTTGTCTGTCTTCCACACTATACATGTTAAGATCCTTTTATCCTGTAATCAGTGCACCCGTTTAGTATGCAACTATTTTGTGTAATATAAGGATTACAGTACAGCAACATTTCTATCACTTGTTACATTGTTATTTGAAATAGCTGATTGGTCCATTTCTCATGATAGGTCCTTGCCCTAGTCTTTGTCCGTAAAGTTATGGATTTCTGTTTTTCCAATCGGGAGTTGAGCTGGCTTGATGACTTGATGCCGGAGAGTAAGAAGAAGATACTTGAGGATGCCAAAAATAAAGCAAAGGAGTTAGAGGTAATACATCCTTTATTTAGGAGACTCTCGGTAACAAAAAACAATATGGCTGCACATTCACCATTGCACATGTTCAGTGTTTCTACCACTGGCAACATATACAAAGGTGGAGTAGTCAACACATAGAATAACTCTGCACAAATTGCATTTCAAAGGGGATACGAAATACTTAAATACATTAGTTGGGATATGGATGACTTTTTTCACTTTGAAGCACAGTGTCCGCTTAACATCATGTTCTGCAGTTCTAGTTTTTTTTCCTTTTTCAATTTATTATTGTTGCTTTGAACCTTTTTACCACTGTTACTTCTTGAAAATATTTAGGTAATGGTTATTTTTATGTTTATGAATTGATGCTTAAAAAAAGTCTGTTTTTGTTTTATAGGAAGCTGAAAAAATGCTACAGGTAGGGGAGGAGAAAGGAGTTCAGCTGCCAATGGAGACAAGAAAATTACTGAGCAGCCCTGGAAAAAATAATAATTCAAGGTAAGATCTGATCTGTTTTATCAGTATAAAACCTAAAACATTTAATAGTGCAGAATACTTTTCATCTCTGATATATATATATACTAGTTTGCATCATCTAGGGCAGTGTTGGGGAACCTATGGCATGCGTGCCATAGTGGGCAATCTGAGACTTTTACTGTGGCACACTTCACCATAGGTCCATGCCTTAGAGGCAGTCTCGCAACACCTGATTGCTTCTGAAGCGCTTTCCATAAGAAGAGCAGCTCCATCTTCAAAGCACCTTCTGCGTTTACATAGCCAGATGCTACCGCTTTAGAGAGTGATCACACTGCGGCCCGACTTCTTTCTGAATGCCTCAACATCGAGGAATTTTAGCAACACTGGCTGAGCGAAGAATGTGATTGTTGGTTGCTTCCCAAGCTCACTCCACCACAGATGGATAGTGGATAGAATCTGTTGAAAAGATTCACACAATCAACCGCAAAAAGATAATTTAGGTATTGTAGAGGATGTATACATAGGGTACTCTGAGTTGAGTTAATTGCACATTTAATATTGGTGATAACATAATTTGCCATATCAATGTATATGAGAAAGTAGCCTGTATCATGATTCACTGTGTAGGAGACTGGGTTACCTAAACGTGATTAAATAAGTAACACAGATTATTTAAATTGTATATAACGCCCACATATTTTTGGTGACTTTCAGCTCCTCTTCCTTTTCTAATTTTAGATGTGATCCTTCAGAGATAAATATTTCTGATGAAATGCCCAAAACTACTGTGTGGAAAGCTCTTAGTATGAACACTGAAAGCTCCAAATCAAAGGAAAGAAGGTGAATTTGAAAATAATAATTCAGTAGTGGATTGAATTTGTATTTGTATCACGTCCGGGAAAGTAGTCGCTGTATTTTCTGCTGCATGGTACAAAACTGTAATCACTGTTTCTTGGAATGTAAATTATGCTTTAAAACAACACATGGATTTTTTATTAATTTTTTGGAGGCAGCACTTTGGATGTGTATTCCTTATATTTAGACGTATTATTTAGAGAAATAATTTGTGCAGATACGATACTTACCAAGAACTATATCTGTTATTAGGGCTATATTTTCTTTGACATTACTGAATTGTGTTGCCAATTCTTATTTTAATAAATTCCGCATTAGACAGGGCTACAGTTTAGGGAACTATTTTGTTGATAATCACCAGCTTCATTCCTTTAATGTTTCTAAAGCCAGTGTATCAAATAAGATTGCATGCCTGGCTCACTATTCTTTATCTATTGTTATTATACAATATCTAAATGTTGAATGCCCACCCAATACCCATTTAGCTAAAAAAAAAAAAACAACATTGCTTTGCAGTTGCTGTCGTCTGATTAGTTTGTGTGTGCGTGTATATATTTATAATCTATATTTATACATTTGAAATCCATATAAATACTAACAAATAAACCTATAATTATCACTTCACTTTCTTCCACTACTTGTTTTACAGCTTTTTCAAATAGGAGTCTTGGCATATGAAGGACAGCGTGAGGTTAAAGATGACTCAGGGAAGCGCCAAGACCCGATATGTGGCATGGAGCTTTGAAGAATTGTGCCCCATACTTTCTTCAAAAGAAGGATTCATGTTAAAGCCATCAGAAATTTTTTATTATATGAATATATATTCTATTTTTGTTTTATTTTCAGTGTGTGCTTTGAAAAGCTAGAATTCTCTGTGTACCATGACTTCTTGGTACGTGTGCAATGAAGGAGTCCAATATACTGGTGTAAAACTTGAATTCCATTCAAGTTAATGTAATATCAGTCTGTGGATGGTTTGCAGAGTTTCAGAATAGCCCTTAACTATTTGTTGTGTACGTTTAAAGTTCGTAAACGGCATTCTAGCAGTTGTAGTTTCAGTGACCTCACTAACTAAAAGGGAGATGTTCCTGTGCTTGATATACTCCTTATGAGGAGCATAGTCTTGTAAGACCACTTCATTGTATTTTGGGTTTTGTAAATCTGGAAAAGCATTTAATAAATATTAAAATCGTTTTACTCATTGAGGACAAGCACCTAGCAAGTGACACTTAAGTATTGATAAGAATGCAGTTAAATAGGTAGTCCGAGATGTTTAGCATTACCATGATGTAGTCCTACCACTGTGTAAGGTTTAATACAAAAATCTAGTCCTAGGCCGCAACGACTGCTGATTAATAGTAGCGTAGATCGCTGTTTAATATAACAGCAGCAGTAGGCTCCTGTAAATTCTAAATAGAATAATAAAGGATATGCGTTAGTGTTTACATTGCAAAACTAGTTTCTTTCTTTTAAAGAAGGTTTTGTTTATTTTTATTGTTATTAACTAGTGATTGTTCACTACTTTGATTTAATATTCCATTTCACATGACTTTCCCAAAGGGATTAGATTGATTTTTGTATGTCTTTAGCTACATGGCAATAATGGTAGATAGAAACATGTTGCTTCTGTTTGTACATAGCAGTGTCTTTATTTGTCCTAATATTTTTTTTTTCCCATGAGACACGTTCTAGACATCTGAAATGGTACCCTGTAAATAAATCTCTTACCAGCATCCTCAATGGCAGAAACTAGACAGACATAAAAGTACATATCAACTTTGGACAATGATCAGTAGTTATTTTGCTGTGGATTGTTGATCTAACCTAAGGCAGGGCTTGACAAATATTTGTACCAGCCATAAGTAATGGTACATCCACTGGGTCGTATGGAAAACATTCAAGCCCTAGTCTATGGCACATGCTGTTGTAATCACTTTGCAGTTGTAAATGTAACGTATCTATTATTCTGTTTGTAGTACGGTAGTGAGCTGGTTGTACTTGTCTCGCAAACTAAAATGTAGAGTAAAATGGAAAATGTGTGTCTCTGATCCTTCATCAAGAATCTAGTGGCGTAATTGGCAAATTGAAATCATTGCGGATATTTTTAGTGCGTTATTCCTGTAGGCAATAAGGGTTTTCATACCTCTGGAAGATAACAGAATGGGCCATATTTATAAATCGTAATTCGGGGCTAAAGGTGCAAAAGCAGTGCAATCAACAGTAGAATTTTATTAATTTCCATGGTGCTTGTTCCAGTTTTACAGTTCTGCCCCAGAACTGCTCTTTATAAATATATCCCAATCTTAATGTTTAGGGTGTTGAACCGCACAGTCACCTGACAATCCTTGCTGACATCTCTGGTGCTTAAAGGGTTAGATTTCAGGCACGCTGAATTTCTGCCAATATAGAAGACAAAATAGGTATGTATAATTACACTATGTATTCTAAATGGCACAATCCTAAAACTTCATCATACTGATAAATGAAAACTACCCTTCACCTGGTCTTACGCCACTATCCAGTGATGGCTAACCTTGGCACTGCCAAGATGTGGAAACTACATCTCCCATGATTCTCAGTCGGCTAAGAAGTAAACAGAGAATTTGTGGGATTTGCAGTTCCCAAAGGTGTGCACTGCCAGGGTTAGTCATCACTGCACTATATGATCTGTTGCAAATATCTGAAAATTCCAGGATAAACAAAATCCGTGCCAATAGGGTTAAAATATGTTGCACATTTAAATAATTCTACAATATTGATTCAAGTATATATATATATTTTAAATTAAATGACAAATTTCTGAAGACAAGAAGTTCTCAAGCATTGTCACTATTAGTGTTATTTTTAGATTAGAACAAAAACAGTGAAATATCTTTTATTTGTATATGTTTGTTTTAATGCTTTGTTTGCAATATGTAATTGTTATTGTCTTCTGAATCGCACATCCATTTTTGCAGTCTTCCTTTCTTTACAGTAGCACTTATTTTCCCCTTTTATTGCGTTGACTGCAAGTTTCAAATGGCCTATAATTATAGCCATTTTCCTATGTGTATGTGTACAGTACATTTATAAATTGCACAGTTTCATTTTTGTTCTTTGGAAAAGAAAACAGAAGGATGTTTAGCCCTAAACGTTTATATGCCGTTATGGTGTCATATTTTTTTTTTTTTTTTAATTCATTTTTTTTTATTTACTATTTCCCTGTTGCACATTTATCAAACTTGTTTTGAAACAAGTGAATAGTATTAAACAATAAAGGGCCCATCTTTGTTGCAAAGATGTCTATTTTCTCTGTTTCATGGAATACTGAAATGTCTTTAAAGCATTTTCAGATAATCATTTGGTGGCAAATTTTACCAAATATAGATGTTTAACATCTGCTCTCTGTTTGTTTGTTTGTTTTTTATACTTACTAATCGTGCTTAAAGTATCCAGCTTCTTGTGGACATCTCCTATAACAGCAATAAATACAGAATTACGTTCCTTTCACTCCAGTGTTTTCCAAATGAATTGAATGTTAAAATGGAGTGCCCAAAATAAATACAATTCACAAAATATGATTATAATAGGACAGCTGATGGATATATGTATTATGTCCATTTGTACCCTTTTTGAAGATCAGTGCTGTCTTTGAGATTTTAAGTATCCGTGAAGTGGGAAAGTGTCTACCATAGAGAAGCTGTGAGACATTCTTGCAATAAAATTTTTTTTTTTTTTTTGGGTGATTTAAACAGATGTGCTTTCAAGGAAGCCATCTTTTATTTTCAAATTTCTTTTTGAGTTTGAGTTTTGATCAGTATCCCTGCACAGTTTTCGTATTGCTTGCAGATTTTAAGATAGACAGTATTTTGACTAGAGTATTATAGTTGGAGAAGGCACATTTCTGTAAATCTGCCAAATGATTTCCCATTCACAGTGTCCCATATTGTTTCTTGTTTAGTTTGTTTTCTTCTGAGCATGAGAAGTCACCATATTTTATTAGAATTATGAAATAAACCAACCATGTCCATCATCAGTTTCAAATCCATCTATAGAAATGAGTAGAGACATTAAAAATATTGTCTTTCCACATCTAACATGGTACCATTCCTTATCTATATACATCACCGCATCTAAATGTGTTCCTTACATTTTAATGCTATACAAACATTTCTACATATTGAAAGCATTGATGAGCGATATAAACATTTTTCTATTTTGTTACAGCCTCAATTGTCTAATGAACCAGCTATATATTAGTTTGCTATTCTTTATCATCTTAATGAACTAATAGTTTTTGCCTACAGCCCACTGAGAATGCAAGGGGTAATACTGTGAGGACATTTGCAACTATGTGGCTGTTGCCACATGGGCCATTTTTCACGAGATAAATACAGGTTTTACATTTTAACCTGCAGTTTATAATTCCTATGTGTTTGGTAGGTGTTGTGTCCATAGACTTAAAACTGGTTAAAAGTAAGTTTTTTACTTCCCATAAAATATGGGCTGTGTGGCGACTCTAGTGTTCAGAGGTCAGTGACTAGATGAAGGCCATTCTTATGAGATCCTTATTTTGGTTAATTAATTTGCTCTGGACATATAAATATACACAAGGCAGAATGTAACAGGTTTTTTGCGCCTGGCAAAAATGTCTAATCGGACAACCCTAAAATCAGCGCCCATTGCCTTACAATAAACTTTGACATATCCACAGAGCCATGGCTCCTCAATTCTGTACTTCTGGCTCCTAACATTTGTTGTTTCACTTTGAACTCTATGGAAATTTCATTTCCCTGGCTCCTAAAAATAGCCAGGCTGGGTCCTGAGTTGGTCTGTCTGGCTCCTAAGGCAATGGAAATTTGTCAAGCCCGAAACACAAAAACTTTTTAACCAAGTGGTATAGCATTAAAAATGCAAAAATCCCAACACTCAAAAGGCTAATACTTTGCTAATGTTTAACAAATCAAGCACTTTGTTTTCTCTGATCACTATGTGCAAACTTTGTTGCAAGGAACTCTGGGGAAAAAGAAACCCAGTTTATAATAATCATCTACAAACAATCTGTAGGTTTGGTTTTGAAGGGTATCAATTGTTTTCCATTTAGCTTAGAGCAGGACCTACTTTCAGTATCTAGATGAAAAAAATTGGGTGCTTTGGTTTCAATTCCAGGTGATTGAACTAATATGCTACCAAGAGGACTCAGTCCATCACTTAATTACATGTGGTGCTTTTTGTCCCCCTTGCTAGCAAAATGTGTGTTTGGTCACAAAGTCCCCTTCTTGATGTGGCAGTGATCGTGATTACCCCATATGATCTCTAAAGGTATAAATAATATAAAATACAAAATTCACTAGTATTGATAAGAACAGTGTATACCACAAGCTGTACTGACTTCCCCCCCAGGAGACAAGGTAGCACACTCAACTTTCACATTTTATTTTAAAAACTTTTGATTTATAGTGTGGAATTATGGAATGGTAGGTTGAAATGAAAGAATACTACTAAAGGTACAACATATTACAGACATTTCAGGATATGGGACATACTTTAACATTCCCCCTCTAAACGAGGACATGCACTGTGCTCTCTTTTGTTAGCATCCAAGCTATATTTAAGGAATAATTTTTGTCCACTAACTTTTTATTTTATTTTTTTAAATTGAAGCCACTAATTTGAGCTGAGCTCTCCCGCCATGGAACCTAATAATATGCATATTGCCCATTTTGGAAATTACCAAAGCCACTATGGAACATACAATACCTATACATTTCAAGGCAGGTCTTTGTTCCCTTATCCACCAGATGACCTCTTCAGTTGAACGGGTCGGTGGCCCCTTACCAAGGAAGGAATAATAGGTGCTGGCACAATTCAATTTTCTTCCTTAAACACTATACGTAGAAATAGAGATACTTATTTTGTTTTAGAAATATTGAAATATATTTATTTTGTTTTAATGAATGTAGATTTCATGTTGTGGGTGAAATAAAATTGCTGTGAGTTCTTATTCCCCTCTTTCCCTCTTCCGTGAACCTTTTACTCTAAGGCAGATACTTCATGTTATTATTTCCTCCTCTAAGCACTGTGTCCACTAACAGTAAAGCAACCAGGTTATATAATATGCATCCAGCGTGTTTCTCGTGATGCTAACATTTAAACAAACATCTAAAAATAATGAGCTGTTAGAAAAACCACTTGATGTTCTAGAACAAACCAAAAAACAGGTTGTAGGAAGTAAATATCGATTCTTACCCGGTTATCACGAAAAATAAAACATTAGTGTTACCAAAATGATGCTTTCTTTAAAAAAAAAAAACCCACAACTAACTTGGTTGCTTCTCTGTGTATCAATTCAGTCAGTCTTAGCAAGTGATTGTAATTTTGTGTGTTTCACTGTCTGAATTCTGTTTGTCTTGAGTGTATCTGTTGTTTACCTTGATCAATGAGGGAAAAAAAAATCTGTGTGTAATGTAACATCTGTTGGTGTAATGTAAAGAGACAAAATCCTTTAGGAAATACTCCTGCTTGATTAAGATTCTATTTGTTTCCCTCCAGAAATTTGATTACTCTTACCCTCCCTGTAAAAAAACACAATGGTACTGTGGCTTCCTCTGATGGTGACAGTTTGGATTGCCACCTTTTCTTTAATATACTGGCTTTGCTATTGGCTCCATAAATTTAATATTGGCCTTAAGCCAATTTTTTTTTCTGGCCTGCCAGTAAACGTCTGGCTAGATGGCAACCCTAGTGCCAAGTATTTTAATAAAAGCCTTTATTTTTTTTTTTTTTAATCCCTCTTATTCTTGGCACAGCCAAATAAGAGATTTACAGATATTAACGGAAAATTCTGAAACTGCTGCCGCACATACGTTTATGAAATGAATGAGTGAACGGTTTCAAACACAAAAGGTTGAGGTTGAGATGTCAAATAATGTTTGACATAATACTTGCACTACTGATTCATAAAGTGTGATGCGGCCTGGTTTTCATAAAACTGATGGAAGTTATCATAAATTGGCCAACCTTTCCTAACCCCTGAGAGTATAGTTTATTCCTTATGGGGGGTTTGAAGCTCAGTTGAATAGTTATCGCTTGTGACACAATGTCCTGTTTTTTATATAGTTGCAGATATTGAGATGGATATAAACAAATAAGACTGGTTAGTTGAAAGCTACAATGGTTTCTGTTGAAGTCTAAGGATTCCATGCCATCAATATGTGGCATTTCTAATGTGGCTGTGGCCTTGGCCAGACAACTATTACCACAAAATCAGTTGGGTAATACCTGAATTAATTGATGTAAACATGTTGGATTTGTCTCTTAACACTACTCTCCCACACTGTGTGTACTTTGGTTGGGAGTACATGCTATGAAATTATTGATAATGTTTAATAAACTGAGAAACTTGCAGCTGTTATGTCTTTATTACTGGTGGGGGTCTTGTTCTTGAACATTATAAACCATAAACGAACATTATTACTAAATCATGACTCGCTGAGTAGTTATTTAATATGCTTGGCGATATATCATGCATGCTATACTGCAATGAAATGTACTTTATTAAAATATATTTGTTTACATTTAATTGCTCAATATGTGCAAGTGGATTTTAACTCCTAAAAGTTAAATTGCAAGCAAAGAAGTGATCCAGACAAATACTCGAAGTACTGTGGTCTTACTCTTCTTAGGTTTAATAAAGTTTGAGACCACTTCTAATATTCTTATTTTTCAAAGGGCAATATAAGGGGCAGTTTCCCTCACGGGCCTCACACTATCCTCAATCATTGGACCAGGGTTACACCACTTTTAACCTCTAAATGCAGTGCTCTCTGTTCTTAGGCAATATCCACTATGCCAGGGGAAAGGTACGAATAAAGAAAGCTCCAGGTTGAGAGCAGCCAAAAACATTCTGAATAAATAGAACTGAAAAATACACATGGAGGTACACCAAGTCCAATTATAGATTGCTTACTAGAGTATGATGTGTATCATTTCTATTTTGTTTGCAACCACCAGTGCAAATGTAGCAAGACATCCCCCGGAGTCATGGTATTTCCATGTGGAATGTTCAATCCATTGCTCTAGTCCTGAGTGACAGGGGTACATCTAGGCACAAGAAACATACGGCTTACGAGGTACATAGAGATTGTCTAGGTCATGATAAGAAAACATGATTAATGGTAATTAGCAATGAAGGCAGCTTCTGATTGTGAGTCCCAAAGCGGTGCCGGAGACGAGGAAGGTCTTTGCCAATACGTAACCGGGATGTTAAGGAGGCCTAATCCACTTAAAAAAGACGATCGGTTTGATGGATGTTGCAGCGGGTGGTTGTGATTATCCTTTTTGGCATGTAAAGCGCGGGGATGCCCCGAAAATAAGGCAAATCAGTCACTCTCATTGCTATTGGCGTCAGTGCCCTGCGAGCCGGTAAGGTTGTTTTAGATAAGTCAGGGTAAGGTGAGATCTCACGGTCTTTAAGCTTAATCAGTGTATTGGATCGGTAAGTGGTTAAAATTGCATCCCTGTCATAATGTACACAGCAAACGATGTTCTCTTAGCTCAGTGCAGTCAGAAGATTTATATTCTCAGCTGGCGTATTGCCCAGGATGGAGTCAAAGAGTTCCTGGATATTCTCCCTGAGTCTGACTCTTCATTTGCTTTGGGGTTTCCGTGGACCTGCAGGTTGTTTTTGCGGCCCTTATTATCTATTTCCTCCATTTGTCCATGCTCTTCAGGTCACTGTATAGCTCCAATATATCGGTGTGGATGGGCTGCACGTCTTTTGTAGAGGGCAGGTGGTCGTCTCCCTCCAATCTTCTGTAAGCGCACGGTTTATAGCAGGATCAAATGATTGCCGTTGTGTGTGATGGCCTGCTGCAGTGCTAGCTGCCATCTTCAATGGGCCCGCTATTTCTTCCGGACACTGAGCTTGGTCGGAAAAAAAAACCTACTGGTGCATGTTTAGTGCTAGTTTTCTCCCCCTGATCTTTAGAGGCATTTGCAGACTTATTTTGCTGTACCATAGTGGCTTGCAACGGTTATTTGTGCCAGGCAGAGGTGCTTCACCCCCCACCTTTCTCCAATTTTATGAGGGTTTGGTAATTCAATGGATATGCTAATTTAATCTTTTCCCCAAATGAAGAAATGGTGGATACATCCAGCCAAAATAAAAAAGCCAGAAGTGCAGTTTCGGTTCACAATGAAGTCTTGTATTAAGTCTTAGGTGTGCCATTCTAATTCACTTATTTTTGCATCTTCTTAGCATAAAATGCAGACCCTGGACCTCTGGGGCAAACTCTAAAACCTGGGGGGCAATTATTTTATATATGGGGTTTGGGAGAATTTGAACATACCCCAGGGGGTAATTTATTTATTTTATATATAGGGTCTGGGGGCATTTGACTAGACCCTAGAAGCTTAGAGCCATTTGGCCGGATCCCATGCCTGGTCAGACCCCTGATGTATCTCGAAATTCAGTTTCTGATATGTCCCTGATGTGCCCTGAATCAGTCCGGACTTCGAAGGCATCAATTCAGGGCCAAAGTCTAGTGCATATTGAGTAGACCCTTTAATGCACAATGAGAAGTTTTCCTTAAAATAGGGCCTGAGACACATACTTTACACCAGTGCCATATACCTTCAATTCACACAGTGCAAGCTTTGCCCCACATAGCCATTCCAGCCCCCGCTTTGCTCCCAAAAACCTTTTCAGTGCCATCTTTGCATGTCATTGTCACCCAGTTTGTCAGTGCCAGTTTGCCTGTTCCATCCTTGTTCCCCAAACAGCTTGCCTGCGCCATCCTTGTCCCCAGAATATAATACCAGTGCTGTCCTTGTTCCCCAAAACACATGCCTGTACCATCCTTGTCCCCAAAACAACTTTCCAGTACCATCCTTGTCCCCAAAACAACTTTCCAGTGCCATCCTTGTTTCCCAAACAGCTTGCAAGTGAAGATTAGAAGAAAATAGATTTATGACAGCGTATGTGGTTTTATATTTTTATGTAAGGAAGGACAATAAAGATATGGAATTCAATGTCTGAAGGTGGAGCTACCAAATACATTAGATTCCTTTAAAAAGGACCTGGATACTTTTTGGGCCAGAAAATAGCAGGCTATGCATGTTAGTTTATGCATTAATATTTTTGTAATACTTTGCCATTGCCATTTGGAGTCAAGAAGGAGTTTCCCCCCATTGAAATTAGTGAAGTAATGGTAGAGGGATTGCTTTTTTTGCTGAACAGTGGTAAACAAGGAATAAGAAAAGGGTCAAACTTTATGGATGCAAGTATTTTAAACTGCTATGTAACTGCATGCAAGCTTGTCCCCCCCAAACAGTTTACCAGTACAACTTGTCCCCCACAGAGCAAAACAACACCATCCTTGCCCCTCCACCCAACAGTTTGCCTGTGCCATCCGTGTTCCCCTAAAAGCTTACCAGTGATGTCCTTGTCACCCAAAGAGCTTATCAGTGCCAAACGTCCCCCAAACAGCATGCCTGTACCATCCTTACCCCCAAACAGCTTGCCAGTGCCACAACACCCAAATAGCTCCCAAGTGCCAACCTAGTTTGCCTGTGCCATCCTTGTTCCCCAAACAGCTTTCCAGTGCCATCCTTACCAGTGCCACTTGCCTTCCAAACAGCATACCAATGCCATCTTTGTTCCCCAGCTTTCTTTACTGATCTTTGTCCCCCAAACAGCTTGCTTGTGCCATTCTTGTCCCCAAAACAGTTTACCAGTGCCACTTGTCCTTCAAAATGCTTGCCTTTGCTGCCCTTGTCCCCAAACAGCTGACCAGTGCCACTTGATCTCCAAATAGCTTGCCAGTGCATAAGTGATACTGTATTAACTTGCCCATAACCATGGTAAAGGTAAAGCTCTGGTTGCACTCATGTCTGCTATATTCTTGATTTACAGTACTTGGCTGAGCTTGAGTTATGTCAAACAGTGCTGGCTACAAAATGATTCTACTCCAAATGGGAATTTCCAGTTATTACATCTGTGGTTCTCCTTAATTAAGCAATGTATTTGCCAGCTGGCACAATTTTCCACAATTCTACTGTGTGGTTTGTTCCTCGTAATATTAAAAAGCGGAAACCTTCCCTTGGTATAATGAACCTTTGAACCCAAAAGGAAGTGTGAATGATAAAAAGTAACAGGCTTTATTATTAAATTTGACCTGGGTCTAGAGACACATAGACTGAATCTCTAACTGTTTTTACGGAGAAGGATGTCAACGACAGAGAATGCTTTATAAATAATATATTGAGAGCCAATTTTTCGTTTAGCTTCCTCTCTGGGATGTAACTTTGAAAGTTTTTAATTTGCATATCAAGCCAAGTTCATGTCATAAACAGAGGCACACCATCATCAACACATTTAAAGTGCATGACATGTGACATGACACTGCTAACATGTGTAGATGAATGTGGCTCTTCCTTTACCAAGTGCAAATTAGTTTTTACTAAAGCTTGGTAAAATGTATCCATGATGGGGAACCAATACTGCTCACACTGGAGAATCACATGTTAAAGAGGTCCTGCAGGAGATAACAGAAATGTGGCTCAGTGGCCATCCTGTCCAATCATAATGTGTTATACAGGTGGGTTGCATCTGTAGTTCTCTGCCTAAAGACACCAGCTGAGGCCTTTCAAAGGACAAGATGTTGAAGGACTGTGAGATCCTAGGCTGAAACCAACCTCATATTGGTAAGAAATCACAGTGAAAATTGTTGGTTTGTTACCTGACACTAATGTGTCTACTCAATAAAGAGAGAAGTGCAGGGAATTGAGATGGACATTTCAATCTTTAGGCCAAAGTAGCCAAGTTGGAAAAATTCTCCTGTGTAGCTGAATGGGAGATTTTTTTCAACTCGGCTACTCTGGCCTAAGGTTTGAAATTTCTTTCAAGTAGACCCTTTATTATCTGGAGCATCAACACAATGTTTACTGAAAAGACCTAGAAATAATATAAGTAGCCCTACTCCTACTCTTCAGTAACACTGTTTTAAAATCTTGATACACCTAGTCAAAACATTAATTTGCTGTATTATGTCAAGTGAGGTAAATTATGCATATCTGTTAATGCTTTCAGTATTGTTAAACATTTAAAAAGTGTTCTTTTCTGTTGCCGTGGAAACTACTGGCAACTTTTACCAGAGTCACGTGACTGAACCTAAAATTAATCCAGACTGGAAAATACATCAACTGGGCAAAGGTTTATATGAATACATACTGGATGGCAGACGATGTCCTTATTAAACTAGCATAATCAAGACATGCAAGAGGGAACTGCAGTTAACAGAGAAGGGAATAGCAGTTTGACGTAAAGCTGAATGGGAGATCTTTAGAAACTTGGCTACTTTTGTCTTATGTTTGCAGTTATTGTCTCAATTCCCTGCAATTACTTCCTTCATGAATAAATAGCTGTCCTGATCTGTTCATTCGGTTTTCATATTAATCGGAATTAAACCTTTGATATGAACTGTTGTTTATTCCCATCATGTTCAGGGAATGTGTTACTATTGCATGAACATTACTTTAACATTAATGGTGTATCTTGCATTGCCAGTCCTGTATAATTCCAGGAGGTTGAGACCTGCTTTGGGTTTTTGCTGCTTTGTGGGGAACGCTGGCACATTGAGAAAGAGGCACTGTGTGCCTCGAAACGTCTGTGTGCCGCTACCTTATTAGTTTAACTTATTAGAGAGCTGTTTTACACAACTTTTTTGGCCTTTAATTACTTTATTCAGCAGAGTACATGGAACAGCACTTTTAGTAATGCTTACTTTTTGATTGTAAGGTTCAGTCAAGCAAATATCACAAGCATAGTTTGCCAAACAGTTAGTGGTTTGTCGAGTCTGTGGGCAGCAATTCTATTGGATTCATTACCTGCGTACTCAGTTGTGTGACAGTCAGGACTTTAGCAGTCTGCACTTGCAAGTGTGGCAGTGTGTTCAGTGATTTGGAAATGTACACGTGAGTCCTCTGAAAGGCGTCATTAGCAGTCCCATTTAGGGACCTCTTCATTTTAATATCTGATACTAACAACTGTGACATATTGTGCCTTTTAAAGCTGGTAGAACTTTCCGGTGAAATAAAATCACTCCTGAGTCCTTTGCGATGTTTAAATCATTTTCAAAGTCTCTAACAATAAATGTGAAATAAATAATATTATATTATAATATAGTAGTTAATAAAGCAACATTGTACTATTTTGATGGACAGAAAATGAAACATAATGCAACATAATGTCAAACTATACATTTTCAAACAAGACCTTTTGCTTAGACTTTATTCTAGAAACTCTGATTAAAAAGTGTACGGAAAACCTGATTGGGTTCCAAAAGGAGCACTGTGTGTCATCTCAATGAGGTTCCATTTATTTGACGCGCTTTTTGTCAATCAGCCATTGTACAAAGTCTTTTGCCTTCATTTTGTCCAGGTACCTTGTTAAATCGCTGGAGAATGTTCCCTCGGAGTGTCGTTTAATATTTGATATAAAACTCTGAGATTGATATTCTTGCCACCTGTAAAAATGAAAATAAGATTGCTGGGAACTATGCACTAACAAGTGAACTGACAAGTGAACTGCAAAGAACAGGCAGAAATAGCAGAGTTGGGATTCACATTTTAATGAATAGACCTGAGTGTGTACATCATGGTTAATATTTATATTTCCCAAATACCCTATATGCAGGGCCAATATAAAGTGCTCTCCAGTGACCTGTTCATTAACCAAAATGAACAGAGAGGACTGAGGAGTGAAGATTTCACAGGCAACAAAGGATTCTTTACTGTAAGGACCCTAACCCTAATGGAGTTCACAGCCTAGAGAGGAAGTGCTATTCAGGGCCGGCGCATTAATTGGGCAAACTGGGGCAGCTACCTCAGGCGGATCCCTGGCAAGGGCGGCACTTTTTGACTCCATCTAGATTATTTTTCTTTTTCTTTCCTGTGTCCAGAGGAGCTTGATAGAAGGAGGTCTCAGCCAATCAGGTGATTGGCTCATTCCCTCCTTGACACGAGGAGCTCAAAGCAAGAGACGCCGCAGCAGGTAAGGTAAAAACTGACTCTGTGTGTGTGAGTGACAGACCGTGTATGTGTGTGAGTGAGTGTGTGGATAAAGGGGTAATTCCCATGATACTGCCTATATCTGTATCCACCCAAGGGGTTAAATCCTCTGATGCCTATATCTGTCTAGTCACCCAAGGGGTTAACTCCTCTGACACAGCCTATTTAGTTTTTTCGCCCCAGGCAGCACAATGTCTTGGGCCGGCCCTGGTACTATTACATAGAATAGATGCCTTTAAAGGATCTGGGTGTTATTTTTTAGAACAGAACATACAGTCCCATACATCTTAGTATCAATATTAATATTTAGAGGAAATCTAAAAAATCAGATTGCCTTTTACAGTCACAAAGGAATGTATTGCTTTAGGCTCATCTTCTTTGTAACACATGTAAAAGTTATGTTGTTGAAACGTTTCTGTGTGCAATATATAAAGTAGGAATCTAAATAATGCTACAAATGTCAGCTTTTTATAGTCAGGACCTCACAAGCAATCTGCAATGCCTGATTAATTTCAAAAGTACAAAAGGTACAAGTCAACCTACTTATACCTGAATGTTTGTTACATACCTGCATATACCATGCCAAAGGCTCAGTCGTATAGAAAATAAGTATATTAGTTAATACTAAGTATATTATAGTTTCTGTGTCATTTATCACCTATATTAATTAATGATTAAATCTTTATGAATATCAACATTACTTTAAGTCTCATTCCAAGAAATACATACACACAATTTTTTATTTTTTTTTCAATTCAGGGTGCATATGGACTATTCCTTTTCATTTTTCGCTCAATTATATATCATCATATTTATTATTTTGATACTTGAAATCTTAGGACAGTTTGTTTCAGCCCCAGGAGTGCCACTGCCTTATTTGGAGATGATCTAATCCTAATCCATGCATTTGTTAGTGCATGACCTTATAATTGATACACAGTGTTTAATGTACAAATGTAGCTATAGATATATTGTTCCATTTTTTGCCAAGTAAAGAAAACTTCTATGCAATTCAATGGAGACTGTGTATCAGACAAAAATGGATTATCTTAGAAAATTGGCACTTAAATTAATGTGAGGGATTAAAATCAATTATGGTGGTTGGGATCCAATCAATAATCAGTGTTAAATTGATCAATCTTAAGAAGATGCAGCTCAGTTGCATCCAATTTGCGAGGTTGCTATACTATGATTTCAAGTTATTAGACTGTGGTATCATGGAATTATTACCCACAGCATGTAATTCCAATTACCTGCAGCAGGGGGAGACATAACACCACATGACATATTTAAAATAGAGGTATATATGTATGGATATTCCATAGGAAATATTAGGATGAGTTGTTAATTCATGGTGTTAATATATCTATGTATGGTAACCAACAACAAGAAAAACTCTTCAGAAAATGTGAACAAAGCATATACATATGAAAGCGTTCTATTGTGTTTTGGATGAACTAGTATGAGTTAAACTAATTTAATGATTACTCTATTTCATTATTACTCAGTAGTAGTGGAATGTGATACAGTAAATATGTTCAGACTATCAAAGAAGACCATCAAAGTGAAAAAAGATAATGAAACTCTACTCACTGCTATTCTGAAGCATTATCACATTCCTGAACATATGTGTCAGGCTAAGCAATTGTAGTTTGGGTTTTGTTTTTTTTAAGTAACAGAAACATTGCAATTTTTTCTAGAGTGTTTAAATACAGCTGAGAACAGTGGTGATGTTAGTCTTTGGTTTTATAATATGTGGGGCTGTGAGTTAATTATCCATCCTGTCAACGATCTACATAGTCCAAAAAATCATTGTAAAGAGCAGGTAGAGGGTCCTCTCTTTCTTCAGAAGATACCTGCCATGTTATAGCCATAGACTTAACACTGGCTTCAAGACAATTGAACCTTTGGAACAAGTTTAAATGTATATACTACAAGGAAAGGAAATGTAAAGTAACATGAATAAAAACCCTCTAAAACTAAATGGAACAGCAAACTGCAGAAATGCCAAACGTTACGTTTTAAAGTAGTTTTACAGAACAAACCGATTCCCTGTAACAATGCAGATTTGTAGTATTAACAACACTTTTATAACAATTCTTAAATACATATATTTCTAGCACTTCATGGTGTTAACATGATGATATGTGAATCCTACTTCTCACCTCCCAAAGTCATACCTGGTTTCATCTGAAGAATCCTGTAGTAAAATCTGTAAACTGTCTGGAGACATCATTAAGGTAATTGCTGCTGCTGCAACAATGAACATTTGTGCTTTTTTCATCGGTTATGCTGGGGAGGAAATCAAACATTTCTTTGAATGATACAAAATACTAAAACAAATTAAGTTGCTTTTTTTTATGGTCTGCATAGTGACACTGCGAAAGGCACAGACAAATAACGGTGTTTTGCCAGATCCAGTGAATATGCAAAAAAAGTAATTTGATTTACAGATACAGGCATGCAGGGTTATTAAGGTTATCTATGGAGCAAACCTATTGTCTTTGACTTGAAAAAGAATATAATTGCCAAGAGTATCACTGTGTTGTGTTTTGGATGAGGAATTATAAATTGAACTCATTTAACGATTAATCTGCTTTTTTATTACTTAACAGAAATGAAATTTGATGCAGTATATAGTTGTGTGTGCACAGCCATGCATGTATAGGAAGAATCCATCTATATTTGTATGGTATTCACTGAAATACAACTTTAAAGTTGCAGTTCAACTATTATCTTGCAAGTTGAGATGATAACCCCCCAAAAAAACACATTGCTGATTTGCATGGTAAAAATATCCTTCCAAAATTTAATTAGGACTTACCCTTTCTGGAAGAAGATGTTCCTCTGCTCGTACTGACGGCTTCTGGTGAGGCTGCTCTCCATGCCTTGCGCTTTTAAGCATTCACACGATCCAGAAATGACAGAAGGGTCAAAGGTGTCCTTCGTTTTATCTTCTATTTCGTTATGATTCATGTTGCTTTTTTTACCTTCAGCAAGTCTTTAATAAGAAACTTTGAAACGTTGCTTCCTATGGTTTTTCACATTTCCCCACCAACAAACAACTGATATCCTAATCATGTTAACAAGTGTGACGTCATCAGCGGAAGCTGTCACATTGCATTGTAGACTTGATGTTGATCATAGGACCAGGTTGAAAGGTTGAAGGCCTGTACTGCATGAGCCTTTCTACAATTGTGCGGCAAAGATGTTTGCAGATAACTGGTTCTTCCATACATCTCTCCGACATACGTTGAAGACAAGAGTTAATTCTATTATTTAATGAGTTCTTCTTTTATGTTTCCTACATCAATCTTTATAGGGCATGAGTCAACTGCTGACCTAACTCTAATTAGTATTGTGTGCAAACTTTATTTTTTCTAATTAGAGGCTAGGTAGCCAGCAACTCTTTAAACAGCACTCCTCTAAAATACATATATCAGTGCACTTATCAAGCAAGTCATCATATTTAGCCGGCTTGTATGTGATTGTATCAAGCGGTACACACAGTAAAGTATAACTACTATTCCTCATACTGACCCTTTTCGTATGGACAATGGACAGCACAATTATGCAAGACACTGGAGTTTTTCATTGGAGATGACACTACTGTTCCAAATTTCCTTAGAATTCCTTAGAAATGTCCTTGTTATCCTTCAAAATACATTGAATAATTAACAAAATAAATAGGAAACAGTCAAAATGTTGACAAGGTTAGAAATAATGATTTTTTTAAAATTTCAATAATTCTATTCTTCAAACTTTGCTTTCGTTGAAGAATCCTTTTATAGCAATTGCACCCTTGTAGGCTTTCGGTATTCTAGGTGTCAATTTGTTGAGGTAATATTGGTTTGGCTTGATGGGGACTTCTTACATACCATATGGTCAGTCTGCTCCCACAACAATTCAGTAGGGTTGGTCACTCCATTAGAGACCAAATACCAGCTGACTGTTTATTCCCTAAATGAGGAGGAAATTGTCTCAAGTCAAGCACCATCCACAGGGTATGGCATTGCATTTCAACATCCCTCTTACCATGTACAAATCTCCCTTTTTAACACCATCACAGCACCCCCAGATCATCATATTGCTTCCACCATGCTTGGCAGGTGGCATCAAGCACTCCTCCAGCATCTTTTCATTTGTTCTGCATCTCACGAGTGTTCTTTGTCATTTGAACATCTCAAACTTGGATCTGTCCATTTTTCCCAATCTTTTCTGTCTAGTGGCTTTTTTGCCCATCATAATATTTACTTTTTATTGACCAGTTTGCAAAATGGCTTTTTCTTTGTAACTCTGTCTAGAAGACCAGCGTCCTGCAGTCACTTCTTCTCTGTTGATGTTGAATCTGGAGTTTTGCTGATCACGATTGCCTGATGAAAGTAGCACCTTATATGAGCATGTCTCCATATGTGCAACATGTTAACCTGAATATTGCCAGAAGACATAATGATGAAGGCCACAAGCATAAAATAGTGGCCCAATCTATCTATGGATCACCAGCCCTCAGATATTATTTATTGGCTATTAATAAACCTCTTGTATATCAAGCCATAACCTTTTGATTTTTTTTTTGACTTGTTTAATTTTTTATAGAGGTAGTTACTATAAATAAACATCCCTCTATTTTGAAGAATGTCCCCTCTTTAGATTACACAAGATATCTCTTTCCTAAATATATATATATTTTTTCTGAAATATGTCCCAGTAAGTGTTAACATTCATGCGTTGAACATAATATGAGGAATAAAAAAAGGGAAAAAAAAAAAAAAAAAAAAAAAAAAAAAAAAAAAAAATTTTCTTACAAAAAAATAATTTTTTTTACATGTAATGAAACGATTTTTATACAATCTATATAATTTTAATTATCATGTGTATTTTTTATAAAAAAAAAAAAAAAAAAAAAAAAAAAAAAAAAAAAAAAAAAAAAAAAAAAAAAAATAATTTTTTATTCTTGATATGAATAATGTCTTTACAAATATATGTTTTTCCTAAAATTCTCTACTTTACTGCTCCTAATATGGAGTGCTGGAGTCACTTATATACAGTCCACGCATGAATGTAAAACTGCAGACAAATACGAGGTTAATATGAATAGTAAATCCCCGTTTCCTGCTCTTTTCCCTTTTTTGCCTATTTGTTCATATATTACCACTGAGCCAACCATGCCAACCACATGGCTGACTCCCGCGAGATCTCCAACTATAATCTCGCAATGCGACTATGTCGCGATGACGTCATCAACCAGGGAACCCGGAAGTCTTCAGATGAAAAGTATTTAAAGACCCAACAAAGTACAGCTGATACACGCCAGGAGGAAGCCTTTGATTTAGGCGAAACGCGTTCGTGTACTGTACTTTTCAGGACCAGCCACCTCTGGCTAACTTTGGACTTTTATTTATTTTATCTATTTTTATGCTGTATCTATTTTACAACCTGGAAGACATCGTGGAGCTGTTGTTCCAGTATAGTACATGTAAGGTACTACTGTTTTTTTATATTAAAATTGTTTACATTTACCATTTACACCTCCCGTTTTTATCTTTTTCCTACTGAACAACGTCATACACTGGAGGAAGAGGGAGAAGGTGCAACTACCTACAACAGATGAGCCTGTCTATCTGAAAGTTTTGTGAGTGCAAAGACATATCCTGTACATATCACTATTTTTTGCAGCAGTATTGTGCTATGTTTTCTTGTTCTCTTTTTTACACATGTAATTGGATGAACATCATGATATCTGCTTAAGAACATCCTTTCAGGCAATTATCAATACCCCATTGCTTTTTTTTTTTTTTTTTTTTCTTTGCCTTTTCTTTTGGTGAGGTTTACAGAGCGCACCTACCACCCTTTTTCGTTATTTAACCTTTTGATTGTTCCATTTTTCTGTGAGAAGCTGGGCAGGAAATGTAAAAGTAGTGCTGGACTTTTGGGTCTTAGAGGTTATACTTGTCAGCAGGCCTCTCCACTATGCCAGTATCTGTGTGTTTCACTATGTCCTTACTTTGTATAGTAGTGTAGAATGTGTCCATAGTTTATTAATATATGCAACTGAAAATGATATGACATTTGTGGGACATTGGTTAGAAGACAATAAACATATATTTCCTGGGTACATACACCCCTTTGGGGTGTGCAACCGCACAGGGCCCAACAACCCAGGGGGCGCTTTCCACTTTAGAATAAAAAGTTTGCCGATAGAGGCACTGATTGGGAAGATCTCCCCTCGCCAGCCCTCTGCTCGGCTGCAGCTCAGGATCTGTGGAGAGGCGGACCTCACCGTGTGTGAGGTGAAGGTCCACCCCCACTGTCTGAAGCAGCGCTTGTGCTTCACCATCCACAACACTGTGGTATGTTCTGGCAGGCAAACTGACATTGTGGCATGCCAAATCGTGTGTGTGTAATATGAGTACAAGCCAAGTGCTTTGGGTATTGTATGTGTTAAGTCCTTTAGGTGCAATGTGGATGCAGAGGAACAATGAACAATTTTTTAGTGACATTTTTATTGCATATGAAAATAGTTGAATATAATCTTAAAAAGTTTATATAAGTATACATGCAGTGGGATAGGTATAAGGCTATCCTAGATATGACATGAGGCCATGGACTAATGAAAGTATTACTTTACTGAGAGGGTAGTGGATGCATGGAATAGTCTTCCAGTAGAAGTGGTAGAGGTTAATACAGTAAATGAGTTTAAGCATGAGTGGGAAAGGTATAAGGCTATCCTGGGGGGGGTAGAGAACTGAGATGTGGGAGCAGGGAGAGAACAGAGATGTGGGGGCAGGAGGAGAACTGAGTAGAGGGGGAGAGAGAACAGAGATGAGGGGAGGGGGAGATAACAGAGATGAGTGGGAGAGAACAGAGTTTGGGGAGGAGGGGGAGAAAGAACAGAGATGGGGAGGAGGGGGAGAAAGAACAGAGATGGGGAGGAGGGGGAGAGAGAACAGAGATGGGGAGGAGGGGGAGAGAGAACAGAGATGGGGAGGAGGGGGAGAGAGAACAGAGATGGGGAGGAGGGGGAGAGAGAACAGAGATGTGGGAGCAGGGACAGAAATGAAATGCCGGAGCAGGGGGAGAACAGAGATGAGGGGAGTGGGAGAGAACAGAGGAGGGGGAGAGAACTGAGATGCGGTAGCAGAGAGAGAACTGAGATGCGGGAGCAGGGAGACAACAGAGGAGAGGGGGAGAGAACTGAGAACAGAGGAGAGCGGGAGAGAACAGAGATGGGTTCATCATCCTCAATGTTACAGAAAGTGCTTTCCTGACTTTATTGTGAGGGATTAAACTGTTAATTCCATGATGTTATGGATTAACCTAAGAGAAAAAATTGATGAATATTTGCACAGGATTTTGAAGTTCTTTCTCTTGTTCTTTTGGAGTGCTTCTATTCATAGTTTGATTACAATAATCAATGTGATATTTTACTCCAGGACATTGTTTCCATTGTTAGATTGTTAGAGATTGAGAGCTCTGGAAAGTCGATCAGACATGAAGGAAAGAGACTGTCAAAGTGAATCCGCAATTTAAAGGAATACACAAATGCATACCTGTATTTAACTCTTTAACTGCTATTCTTTTCACCCTTAGCTCAAAATTTGTGGACATATTTCTTATTTACAATCAACACCAACTTAATTTTGTAAATTACCACTTGATCCAATTTAAATCAACACTTGGTAGCCTATAATGAGAGTAACATAAAATGTGTTGGCAGATAAGAATCATTCAGCCTATCTTGTCTGCCCAATTTTCATTAATTCCTGGCCTTATTTTACACAGAGGAAAACCGTATGCCTATTACACACATACTTAAAGTCCTTCACTTTTTTAACCTCTACCACTTCCGCTAGAAGGCTATTCCATGCATCCACTACCCTCTTGTCCTCTTGTTCTCTTGTTGTTTTAATGGTGTTAACAAATCATTATATAGTAAATATGTATTTATTTTTTGCCATGGATTTATTTTTGTGTGTGAGGCACAAACCATCTGGCACCCAAAATGTGAAGTTTTATCTTTACAGGCAGTATTTATGGAAGCAGGGCCGTTCGCGGGTCAAACGGGGCAGCCTCCATGGGCCCAGTTACTCCTGGGGGGCCCAAGGCAGCTGTCACGTGGGCCCCCAGCCCCTGCTTGCCCTGTTCACAGCGCATTGCGCTTGTGAAAGTTTTTTTCTGGCAAGCCGTATCCGCTGGATGCAACGACTGGAAAAAAAAAATGACTCATGCCGGATGTGACTGTTTCCCTCCTCCGTGCAGGAGGTAAGGCTGCACGGAGGAGATGTCCGGCCGGGGACACGGAGCAGAAGCATTCGGTAAGTACTGAGGGGGGGGGGGGGTTGGGGGGAGGAATTACAGGCATCTGACTGGCACAATATTACTGGGCTCTGACTGGCACAATATTCCTGGTATCTGACTGGCACAATATTACTGGTATCTGACTGGCACAATATTACTGGGCTCTGAGTGGCACAATATTACTGGGCTCTGACTGGCACAATATTACTGGGCTCTGAATGGCACAATATTACAGGCATCTGACTGGTACAATATTACAGGCATCTGACTGGCACAATATTCCTGGTATCTGACTGGCACGATATTCCTGGTATCTGAATGGCACAATATTACAGGCATCTGAGTGGCACAATATTACTGGCATCTGAATGGCACAATATTACTGGCATCTGAATGGCACAACAATTATGACATCTTAATGGTACAATAATACTGGTATCTTAATGGGCAAATTGGCTGGGGCATCTTAATTGTACAATATTACTGGTAATTGAATGGCACAATAATACTGCATATTAATGGCAAAATAATACTGGCATAGTGATGGGCACATTGACTGTGGCATATATAATGGACAAACGGTGTCATATTTTAACAGGCAAATGGTTGCATATGCAATGACAAAGTGACTGTGGCATGTTCTGTGGGGAAAAATAACATGAACTATGGGGGAAAGTGACAATGTGGCTTTTTTCTGCATGGGCAGTTCAGTGGAACAAAGTGAAACTGTGGTATGTTTTGTGGGGCAAATTCACACTGTAGCATGCAAAATTGTGTGGGTTCAATATGAGTGCAAGCCATGTGCTGTGGGTGCAATATAGGTGCATGACAAGTGCTGTGGGTGCAATATAGGTGCATGACAAGTGCTGTGGGTGCAATATAGGTGCATGACGTGCTGTGGCTATACTATGGGGCTGTGTTAAGTCCTTTAGGTGCAATGTGGGTGCAGAAAAATGGAATAAAAACAAGAAATGCAACTCTTCAATAACATTTTTATTACATATGAAAATAGTTGAATATAATATTAAGAAGTCCATATAAGTATAAATGCAACTAGTGAGAGAGAGAGTGAGATGTGTATAGATATTTATAAATATATATGAACATATGTAAGTGCTCTCTAATATCTGTGTATATTTTCATTTAGGTAATGAGTAGTTGTAGTGCAGTGTTGCATAGTAATATGGTATACATATTGCAGCCATATATACTCATTTTGTATCCAAATATACAGTTTATACACTGCAATTATACATGTAATATACACAATTTATACAAGAAAAATACTCACTGAAAAATTCGCTTCCTATGCTCACTTTTTTAATGCACGTGTTTTAAAGGCTCTGTGCCTTTAAAACCGGCATTTCGATCGCTCTCCGGAGCGATCGAAATGCCGACGGGCATTTTTTTTAGCATTGTACGATGCTTCCATACGGAAGCATCGTTACAATGCCCTTAGAGCACTGAAAGCGGAAAAACTCCGCTTTCAGTGCTCGTTTTGACACAGGACGGACTAGGTCCGTCCTGTGTCACTAACGCCTCGGCACATAGGACGGACCTAGTCCGTCCTGTGTCGCCAAGGGGTTAATATGTGGTACATTAACATATGATACTGCACACTGAAACCTGATTTTTAATAACATGTTCTCTGTATAACACAACAGCTGCTCTTTCTGCCCAACAGCTGACATTCCCATTCTTCACATCTAAAGGTCTATGAACTGCAGGGGAATGAGACAGGAATTTCAAACTTAGGGCCAAATTAGTTGAGTTGGAAAAATTCTCCCATTCAACTGCATTGGAGATTTTTTCCAACTCTGCTACATTAGCCTAAAGTTTTACATTTCCATCTCAATCTCCTGTAATTGTCTTTTTATTGAGTAGACCTTCTAGTGTCAAGACCAGGCCCACATGAGCCTGCCCTGTTCAAGCTTAGGACTCTGATACTTGATGCATGCTTACAGTAGGAGTGCTTGATGACAGAGCAGTGACAAGGGTGAGGCCACCGAAGCAGTCGCCTCAGGCACACACAGTTAATGGGGCACAGTGATGATAGCAGGCAACCCTGGAATAGCATCTTGTTAGCAGCTTGTCTGGATGAGCCTCATAGGAATTCTATTCATCCAGTGAAGATGTTTGCTGTGAACATCAGGTCACTTAATGCCCTGCAAGCCAAAGGTCTCCCATAGAATGTTTTGCTAAAAAAAATAAAGCTAATACAAAACTCCCTCTCTGGAGTATCCTTTCACCCAAGATGCTTGCTGGGGAAATCAAAAGATCTCCCCTCACCTGCCCTCTTTGTGCAAAGTCATTCAGACGTAGCCTGCTTCTCACTCTCCCTGCACTTCAGAACATCAGGGATTACATGACCTACCATCGCTCATACTGCAGAGACACATGCGGAGTGCAAAGTGCAATCTGGGTGCTGGTTTAAGTTCTGGGTGCAATCTAGGTGTTAGAGTAAGGCCTATGAATGCAATCTGGGTGTTGAGCAAGTTGAGCAGAGTAATTTGTGTGTTGCTTGGGCAAGTCCTGTGAGTGAAATTGAGGTGCTCGGGCAATTCCTGTGAGTGGAATGGGTGCTGGGAAAAGGCATATGTGTGCAATCTTGGAGTTCCAGCGAGACCTGCAGATGCTGCAAGGTGCATGGATGCCAACATCGACCATGTTTCCAGGGACACATATTTGTTCCACATGCTTCATAAAGACCATGCAAAGTGCAGCCCGGCAGTACGCACAGAAAGAATCCAATTAATTAATCAGGGTAGAGATCTCATAGGACCTACCATGATTAATTAATTGGAAGGTGTCTGTCCCTATATCCATCCTACATACTGTCGGGCTGCACTTTGCATGGTCTCTTTCTGCATCATTTGGAACAAAAATATGTGTCCCTGGAAACATGGATGATGGTTGGCAACTATGAAGGTGGTGCTGTGGCATGTTATATGGGTGCAATCAGGTGCTGTGTGTGCAATGGCAAGAGATATGGGGAAGAAGGGAGAAAGAAGGACAGGTGAAATGGAGTCGAAGGGGCAGAAGACGGAATGAAAAACAAGTTGTGCATTTTTTCAAAAACAATTATCTGATAACAATACTGTACCTGGCCTGCAACTGGCAGAAGGAGGGGGGGGCACCACACTGATGGATCGCACAGGTGGTCTCAACACCTAAGGCTGGCCCTGGGTCCATGATTCTGTGTGGAGATGGGAGTGGGCACTATGATGCCGGCGAAAGGTGTTACAGAGAAATGGGTGAGAGGAAGCTGTGATATTGAGGGAATGTTATAGGGAATGGTGATGAGAGGGGAGTGTGAGCCTGAGCCAAAACCTGCTACACTTAGTGGTCTGTGGCTCATAATATATTGTTTCGCTTCTGGTAACTAAATGTCACATTCTGCTCTTATTCCCCCTTCATCTAAAAAACAATCTCAGAAATACATGTATGTTGTGGAGTGTGGCCAAGTATCTTCACATTTTATTTTAAAATTGTTGTTGGGTTCATATTTTTATGATTATCACTGTTTGTGATTTGCCTTATGGCAAATGTGCTCACACTCTTCAGGAGGTTAGAAGTAGGCAGCCCACTGTAACCAGTAACAAACGTATCATATTGTGTGTGGGCTTTTTTCTCGATAGGCTATGTAATTATCTGTTTTAGAAGTTTTACTTTACTTTTTGAAGGGAAAACTCCATGAAAATAACTCCAGAATTTTACTAGGAATAATAATTAGCTGATAAACCTTCAAAATGATCCACAGATATGATCATTAGCTTTTGCAGGTTAAATCTAAACCTAAAACCAATTGAGAATAATTGTTGGGGGTTTCGTTTTAGACAACAGCTTCCAAGTTTAGATCATTGTAGATCCCAGACAATTGTGCAATAAAGGTTACACTAATTAAAACGACTGACACACATTGCATTGAGCTCATTATCACATTGTTATTGTTATTTTAATTATTTGAATAAATGTCATGCATAATAGTCATTACAGTCATATAAACTTATATCATAAGATTATGTGGCCAATTTAGTAATATATTTCAGAACTTGAGTGTAATAAGAATATCATTAAAACAATTTCGAAAAATGTGTTTAGTGTCAGTGGTGGAACAAGCAAAAATGTCACTTTCTAATCCTTGTAGTTATACACATAATAATATCATAGCAATACAAGTGATAATTAGACATATAAATGTCACAGTAAGTATTAAAGCTTCCTGGACAGACATATCATAATAAGGGACCTTTTCTAAAGGTAAAATTAGAATACTCATTTTAAAATAGAAAGGAAGTAATTAGAAGTATACTAAATATATATGGATCACAGAAAGCAGGAGGTTCTGAAGTCAATAAAAGTAAAGTGTAGAAGAGCACACATCACAGATGTGTGTTACAGTTGAACAACCACTGGAGCATTGATGTTGCTAAAATAGAATTTGCATAAGAGCCGGCTCTACAATGGGTCTAGTGGGCCCATTGATGCCACCCTTGCTGCATGTCCTTTGGACCAGTCTGCACATGTAGCACTGTGCAAGTGGGTACAGTCTCTGCCAGAGGCATTGGCACAACTGACTGCTCCCCTTGTGCACCACTGAGCACCTGGTGTCACATTACATCCCGACGCTCAGTAAAATAAAACATTTGTGTGATTGCACATACAGAGCAGCAGCAGGTTGTGGAGCTGTCCAAGACCCAGACCAGTGAAAGATTTATTTATGCATTTAAAGCTCATTGGCATTATATACAAAGTGTATGCATCTCAAGCTCATTGGCATGGTAAACAAAGTGTATGGTGCTAAAGCTCATTGGCATAATAAACAAAGTGTATGCAGCTAAAGCTCATTGGCATAATAAACAAAGTGTATACAGCTAAAGCTCATTGGCATAATAAACAAAGTGTATACAGCTAAAGCTCATTGGCATGATAAACAAAGTGTTTGCAGTGAAAGCTCATTGGCATGATATTCAAAGTGCATGCATCTAAAGCTTATTGGCATGATATACAAAGTTTATGCATTTAAAGCTCATTAGCATGATATGAAAAGTGTATGCATTTACTGCTCTTTTGGCATGATATACAAAGTGTATACATTTAATGCTCATTGGCATGATATACAAAGTTTATGCGTAATGGTTTTGGTGGGTGTGGTTTTAGCTGGGGAGGAGGGGAGGGCGCATTCCATTGTTGGACCTAGGCAGCACAATGTCTTGGGTCACCCCTGCATTGTGTCCTTTGCTATACCATACTTACAAAATAAATGGTGTGCTGCAAGGCAAAATACTTAAGATGCCAGTGTCTCAGTTACAGCAAAAGATTCTAGATAACAGATCAGCAAATGGTTATGGTGAATGCTTTTGAGAGGCAATGACTTGATACACGCATTCTTGTTCAGTGCAAGTTATAAATCGATGTGTGCAACTCCTTGGTGACCATAGTGTTGCCTTCCCCTGTGATGCTAGTGGAATGACAAGAAGTTTGTTTGTGGGCTAAGGGTAGGTCATGTGAGGGGGAGAGGGTCCTGTGTCCATACAACATAAAAGGGGAGAATGTTCTGTGATGTTTGTGGGGGGGGGGGGGGGGTGGGGGGTGAGAGTGGGCTCTGTGAGGATGAATACTCCTGTGATGGTGAGAGGGAGTGGGTCCTGTGATGCTGGTGGATGAGGAGAGAGGTTCTTATGATGCTGGAGCTAGAGGAAAGAATGTCCATACTGCATTGTGACATTGATCCCAGCAGTGCATGAATGGCCTTATGATTCTTTGCACCTGTCCCTCTTGGAAAATGATTTGCAGACACCAATATTTATAACGCTCTATGTTATTATAGTAAAATAATGTGCATTTGACAAACTTGGAAATAATTTACAAAAACGTATCATCATAAACAGCTGGTAAGTGGCATGTCGGTTACTGATGGTTCTAGGAAAATATCCTGTTGGAGTAGTTTTTAAAATGACATTTATTCAATTATTGCAATCTATCACGCACTGACACTATCAGCATTGGTCGGCATCCAGATTAGCTTTGCCTCAGCTGAGAAAAAGACCTGAAAATAAACCTGAAGATCTCAAACTAAACCTATTTCTATCAATAAAGTTAAAGATACTTGTCAGGTTTACAAAACCATAAGTTACACTGTAAAAGTTAAATAAAACTTCAGCACAATTATATATGGGTCTACTCAAGGACCTCAGTTGATTTATCTCATGTGATTAAATACCATAAACACCAAGAAGCATTTGAGTTAAGAAAAATAAGTGATATTTCACATCCTTGAATTTGGTCCATTACCTGCTAATTGTTTATTACATAATAAATATTAATACAAAATATATGTCATAAAAGATTAGGTTCATTTATCATTTTTTTTTCCAGTTTTAGTCACATATAAAAAAACAGGATAGGTTTAAGGGCTAATTAATTGAGACACACTGTTCCGAATTGAAAAGTCAGTTTAAAAAGTTAGGTACTTTTTAGCCTACATCACATTTATCTAGAGAATATAGACTATTCTAAGTAATAACAGAAAACACTTTGATGTCTGCAATACAGCAGTAACACAATAGAGGGCAGCATGTTACTGGGTAAAGAGATGAAACATGAAGAATAAAACAAGGAAATGCATTGCATGTAACATTTCCTGTTGTGTTTATTCCAAAAGTCTTGATTATTAAAATGTACAAAATCAGTGAAGTGCTTAATTTTTAAGACAATATTAGCAAAGGAGAAAATAAAACAACATTCATGCATATTCCAATGTACATTAACAAATTTCAGCAAGTGTATATTAGATGTATGTCCATGTGAATGAAGTGAAAAAGGTAAATATAAGTGTTATAGGAACTAGTGGCCCAACATTTTGTATATCTTCATGTAAGTCTTGGCAGCCCTAATAACAAGGATGGGCAGAAAAGGTAAAAGGAAAAAAGAAAGATAGTGTAAACCTAAAATATAATATATATATATATATATATATATATATATATATATATATATATATATATATATATATATATATATATATATATATATATATATATATATATATATATATATATAAAATAGTGACATCTATTTATTGTATGGACATCCAATAATGTGTATGAATCATCAATTTAAGGCAAAAACATTATAAAACTTATATTATATAAGAGGTCTTGGGTGACCGAGACCTTGATCATTAACACCCATAAGAGGAGCAGCTTTAGAGATAACAAATGTGTGTTTCAGTGTAGTGACTCCTTGATGGTCAAGGTAGGATGCTGTAGGAGGTTGTAGATGGCACAATAAACTCAGCTATCAGTGGAATTAAGGTATAAAATGTGGTCTCCATCAGTGGAAGAATTGATATAAATATGTCCTATTTATTTTGTCCCTCCTTAGTTATTAGACTTCTTAGAGGGATCTGAATTACATCCAGCATTTAAAAACATCATCAAATTAATAAATAAGCAAATTACCCTACATTATAAGTTCCATTTCTAGTGCTGCCATCCAGACGTGTTCCACTGCATGCTCATATGATTGGATAAACAAACCATTCCCATGATGTCATTATATCATCCCGTTCATTCATATATAGTCAGAGTCAGGGGTAGTTATGGCATGTTTTTTGTGCTCTTTTTTGTTTGGGGACATTCTCCCTCTGTGATCTGCCCATGCGTGGAGCACCCATAGTGTGTCTGTGCATAGAAAATAGAAAAACAGGAACAAAAGCAATGTGTGGCTCTGTAACCAAACGAAATCCCTGATATATTGCCTCCCCAAAAATACTCACATTTACCAGAGCATTGTATACCAGGTTCTGGTTTGAATGGTTCCTTTGGAAATTAAGGTGTGCACCAGGGCCAGTGGAAGGATTTTTTGCTACACAGGTGAAAGTGCTTTTTTTGCGCCCTACAATCCCATGACTATCCCTCTTCCCCGCTCTACCCATATCCCTTATCTAGCCTTCCTCTCCCCAAATATCTCTTTCCCTAACTCCATATCTATTATTTCTCCTTCCCCATATCTCTTTCCCTCCCCATATTGCTTTCCCTCTCCCCCATCTCTGTTCTCCCCCTCTAATGTTCTCTCCCTCTCCCCCATATGTTCTCACCCCCTGCTCCCCATCTCTGTTCTCTCCCCCTCCTACCCCCATATCTCTTCTCTCCTTCCCCATATCTCTTTCCCTCTCCCCCATCTGTGTTCTCCCCCCTCTCATCTGTTTTCTCCCCCTCTTCTGTTCTCTCCCTCTCCCCATCTGTTCTCAGCCCCTCTTACTCTGTTCTCCCCCCATTTCTGTTCTCTCCCCCCTCCCACCCCATCTCTGTTCTCTCCCCTTCCCCTGTTCTCTCCCCTTCCACCCCATCTCTGTTCTCTCCCCCCTCCCCAGTTCTTTCCACATCCACCCCATCTCTGCCCCCCCCCCCCCCCCCCGTTTAAGTAAACCACACAGGGACACTAATATTATTTTGTGTTGGAATGAAAGCACACAAGTTGTTTTTGCTGCACTCTTAAAATATGGTTTTTCTCTTGTTTGTGAAGCGTCTAATTCACTTATTATTTTCATTTAGACCTCATAGTGTGTCTGCCTAAGATAATCTATTTACAAATCTCAACAGGTATTACCGGTACTTCTGCACAGAATACAGTGAATTGAGCTCCACATTCTAATAAAACTCAGATTTGAGATCCTAAAAAAGGGCACATATGTGGTAGATAATCCTGTTGATGATTTTGTCCCTATGTTATACTGAATAATTGCTGCATTGTTAACTGATAATAGTATGTTGATTCACCTGCTAATAGAAAGATCTCTGGAATGGAAGCATCAATTGGGGATCACATAGTTACTAACAAATCAAGAGCCTGAACAGCACCTAGGATTCCTTTCCAATATGTATTAATAATACTTCTATATAAGTCCTCTTACAAAATGCTCGACAAAAATATCTCCTCAGAAACAGTTTTCTTTCTAACACAATCACGAGGCTCAGTGAAATCCAGATAGATGGATACGTTGTCACATCATTATGAGTGTGTGACATTGAAATTCTACAGCAGTGTCAAATGAAAGGCGATTGCCTGACTCTCCTCACTGTCTGCATGGCTACACAAACCCAGTGCTATTCCTACCTGCCAGGCCAGCTGCTTTGTTTGACGGATCACTAGTTTCTTTTAGTGCTGCTTGCCCAAGTATGAAGCAGTCATTGTTTCTGGTGGATTAAAAGAGTGCTTAAACCATGCACTGTAAGGCAAAGGGATTATGGCTTGTGGCTTGCTGGGGCTTTCACTGAGCCATGCTTTGAGTGAGTTTAATAATTGCTTTGATGTTAGATGTTGATGTTAATACAGTTTACTGGTATGACTGGATTACTTGTAAAACATGTTATTGATTGGAGACCACTGTGCGTCGTATTTGTACATAAATTAAATCCACCTGTGGAGAGAGTCATGTGATATTTAAGATGAACTATTCATTTGAAGATTCATATAAAACAAATACATGGTCCCTGAATAATTCCATTCAGCTAAAGAACAATCAAGGTGGATTAGCAGATAGTACAACACAATTTCCACACTAGCCTTACTGGTGCCAAAACATTGCAGAGAATACTGGCTCGGAACATCTTTCTAAAATATGGTGTGGCTAAAAGACCTTTGTTGGAGCTGTGAAAACGTCCATACATTGCATACACACATGATATATATTTTGCTTTCCATGATGTACATGCTTCCCATATGTCACATATTTTTAATATTCATTTGAATTTCTTACATTTTAATAATTTCAAAAAAAAAACAACAACCCACAACACATTTCATTGTGAACTACTCTTCCTGGCCCCCACAAACCAGTCAGGGGATGAGAAGTAATACAGTATCATAGTTGTCAACATTTTCTGTCAAATGTAGACCTGTCCTGACTGCTGCCTATGACTCATTGCTTTTTTTTACAAGATTTACATTGTCAGTAACATTGAGAGGGGTGGTCAGAGGGGCGGTCAATGCCGGGTGCCAAGGCATAGAAGGTTGAAACCTACTGGAGCCACATGGGCAGCTTCACTGCTATATTTTTCAAAGTGTCAGACCTCAGTCAATGCAGACTCATGATCCTCACACAGGGGCGTTGCTAGGTCTCCAAATAATCAGGGGCTAGAGCCTATGACAGATGGGCAGATACACACACACACTCACACTGTCTCTGTCACAGATACCCGCACACACACTGTCTCTGTCACAGATACACACACTGTCACAGATATACACACACACTGTCTCTGTCACACACTTACACAGAAAGATATACTAAGGGAGGAGAGATGCATGGTGGAGAAAGAGAGAGGCAATGGGGCAAGATAGAGAGTCATTGGGGGGGAGATAGACATGGAAAGAAGTAGGGGTAAAAATCCAAACATAGGGGGAAGAGCCTGACATAAGGTGGGTTAAGGGGAAGAGAAACACATAATGGGGTAAGAGAGGTAGAAAAAGACATGGCGAGATATTGGGGTATAGAGAAAGACATGAGGGGAAAATAGACAAGGTGGGGGTAAAGAGTCAGAAATGGGCGGAGACAGATATAGGGAGGGTATGGGGAGGAGAGAGACAGAGAATGGGAGAAGAAAGGTAGAAATTGCAGTGAATGGGCTGCAGATACAGACATGGGGGAAAAACAGACAAGATGGGGATGATGTTAAGAGAGACAGACATGGGGGCTAAGGAGACAGACAATACTCTTGATTTAAATAGTGTTTAAAGAGGTGCAAAAATTACCAATGTTATTAATTATTGTGGATATCTCTGGCACAGTGTACACTTAGGGAAGCTATGCATCACCATGTTTATGTCTCTGGCACATTGTGTAGTTAGTAGGGAAGCTATGCGGCTCAATGTGTATATATCTGGCACAGTATATACTTGGCAAAGCCATGTGTATGTCTCCTGCACAGTGTAGGCTTTGAGAAGCCATGCAGAACCATGTGCATGTTTGTTGGATGCTGTATACTTGCTATATGACACCATGTGTATGTCTGGCAAACTGTATTTAAAAATAAAATGATTTGTGTTAAATAAAGGATGCTGTGCTGTGGATTTTTCAAAGATAGGATCTGCCATGCTGAATATGTTAGGTACACTCCTGTACATAGTCTATACGTGACCCGATACAATGTGATTCTGGTCAAACTTGTAGAATCACATTGCATTACATCACTATGTCCATTTTAGCCTGTACCTGGGATGTTGGCAGCTATGTAATATAGGCCTTTATTTGAATGCATTCATTATTAAATTATTTTTGTTTTCTAACTCATTCATTTCCCCCATTAAGATGGATATTACTGGGGAAAATCTCTGGCATGCTCCCATCTTAGTCTAACTGAATGGAAAAAACATACTCAATATGTAGTTATCCATACGTAATATGAATATTTCAATTGCTAAATTATTTGTAAGTATAATTTTTTTTAATTATATAAAATGTAAACTCTTCTATCATAGGGAATATTATTTTTTTTACTGATATATTGTTTTAGGTTGTTTTGGTTCTAAATCCTTGGCTCTTACACTCTAAATGTCATTCTCATTGTTAGAACCAGTATAACAGTTTAGATTCGCCTTGATTCTGCTGCTTGGGTTGTGCTGTAGACAAGGAAATAGAAATTGTGTCCTTTGGTCAAATAACATGTACAGTGTACTCTGTAGTTTATCAGTTACTTAACACAAACGTGTTGAGTTACAAAAGCTTTAAATCATGTCCACTAAAGATGACAGGTCATCATCGCCAGTCTACTCCAGTGAATTGGTTGAACTAACCAGTGTATGTCAGGACCATAGAATCTGGTAAATCATGAATGTTGGCATTTAAAATCTCCTTTGTCTGTAAATACTTACCAACGTGGATCCCTCCTCTACTCCCATGACCTGGGGCTTTCTGCCTCTCTTATTACATCATGCTTCTCTCACAAAACTCTTCCTCAGGAGCCCATATTGATGAAACTCACCAGCACGTAAACTTCAGCTCTAGACAAAACCAAAGCTTAAATGTCATTCTGGAAAGTCTGACTCACCCTGGGTCAACACTATCCAATCTACCTTCACTTGAGATAAACCTGTGTCCATTCCATATCTAGAAAAACATCCAACCGTTTTTTGAATATATTGACTGAATTGGCTAAAACAAATTCAAATGGGTCAAATGTGACCCACCTAACAGTAAAGGAACCTTCTTGATGTTTAAGAAGATCACTCCTTTCTTCCAATCTTAAGGGATGTCCACGTGTTGTCCGGAATGTACTGTGTCTAACCAGGCTCACACTTGTTAGATTGTAAGCCTATGTGCTATAGCTTGAGTCCCAGGTTACACTCACAGTTGAACAGAACAAACCATCCAACCACATGCTGAGACACTTTGAGTAAAAGTTGTTCACACAGGTTGTCCCAAAGAGCCATCACACTAGAAGGAAGATGCAGGGCATTGAACAACACAGGGTATTTATGCTTAATATTTGTAATAACAATCTTGTTAGGGACCATACACATCACAGCAGAAACAAGTTGTTTTAGGAAAATAAGCCTGGAATATAAATACTCAGTTTGCTTAGCATAATACAGAAATTGGATGGTGACACAGACAAAATATCATTGGTTGTTTTTGAAACATTTTGCACCTCTAGAAATAACAGTACAAAGTTCATAAGTAAATTCTTTCTCACAATAGCACATTTTTCCTAAATATAGAAGTTCTCTTAAAGCAATATATTGCTTTTATTTTTCTTTACCAAGAGGGCCTAGTAGAACAGGAATCTTTTTTTCCCCTTGGCAATAAAGTATTATTTAAATAAACTTTATTTTTTATTAATCTAAAAATTTTAAAAATACACATGTCTCATGACAAAGTAAATTTAGAGATGAGTAACTATCATTTTATCACTGGTCTAACAAACCTTTATTTCTTGCTAGACTTCTTTAAGGACAACTGTAATCTTAGTTTGTAGTTCTCATATTTAGAGTTGAGCGGACACCTGGATGTTCGGGTTCGGCCGAACTTCGGAAAATAGTCCGGGTTCGGAGGCTGCTCAGGGTACAAATTATTTAGCAGTGGGGAGAAATTGCTAATTTTTTGTTTTGAATGGAGCTTTAAAGGGACACTCCCACCATAAAACAAGTGTGACTGGGCGCCTCCATTTTATGAAATATAGTGTTTTTGGGGGCCACCCCCTAGTGACTTTACAGTATCTCACTTTGGGACTGGAGACACAGAATGTAGTCTATAAGTCAGAATTCTGACCATAGACTTGCATTGAATGGGAGGGTAATGTAACTATTACATCACAAGGGGGCAGAGTTATGATCCTGTTTATTCAGGTAAATCTCCCCTCTCTTCCAGAAAGATGTACTTTTTGTGTTGTTAAGCAGGTAAAAAAAAAAAGTTGTACACAGCCACCTAGTCCTGTCCACTAGTGATACGCAGGAGCCAGTAAGAGAGCAGGGGAGTATCTTATGATATCATCATGCAGGCTCTGCCCTCAGTTGTAATGTAAAAGTTGCTGGAAGATTTTGGAGAATCTCAAAATGGATGCAGGAGATCGTAACCTAATTTTATTTTTACTTTTATATCCAATTAATTCAAACATAGAAAAATAAAACAAACAGTGACATAATCCACAGGTAATCTAGTTACATCCTATGCAAGTGGTAGTGTCCCTTTATGGACATTTCAGAAAACCAAAACATTTGTACTCATCATCATAATAGTTTATATATATAAATATATATATATATATATATATATATATATATATATATATATATATATATATATATATATAAAACTATTATTAAATTATTATTCACTTATCTGCATGCATCTATACATAATCACATTATTCATTCATGCACTTTTGTATATTTATATACAAGTAAATGTATCTACAAGGGTTCAACACTCAAAAAGTGTGGAAAGATGGAATATAGACCAAAAGAATATGTAAATAGTCCAGATGATTACAGATATATATCATGCATCTGGTTATTGGATACATTTAAAGAGAAACAGAAAAATTCTTATAGATACACAATAAAACCATGTGAGCACATATATGCCATGTGCCATGTGAGTGGATTCAGAAGGAAAAGGTGTGTCTAATTTTACAGACTGTTTATTCATTCTTCTATTCTATATGTGTTCTTTGTACCAATGCCATTTATATTATGAAAAGAAAAAGGGTAAGGCACAGCGCTAATAGATAATATATGTATATAGTGACCTCCACTCCACCAACAAAGGAATAATAAGTAACAGAACCAATACTGACCACTGAAGACAGGGAAGGTACACGATGGGGATGGGAAAATCCCGGATAGTATATGGAGTAGCAAATGACTTGATGAAAAAAAATGAAAACAGGGAAGCAGCTAGTCTTATAATGGAATGCAATGGAAAAATCCACTGCAAAAAAGGAGAGATAATGTAAGAGTGAGACAGCGCTAAATATGTATACCACAAAAGTTTAATATGATAGACTGCAAAGACAGGAATATTATAAAAAATATAGAATTTATGACAAGGAAATATAAATATACAAGTGAATGACCATGTGAAATATACAGCAATATAATATAAAATCACAAAATAAGACTGAAATTATATAAACAAAAATACAATGATACACTGAATAAAGGGCCCCTAAATGGGTTCAAAACAAAAAGAAAAATTCTTAAAAATACATAAAAAATACAAAAAGAGCCAAAGATCCCTTACCCACTGGGTCTGTTCGCCTGGCCAGGTCTATTGAACAGTTAGGATATTGCACTATACAGAAACACAGCCTATGAGGTACAGGACGCATTTCGAATTATCTTCATCAGCCAACCATTTATATTATGTCAATGTTTCCATTGCATTACAGGGCTGCCTGCGTATGGGTGACACTAAATTGTATGTCCACAATAATAGTAATGTTACTTTTTTAATTTTTACAGTGTGTTTAAAAACATGCTCATTTCAGACTTCATTTTGTTGGAAAACATTTGTTTATCTGACATTTGATAAAATGAAACACTGATATGTATTTCTAGTACTGTTGTACATGTCTGCTTGTTTTGGGTTTTGTATAATATCCTTATTATGTGTTTGCTTATAGTTATGATCAAGACTTGATACATTGTGTATCAGTGGTACCATGTGTATGCCCTATCAGTCAAAGAATATTGTTTCAGATTAGATTTCTACATTTTTAAATGAGGTGACTCACCCCTATTTTCAAGTAATATTTATGCTGCAAGCCCGTGGTATGTGTTAAATGCAAATCATGTTTCGACACATTCAACAACAACCCCCTTATCTCTTGGTTCATACAGACAATGCTCTGGTTTATTGATTGTCTTTTGAAGTCCACAGCAAGGGCTTTTGGAGGAATTCCTGGAATTTAAAGAACTGCTATCTTTGACTTATGATAAACATGTTGCATTTTCAGATCCTCTTTGTTCATTAAAAACATAATTATAATACCTGGTGCAGATTATTATTAATGCTTTTATCATTTTATCTTAAATATCTGACTATATCATTAATGCACCACCAGAACTTTGAAATGCACCTATTCACAAGACACAAACCCCTTCTATAGAAACATTGAATGTGTCGGCAGATAAGAACCATTCGGTCCATCTAGTCTGCCCAATTCTTTTGGAGTACTTTTATTAGTCCCCCGTTCCCAGTCTTATAGCTAGGATAGCCTTGTGTCTATCCCACGCATGCTTAAAATACTTGACTGTGTTTACCTCTACCACTTCTGCTGGCAGGCTATTCCATACATCCACTACCCTCTCAGTAAAGTAATACTTCCTGATATTACTTTTAAATCGTTGCCCCTCTAATTTAAGACTATGTCCTCTAGTTGTGGTAGTTTTTCTTCTTTTAAATATACTCTCTTCCTTTACTGTGTTGATTCCCTTTATGTATTTAAATGTTTCTATCATATCCCCCCTGTTACATCTTTCCTCCAAGCTATACATGTTAAGATGCTTTAACCTTTCCTGGTAAGTTTTATCCTTATATAATAATAATAATTTAATAATAATAATAAAAAACCTAATCACAACAAATACGTATTATTATTATGTTACACACCCAGTAGTAAACAGAGTTGAACACCAACATGGACTCTCACACTGCAAGTATCATGTTTTCTGTTTTCTGTTCTGTGGTTTGATTGTTGTAGCACAGATTGTTTGTATTACTAAAATTATGTACTTGAAAATGTTTCCTGGTAAATGACAAATTAATAAAACTGTGGTTTTTCTATATGGCCATTGACAAATTATTAATATTATTATAATTTGTTCACTAAGAAATTATTAGTGCGCTCCATACCACTTATTTCCAGTTTTAAAAATAATTTAGGACCAGTTAGCCTTCACCACAAGAAGTCATTTAAAAGCTTGTATGTGCATGTTAGCCATTATAGGAGGTCCCGAGGGCAGAGTGAAAGGAAAAACACTGGGAGGAGGTGAAATTGGTAGATACTAAGCAGAAAAAGAGAGAAATGGATTGAGGAGAACTGAGACATTGGTGCGTAGGAGAGTTGTAGAGGGAGACAAGGCAAAAAAGAAATTTTAGGGCAGGATCAGACATGGAGACATATGTAAGTGTGCATGTATCTATTTGTATGGCTTCACTTTCGATTATTACTACCCAAAAGACTGTTTGTTATCAAATTTTAACTTTTTTTACTTTTCAAACATTACATTAACATTCATTTATATAGCGCCAACAAGTAACGTAGCGCTAGGTACAGAGCATAAAGGGGAACGGCATACTAAGTTAGACGAATAAGAACAGACTAATACATGAGGTGGAGATGCCTGCTCGCAAGCTTACACTCATTTACATTGCCACTCTAGTAAATAATACAATGCTGAATCCTTAGCCCATTCAACATACTCAGTTCTCAGTCATTAGAGCCAGGTATTCATAAAAGGTCTATGATATCTTGTTTGCTAGATCCTTGCTGTAACGGAACTCCCCGTACTCCGACCGAGTACCTTCCATGATGGACGCTTGCGCAGAGGACCACAAGCACCGCACCGGACACCACAACCTCCGCAGACTCCACAACCGCCGTAGCTTAACTGGAGTCTCGACATCTTCTGTCCACCCTGGATCAGCTTCTGTCCTCCAGGACTGTGTGGGGAAGACCTCTCCTCCAGGAGAGCGTATCAGGAACAAGCTCTTAAAAGAGCTCAGTGATTAAAGCTCAAGGGAGTATGCAGAACATAGCAATCCCCAGTGTGATTATAGCTTTCCCCTCCAATCACGAGATAGGACTACATGTCGAGGATCAAGAAGATCTCTGGATTTTAATCAAACACTCTGCTTTTATGCCCATTTTCCACACACAGGGTTTTGAAGAACAACCAATCAATACGAACAATACACTCAAACACTCCCAGCAATTACAGCAAAATCCCCCCTCTGCCTGTGATACAATTATCTCCACACAATAAACTAACTTAATTATCACATTGTTAAGATTGTTCCGATTTTCACCATGCCCCAAAAATGTGCTTAAAGGGCCAGCACCAGTCCCATAAAAGTCCATAAGCCCCAATACAGCTTCTTAAAGGGCCATACACAGTCCAATACAAGTCCATAGGCCCAAATAGAATTTTTAAAGGGCCATACACCCTAGGGCCATAGTCACAGGGGAGGAGGCTGGCAAGCAGGCCTTTCCAGGACCAAGTGGCAAAGGGCACTTCGTCACACTTGCCTTTTACATTTCAACCTGAGTAAGATGTTTTTAACTGCTGTCTATTTGCTCCCATCTATTTCTCTTTACTAGCTATCTTCTCACGCTGGCCAAAACAAAATAAAGATCTAACTCTGGACATAAGATTAATCAAGAAATAATCAACCCCTAAGCTTACAGTGGTGGATCTATGTCAAGATTCTTTTAGTCCTTTTCCTGTGATTTGTCTCACCTTTCCTCCATTGCTTATGCTATCAGTCCAAATCTCTATCATGAGTGGAAAACTCTATCATATTAGTGCTCTGTGATGCACTAATATGCACTGCATATATATGAGTGTGAATTATATTGCTGTACACACACAGACACACACAGGCCCCAAGTATTCCAGTGTTCCTAGAAAATAGATATAAAGTGACTTAAATAAGCAAAAGCCATTATGTATTGTTAGCCAGACTCGGAAATGGTACTGTAAACTCCAGTTTCCTGACTCGCTACACTCATGGAAAAGTTTGTTAGGGGAAATCTCTTCTAACAAGTTGCCCCTGCCTTCCTACCACACTACAGTGATAGAGTGGGGCTGGGTGTAGTGAACCTGTCCACCCACTTATAGCCAGCACTGAACCTTGTGGCAGGAACGTGAAACATCCATTAGAACTAAGACTTGGTCCAGTGACATGTCAGCTTAATGAGCTAGAAGAAAAAGAAAAAGTATATGGTAATATCAGAAGAATAAAAAATAAGGGTTAAAGTCTGAAATACAATTCACGGAATGTCAACTCCCGAGACCAATCAGCAGCCTTAATAAGATCCTATAATCTCTAGGCCATAGAGAAAGCTTTAGAAGCCATAGCACCCTTAGTAGAATGAGAAGCGAACACCGAAATCCCGACACCAGCCTCCTGCAAGGTCCATCTAACCCAACGAGCCAGTGTCGGGGTAGAGACCGGCATGTGTAGTTTGCATAGAGTCAAAAACAAGGCCAAATGAGACGGACTCCGAAACCCAGCAGTTCTAGATTCATAAGCCTGCAGGCACGTTATTGTGTATTATGGGGAAAACAAGGATATGAAACCATAGTCAGGAACGTTTTTGTATGTTTATAGATAGAAAATGAATCCCTAAAGCCCTAACATCTGAAATGCGTTTACACAAAATTAAGCAACACAGCATAACTAACTTGGCTGATATTCGTTGGAGTGACAAATCCTCATTGGATGGCCATGATTCAAACAGCCTCAAAACAATATTAACATCCCAAAGGGAAGAGTAGCGAGGTGAAGGAAGTTTACATAACCGAATTCCTTTGAGCAGATGATAAACTACTGGCACTTTACCTGTCAGAACCCCAAGGAAACGGCATGACCTGAGGAACAATAGACATTTATGGTTCTATAAGCATGCCCCAATTCGAACAGTGAAGGGAGAAAACAAAGAATATCGGTTACAGCAGCTGATACGGGATCCAAAGATTGTTCCATGCATTCCAGGCATGGTCGTAGGAACGTCTGGTCCCTGGTGCCCAAGCTCCATTACAAGAAAGCCATAGTTTCTGCCGAAAGATAGACCAGGGTCCCCCGAAATAAGCCATGCCACTAGCTGTAACTGATCCTAAATTATCAAAGGGTGTGTATGCTCATGGACATCTGAAAGCAAGTCTGGGATACAAGGCAAGAGTCTGGGAAAATCTACAGACAGTTCCAGGAGAGACTGAAACCACGGCTGTGTCTCCCAGTAAGGGATAATCAGGACAATCGTGGTCCGATGACGGCTAAGGTAAAGCAGTACTCAAGGAATGACCCCTGGCTGGATAGAAATGTATGAGCTGGGTGAACTCACCATAGGGACATCTGCCTTGATAGGAACCCTTGCTCCTCGATTCTGCCACGGCCGGCTTCTTTGGGGGAAGAACCCCGATGAGGCAGGTTTGTAGTCCTGATAATCAGCCGGGTGTGTCGAAGCCTCGGGAACTCCGCATTGGTTCCCTGAAATTACAGCCACCCAGACGGCTTCTGACTTGTCCAGATGGCTTCCGGGGCATCCAAAAAGTTTGGGGTTGAACACTTGTTTTAAGTTAGACTGCGCCTTATCCCGCGCAGTAATGCGTAAAAACCCAAAAGCAGAATATAGACTATTTGGTACAGTCCTAACCTCAACATCTGAGGAAAGGGATTTAGGAGTAATAATTTCAGACGACTTGAAGGTAGGTAGGCAATGCAGTAGAGCAGCAGGAAATGCTAGCAGAATGCTTGGTTGCATAGGGAGAGGTATTAGCAGTAGGAAGAGGGAAGTGCTCATGCCATTGTACAGAGCACTGGTGAGACCTCACTTGGAGTATTGTACGCAGTACTGGAGACCGTATCTCCAGAAGGATATTGATACTTTGGAGAGAGTTCAGAGAAGGGCTACTAAACTGGTTCATGGGTTGAAGGATAAAACTTACCAGGAAAGGTTAAAGCATCTTAACATGTATAGCTTGGAGGAAAGACGTAACAGGGGGGATATGATAGAAACATTTAAATACATAAAGGGAATCAACACAGTAAAGGAAGAGAGTATATTTAAAAGAAGAAAAACTACCACAACTAGAGGACATAGTCTTAAATTAGAGGGGCAACGATTTAAAAGTAATATCAGGAAGTATTACTTTACTGAGAGGGTAGTGGATGTATGGAATAGCCTGCCAGCAGAAGTGGTAGAGGTAAACACAGTCAAGGATTTTAAGCATGCGTGGGATAGACACAAGGCTATCCTAGCTATAAGACGGGGAACGGGGGACAAATAAAAGTACTCAAAAAAAAAAAATTGGGCAGACTAGATGGACCGAATGGTTCTTATCTGCAGACACATTCTATGTTTCTATGTTTGCCTCCTCTGGATCAGAATCTGAGTCTGATGGAGGTTTTTGCCGCTTTCCAGGATCTTGCCAATTTATCCTGGCTCGGGGCTCTGGTATGTGGTACAACCACGGTCTCTCTGGCAGTAAATAGCTTGTCGCTCTCAGTGATTTTGGAGGCAGGTATGTAGCAATGTTTTAACTTTTTAGACGCTTTGCGGCCGGGTAGTGAAGGGGAGACCCTTTTACCCTGAGGGCCCAAAACCTGTCGGCGTTAGGGGGCTGAGAAGCCAATAATGCAGATGAAATGGATTAAGCAATTTGAGAGGACATTAAGCCCATGGCAGACTGCATTGCTAAGTTTACTGATTTAGCCATAGTGGCATCCAGTAATGAGTGAAATTCTTCTGAATTTATAAACTCACCCTGGTATTCATCACCTCTATCAGTGATTCCAGGATTATTGGGGTCCCCATTCAAGCCACAGTTATGGGAAGACATTACACATGGCGAAAAAATGTCAAAAATGGCGGGGGGAAAGACCCCAGAAATGAGGAGAAACTAGAGTGAAGGGGACACAACCAACCCCTGAGTGGGGAAGAGGGAAAAAAACTATAATAAAGCATTGTAATGATAAATAAATATAAGTAAGTATAAGTAAATACCAACATATATAGATAATAGGTAAATGAAAAAATAAAGTACTTATCTCAGAGGGAAGCAGCAAAGAAAGAGGAAGTGTTGGAGGAGATATGTGTTTATATAGAGAGGGGAGGGTTCATTATGATGTTTTTTGATACGTTAATTTTTCTATTCATCTTTTCTTTGCTGGTGAGGGATTAAAAAAAGAGAAATGCATAATAGGAGCTAGAAGGGTTATGTTACCTATTGTCATTTATAGAGCTCCACAACATTTACATATATATATTTCTGAACTTCTCTAAACCTGATCTTTAATACTAGTTTAGTACAGACCCTGATCAAATTACAAATTACATGAAAAGATATGTGCGAGAGATAATAGACAAGAGACAGCATTTTCATAAGAACATCCCCTTCACCTATATTTGGTGGCTTATCTTTTAAAACGTATTAACGCTAATGTGATTAAGAGAGCTCATAAATGTCTCTGAGGAATGTTTTTACCTCTTTTAATTCTGGTTATGGGAATTTAATGGATATCGTAAATACTGCAGGTGTCCTTATTAACAGGAATTGCCCTCTATTTAACAAGATCTGTTTGATTATACTTCCTTTCTAGAGCTTTCAATTTAGCAATATGCATTCCTGTGTAGACTTGAGGTCATTTGCAGGTTGCACAGATACACACCAATTTAAGGGCTGACTCTTGGTTAAACCTATGTGAAAAACATGGTTATTATATAGTTTAGTAAAGCACCTTTACCACAAATTGGAGTATCTGTGATCAATGGAAAGGTATTAAACCCAAACCACAAGATCCTCAATCTGCATGTCATGTGACGATCAGAACACAAACCAAATTTGGATCATACCATTACTCAGTGGGGGAAGAAAATTGGCCCTGGTGCAGGAACAATTTCTGCTGTCAAAACCCCCCAATATTTCTTGTGTAATGGAGACACTTAGCTGGTTAATTAAAGGATTAATTCAATCCATGATATCTAGAGTAAAGTGGCTAACTATGGCACTAACTGTGGCTGTGATATTGGACAGAGTGACTGTCATGCACAGGGTATTGCACCTGCTAGACCCTCCATTGTTTTGGCCCTTTCATGACTTGTGTTTCTTACCAGCTACTCATATTTCCATCAATAATATTATGTGAGGATTAGGTGAAGAAAGTGCTCCAATCTAGACAACTTAACAATATGCACAATTGAAATTGCTCCAACACATACAATATATTTGGATGCAGGATTAAAAATGGCATCTAAAAGATCTCACACATTCCAGAAACTCTAGCAATGCATAAATAGTGAATAAAAATGTAGACATTTATTCCATAATTGGCATTGACAAACACTTTTCAGGGGTGGGGGTGTCCTGACGGCAGAAAAAGAAGGTCGCATAAAGCCTGAGCTCTGCAATAGAAATTAGTTTTCTCGCTCGTAAACATAGAGCACACTTGTATTTCCCATCCATGACTTCATTCTAACACTGTAACATGTCCTCCCAACATACTAAAACACACGAATACAAATCCGGCCTCTTTGCTACGAATCACTAAAGAAAAGACACAACCCAACGCCATTTGAGGCCCAAGTCACCTCCTTCAGAACAATAGCTATTGCCAGATCTGGATACTGACATCCAATTACTGGGAATGATATTGAAACAGATATTATAAAATATGCAGAGCACTATAATAAGTGACATCCATAAGATGGCAAAAGATAACAGGCAAGACATTCCTAGGTGAAGGAACTATGTATATAGAGCACAAAACTGAGACATTTGCGGAGGCACACAATTCCCTATACAATGCTCCCACTATGCAGAAATACTTGAGGCCAGGGTAGCGGACTTGAAGATAGGCCACACAGAAATAATATGAAAGTAAGGGTCATCTCTGACCAAGAGGGTGCTGATGTTATAAAAATATTTGAAAGACCTATTTCACTTTATGGTGGCCTCTATAACCTTTGGAGCTCTCCACAGATTGGGTACACAGGTTGCCAAAACCTAGGCATCTTTAGTCTAACACACAAAGAGATGTCATTGACAGAATCCATTTTTATGAATTGATTTCACTGGCCTCAAGATGAGAAATGGAGGTGCCTGAAATGTTTTTGCAAAACAGCAATTCTTCAATAAGTCATCACCAGTTACTTCAGCAAAAATAAGAGAATTTTTTAAACATCACAAGCATTCTCCGTAAAGAACAAGTAAGGTACAAATGGGGATATCCCATGAAACTCATTATGGGCAAAAATACAGTCACCAAGATCATTGCCTCAGTTGAAGAAGGTCACAAATGATTCCAAACATGGGACCTCTGACCTATGGTCATAAGGTCGCAGTCAATATGCAAAGGCAGGTGAGTTGAGGATAAGCGAGGTATGCCAAGTACTTGTGGAACTGAGACTAACTCCAACACAACCAACTGGAAGGTCTCAAAACAAATAATGTCCTCCCCCTTATGTACTCAATAACCTGTGGTATTTAATAGTGAGGGGGGGAATAATTACTGCTAAATTACTGTTAATAAACAACAGCAGCAATAACAAACTCTGTGGTAATTACAGTTTATTGTAGCCCCTCTTACAGTACTACATAATTGTGGCCTCTCCAAACTATTAATAACAGCCCAAAACAATTTTTGGAAGAACTTCACAAGGACTGGTCCCAATTTATTAAAGAGAAACACCTATGGTTAGCATCCAAAACATTACAACAGCCATACTAAATAGAAGCAAAAAACAAAAACTGTTTTGGTTATATGAATTGGCCAAAGCATAATTAAACCCGCCACGTCAAGGCACACTCTCAATAGGGTGAGAACCTACTCTCACCCACACAAAGCAGTTTATACTGCAACCAAAACCTTTTAAATGTGTTGGAAGAGGTGCAATTAAACCTCCTCCCAATTAACCCTATAACAGCAAGCTGCAACCAGACAATGAGGATCCAACAACCTCAAATATGTGCAAACAGGGAAAAAAATAAATGTTGGTGCGCTAAGCTAGTTACAGTCTCAAATAATATAAATGTAAAAATGATGCTTACCAAAAAGATATTTGCAGCATGCTCACACCTGTTTGGTAAGCATCATTTTTACATTTATATTATTTGAGCCTATAAGTAGCTTAGCGCATCAACATTTTTCTTTTCCCTGTATACTAAATAGAAGGCCTGGCACTTGCTTCTCTACTACTAGAAAGCAACTATTATTAGTCAAATATTTTCAACAGGCTATAACACACAGCTAAAGTGGTGGCCAAAAGAGAGGAGAACAAACTTTATGCAGCAAGGGTTAAACAATAGTACACTCAACCAACACAGACAAGAAAAGAATAAACCATGCGCACGGAGACCCAAAACCAGATGCACCAATAGTGCTAATAAAACAAGTGGCACTTACTAAATATCAAATAAGATGATCTGAAAATAGCTAAAAAAACTTCAGAATATAAAGTATTATTCATCAGTATTTAGGCTGGGATATAGGAACTACTCACAAAGCTATCTCCATGTGCAGTCAAATGGAGAAGCACTGAAGGAATGCAAACACATATAAAAGGTCCACAACAATAGAATCCTTGATAAAATATTGTAATCCAATAAAAACCGTAACAGTGATTAAAATAGAATATGCCAAGGGATGAAGATTTGGATGGAGTCCAAGGGATGAAGATTTGGATAGAGTCCAAGGGATGAAGATTTGGATAGAGTCCAAGGGATGAAGATTTAGATAGAGTCCAAGGGATGAAGATTTGAGGCTGGGAAGGTGATAATGAACGATGATTCGCAAATAGCGAATGTTGATTTGCAAACGTGGAACTGCCATAAAATCCTGTAATGGCGTTGATTATTTTCAGTTTCGCTTTTCCTCCAAACGAGTGTCTACAGAAGCCTCAGAGTGACAAAATAGAACCAACGTGTTTCGTCACAACGGGGACTTCCTCAGCAATGTCCCGAGGAACACAAATCTCCTGTGCTGAAAATGCCTTACACCACAACGTAAAATTACCACATGAAGTTACCAAATGACCAATTTATGTCATTCATTCCATTGGAGACCATTACAACTGGAATGCTTTTTAGGCCTCTGGAACACTACAGAAAAAAATTGCATTGCCAACATGGGAATTATTGACAGACGTGGGTGTTAAAAATCTTAACATCCTTTCCCCCAGTGGATTACCGCAACATTAAAATAGCCAAACTTTCTCAAATGTGGATTCTGGACTTAAAACTAAAAAAAAAAAAACATGTCCACCGGTTATTGGTATCTTAATGATGCAATCACCACTATGGATACAAATCTCAATGAGATATTTGGGTACCTTATACCAGAAGACAAATGGACCAAGTCCCCGGAGTTTGAAGGGTGTGACCAAGTGCACAAACCATGTAGGATGCCACAAGAAAGTTATTTTCGGATGGTATATGGTCTCAGCTTGATTATCCTGATTTTTTCACAGACATCTGACAGATGCAGGAGAAATTGTTCCCTGAAAGGAATTATGTTGCATACTTGGTGGCAGTGCCCCAAGATCACACAACTGTGGAAGCTAGTGTTTGAAGTAATCAGCCATTTTGCTGTTTTTCCAATAGCACTGTTTCCTGAAGCAGCTCAGTGACTCTGATCGTCCCGGCACAGATTCCATCCTCCATCAAGATTTTATTGAAACATATGCTTATTCAAATACTGACATGCATTGAACAACCAGGATATTTGTACTGTCCTGCCATCATGTAACATATATCAGAGCAATATTTCATATCCAAAGTGACAAAGTCAACATTGATTTACAATGAAAAATTCTCCACTGTGTATATAAAAGGGTACCTTTACATATGTTCCGCAGGGTGTAACGAGAAACCACCAGGCGATGGTGTGAGAATTGCTGTGGGACCTCCCGACTATACAACACATCACAACATGACCCCACCAGTGCAATACACCCCTACTTTCCACAGTACCAGTCTTGCCCCAATGCCCCTATGGTGTCAGGCCCAGTAGCAGTGGAAGGGACTGGTAGGAGACTCCCGGTCTCTGTTCCTCAGTCATAATGGGTGCTGAAATTCCCAGTCTAACCCTCACAGTCAAAATGGAGGTAAAGCTTGATACACTTCCCAATTTCCCCTCCCATATTCTCAATCCTGCTCCCCAAATGTTAAAGGGGAGTGAGATGCCCAGCAGTCTCACCTTTCAAGTACATTACTGATACTTCCGTTCTCTATGCAAAAAATGTCATACATGGCAGTTGCTTAAAGAATTATACTCTATGTCGTCTTCCTTAACAAAACACAACGTAGAACAGTCTGTGGTTTACAGATTTTAGCCTCTCAATTTGTGTGCATTTCTCAGTCCAGTGAAACATTATTAGTTGATTTTTGTATAGTGGGTTCTGCAGGCAGCCAGCTGTGTCCAATGCATGAAATTATTTGAATCAGCACATTTCACTCAAGATGCAGAAACTGCAGAAAATGACATCATGTGAAATCTTTATTCAACCAAACAAAAAAGAATCCATGCTATAAAAAATGTAACATAAAATATATTCTTATACACACGTAGAATAGTGTGTAGCGCTGAAATAAAATGTATGTAATCGAGAAACTTAATCTTTAATTAACAGATCATTTACTTTGATTATGTAGAACATTATCCAGTTCCACATTATGTACAATTAAATGGATTGTTTTAAAATGATTTATGTAATTGGAATTAGGATTACAGTTCTGACCATTAATCAAAGACCTCTTTTATGCAGGTCATAATCATGGCAAATGTGTTACAATGAGCGAGCAATTTAAAGTAATAAAATAATGAATGAGAGATACATACACTTAGTCGTGTATGTAATGCATATAAAACACTTATTTAAAGGGTAATCTATCATTCTCTTCTAACACAAAAGGCTACTTACAATAGTCTGTTTCAAAGATACATATTGTGTAATGCAGGTTTACCTTATATACTTGTGTTGTTTTATCTAAATAATGTATCATTCATATTTGACGGACTATGTTCATGCATCGGGTGAAATGTCATGATTTCACCTGATGTATGAATCTCAATGAGATTTTTGTCTTAGGATGGAGAATATCCCCTTTAACGGATATAAACATGTATGAACAGGACACCTAGTAAATGTGTACATAATCAGACCGCTAGTTTTACCACATGGTAATGACCAGAGTAAAGTCGACTGTTCACTTCAATGGTAAACATTCTAAGCTCTATGTTTCACATGTCAAACACCACCATATGCATCAAAGTTAATTTGATGCTTGGAATGTCCCTTTAATGTAATGCAATACAGAAGAGTACTAAAACCATTAATGAGTCATTCACATTGTCTACTTGTCTAATGGTTATTATTGTGTGCCTCTTGAATCAAACATCTGGTAATCTTGTCATGCTTTAAATCCTTGAAACTGTTTTGGTTAAAGAATCAGTTAGTTATACGCAAGACAAAGCTAAAAAAAAATAAATGAAACATATAAAATCAGATATTTAAAGAAAAATGGTCATGCCAACCCTTAAAAACAATTGTGATGAATAATTATATCATTTTGTTCTGGGAATTTGCTTCACGTAAGAGTCAAGTATTTAATCTCCTGTATTTCTCATAGAGATTGTTTTGACTCCATGAAAAATGTGTGTGTAGCAATAGATCTCCTGGATTATATAGATCTCCATGGGGAGGATTGTTTTAAACACACTCATTTTGGATTTCTGTCAATCAATGGTATCAGGTTTTTGTGTAATTCTATACTTGGTTTCCAAGGCCAATATTTTTCTTTCTTTAAACTTGAAATAGGCACATTTATACTTTAATGGCCTTATTTTTGCTGATTGCTTAGGAATGTAATGATGGATGTGAAACGTGTCTTTATGAGAATAATTAAAACAAGCAGTAACACATTAGGCGTTGTGTACGAATGACCAGTGCATATCTTTGGGTTGTATTAGTACTTGCGACCAGTCTATGTACACAATACGACTCATATGGCCATGATCAAAATTATTAGCTCCACCCATTCTTGTTTATGCCAATCCTATGTCCAACATACGGATCACCAATAGCGGTCACAATCTGTTGCAAACGATTACCAAACCAACTCTTGTCCTGACAATGAACTTCAACTGTGTGTTAGTGTATATTTGACCAAAAAAAGAGGAAGCTCCTACACACATTTTCATATGTCAAATAAATCAAGTATCAAAATATATATAAAATATCAGATGCACACTGATAGTTTGTATGCAGCTATATATTAATTAGTAATATAACAATGTAACGATGGTCAAAAAAAATTTTTTGAGAAAAAAAGCTATGTAGGACACAAAAAAAAAAGAAAACTGAAAAATTGGTAAAAAACAGAAGAAAAAAACAAGGAGCGGGCAAAAGCAATACAACACTGTGAGTAAATTAGTACAAAATAGAAAAAATAGAAGAAATGGAAAAATGTCAAAATGAAAAAAGGTAGCAATTAAAATAAAAAAATTATGAAAAAGAGAACACAGAAAAGAGACACAAAATATAGAAAAAATGTAGAAAAAAAAACAAAGAAAGTGTGGCTGTATCTGGCTAAAGGGATAACTTAGTCAAGCAAAAATATGTTTAATATTCTCCCAACCACATCAATAAATAAAAGAAAAAAAATAAAATAAACGATAAAAAACACACAAAAACGCTTCTTGCGAATGTAGCTGGTAGAAAATTCTGCATCAATAAAAAAAGTAAAGGAATATCATGTAAGAAAATAGTAGAACAGCAAGTGACTGGCGAAAAAGGCAAAAAAAATGTAAGAAAAATGGAGGAAAAAACCCAAAAAACTGCAACTGTCTCACCCATAAGCAGAGAAATGATCACGGTCAGTATAACTGTAGTGGGGCACACAGAAGTCCACAAAAATAAGCTGAGGCTCCAAAAAGTGATGCAGGTACAGTGTTTGAAGGATTAACAAGCAGCGGACAGGGGAGGGTAACATGGGACAACGTGCTCGGGGGAATCTCCTTCTTCTTGTATGCAGCCGTAACATAGATCATCAAGCCATTTGAAAAAGTATAACTTCTAGGTGGCTTGCTTTTGTTGATGTTGCCAGTAAAGTTATTATTTATTTATAAAGCGCCATCACATACCATCTTGCAGTTTAGTGAGCAAATAAAACATAGATGCAATTGGAGACATACGACAAAACCGGACAAAAGGTGAGGAAGAGTGAACAAATTATGTGAGCAAAAGGGAAGAAGAACGAAATTTACATCAGCACAATAATGTTTGCAAAAGTCCAATGCAGGGTTCTAAATCCACCCAATGAAATTACAGTATTTTTCCGTGTATAAGACTGTTTTGGATCTGACCATTGATCAGATCCAAAACAGTTGGCGCCCAACGTAGGGCACACAAGAGACCTCCTGGCGGGACACCCCCCAAACCATCGGACAGAGGCGAGACACATCAACGGACACTGGGACTGCAGCCCCTGATCGAGGTGAGGAAGTTTATCATCTTACCTCCATGTGTCACTTGGTGTAGTCTTCGTATATCTGTCCGAGGGAGGGTGTGACGCCAGCCCGAGGCATCGTGTGGGCATGACAGTAAGAACCACCCCCATATGTTGAAAATATCTTGATGTGTTGTGTATACGGTTTGTGACGTGAATTTTGAGTGACTAACGCAAATATCCACGTATAATAATAGGTCTTCCTTAAGTTGCCTGTACCGCATGTCATCCCAGACATCTGCCCTGGTCACAGAAAGGGAGGGGATGGTCGAGAGTAAGCCCAAGGTGTGCTGCGTATAGTCCAAAGGTGTGCTGCACAAAATATACGTGATGTACGGTAGATCACAAGACTAAGTTACGGAAAGTCCCAGGAAGTGACTAAGTACTATGGGTAATAATACAAGTGTCCCGAAGGGCTACTGCGTGCCTGAGCAGTACGTGGTGGACTAAAGAGGAAAACGGTTTGCCAAGTGCCTACCGAAGTTAGAAAAATATTTATGTGTAAAACAACGTGTGTCAGTGTCTTTTCTCTCCGTGCACGTACTTTTACATTAACCCATTCGGACCAACACATCAACATTGCTGACTATTGATCAGATCCAAAACAAGACGATATTCTTTCACAAATTGTTTAAGTTTCAAATTGGGGGTTGTCTTATACACTCAATGCAGGGCCGGCGCTACCACAAGGCAGCACAATGAGAGGGGCAGAAAAATCTAAATCCCTTGTTCACCGCAAGGTGCCGGCTCTAGCACCGCTTTCCTCAGAGTCTGCCCTACAATGGGGCAGAGTGGGGCAATTGCCCCAGGCATGCAGCATTTTAGTGCAATCGTTGCCAGCAAGTGTAAATCGCTTGCTGGTACCGATACTTTAATCATACCTGCTGCTTGGAGTGAGCGCAGCACGAGGGTGCATGCTTTGTCCCCTCGAGCTGTGAAACTTTCGGAGTGCTGGATGTCATGTGACTTCCGGCGCTCAGAAGAAGTGGAGTTCAGGTGTTCTGCCTCTTCAAAGCTAAGGCAGACACCATCTGAACAATCTTCCTCCCTGCAAAAAAAGTTGGAGGGTAGGGAGGAGAAAAAACAGCAACGTTTTATTTTGGTTCAAAAAAAGAGAAACACGTGTCTTTGTGTAAGTGATTAGTGTGTCTCAGGTTATGTCTGTATGGGTGTCACTGTGCGTAAGGCTGTGTGTCACTGTGTGTAAGGGTGTGTGTGTGTGTAATTGTGTGTGTCACTGTGTGTAAGGGTGTCTGTGTAAGTGTGTCACTGTGTGTGTAAAGGTGTCTATGTAAGTGTATCAATGTGTGTGTGTGTAAGTGGTACGTGTGTCCCTGTGTCTGTGTAAGGGTGTGTGTGTGTAAGTGGTAAGTTTGTTTCTGTGTGTGTGTGTTTAAGGGTGTCTTTGTGTGTAATGGTTTCAATGTGTATTAGGGTGTCAGTGTGTGTTTAAAGGTGACTGTGTAAGTGTGTCAGTGTGTCTGTATAAGGGTGTGTGTGTGTAAATGATAAGTGTGTCTCTGTGTGAGTGTAATGGTTTCAATGTGTATTGGGGTGTCAATGTGTGTTTAAAGGTGTGCGTGTAAGTGTGCCTGCGTGTGTAAGGGTGTGTCTGTTTGTGTCACATCAGGTGTCACTGCAGCGCTGTCACTCAGATTGAATTGTGATGACTGGAGCAGACACAAGTTGGAAAGTGGCTGTCTTATACACGGGGGTGTCTTATACACAGAAAAATATGGTAACTCACAAGCATAAAGTCCCTTTGCACCAGGCAAAGACAGACATTAAGCATATTCAAGAGGAGAATTAATTTGTTGAGTTTTTCACACAAGTAGTAGGAGTACAGAGCAGTTTTCATTTTCGTGCTCTACATATACGATTGTATAGATACAGGGAACGGAGATATAAAGAGAGCAGAGGAGGCACCAACAGTTAAAGGTAGTAAAGAGCAATAATCTATTACAAATAGCATTTCTTACAGTGAAACTCTTTTGTAAAGGAAAGAAGTGTAATCACAAATAAAGGAAACTGGGCTATCATCTACCCTTTCAGTTCTATTTTTATATTTAATTAATTCCTCCCAATCCATAGTTTCCACACTATTTAAATTTGATTCTGGTGATTTAGCATCATAGTTCCCAAACAAAAAATTAGATTTGACCTTTTCTGCCTGTTTGTGATGCACTTCCAATTGTTACTACCTCTTGGTGCCTCCTCTGCTCTCTTTATATATTAATTCCTACATGTGGTCCACAAAAATAGAGCCTAGTCTGGATTGCCGACAAGACCACACTAATTATGAGAATAACTCAACAAGAATACTCCACTTGAATATGCTTAATGTCTACGAGCCAAGTCCAAAGGAACTTTAATTCATTTCATTGGGGAGGATTTAGAACATTACATTGGACTTTTGTTTCAAACGCTATTGCACTATTTAGTTTTTCTTCCCTTATATACAACAATCTGCAGAATACCATTGCATGGTACTGGATTCTGTTCAAGATAAGTATTACATTTTTGCTCACTTTCACTTTTAACAAAGGAGTAGAAGACCAAGCTCTAATGACCTTACAGTCTGAAAAGATTAAAATTATAGATATTTTATCCAAAAATGTTCATTTACTTCTAGATTGCTACAAACCTGTAGGAATAACATTTTCCAAAAGTGTATATGATTTCAGATATACAACACCCTTGAATACAAGTCTGTGATCTATTAGAATATGACTAAATATATCTCTATATGTCATCTTGCAGATAATGAGTTCTATTCAATGACTTATTTTTCCATTGATTACCAATGACTATAACAGAACATTTTTAAGGCCCCATTTGCATAAATGTAAAAGGAGTCACATTAAATTAAAATCTGCCCTTTTCCAAGAATGCCGTTTGGGAACACAGCCCAAAGCTATCCCAAGGGTTGCTAAGGAATGTGCCTTGTTTTTTTTATTATTTGTGACAGCTGAGGGACATAGGTTGGTAACACGACTGGCTCATAGCTGTTTGATAGGAAACATAGTTAGTGGCCTTATAAGTTAAAATAATACTTTTTTCCTTTTTAAAAAAGAGGGCAGACATTAGAGAACTGAAGTAAGCCAGCCTTGATCTCAACAATCCCACAGGATATTTTTTTTCCTTCAATGTAATAGTGTTTTCATATTATATAGTGTGAATGTTGTACTTATGCATTAATGAAAACATTTATATCACAACAAGGATATCTTAATGTTCAGTCCTCTTCCTTCCAAATAAATGAATGCATTTTATCCCATTCAGCAGAGTTACTTGCATTATGAATCTCTAACTCAGTTTAAGGGTTATAGTGAGTAGAACTTTAGTAAATTCTATATTTAATGCATGGATTAATACGTGAATAACAGATACAAACATTATTTAAGATTGTATGCAAGAAACAGAGCCATAGAGATAGAGAATATGTTCCATAGTAGTGAAAGGGAAGTTCCAAGAGAATCCGTCCACAAATGTTTGAAGAATTAGTTTAGCACATAATATTTGCACCATTGTTTTAGATTTTTGCAACATAATCCTTACTACACAGCTCTTGAGCATAAGAATTGTAAATAACAATAAAAAGATAATATGCTTTAAACTGAAATGTTTAAGGAAGCACTCTGGCTTGAAAACGGGCTACATTTTTTTCCATGCGTATTAGAGTTCAGTAATACAAAATTGTATGAATATTGATATTCTAAATATGTTGAATTAACTCACAAATATCTATTCAGCAGCTTTTACGTACTCCACCCCCCACAGCTCTCTGCATTTAGCTGCAGCCTTGGGTGGGGGGTTTACAACATTTAAATTGATGAAAAGATTCAGTAAGCAAAGTATCCCAAATTCTAACTGTACTTGCAATGTGCGCATACATATATTGCACAGGAGCCTGTACAGAGCATGCATCTGTCAGAAATCACACCTTTTTGTTTGCTAATAACATACAACTGTTACATGCTCTTCTACAGAATATAGATTGTAGCAGTGTCCAGGGGGGATTAATCAATCAATGGGATGCCATAAGAAGCACCTGAAGTGCAGTATTTACCATGATAAGTTATATGTGCCCTGCAAAGAAACTACTCATCTTCCATTTGTATACTTGGTATTCAGAGAGATGACTGCACAGGGATCGAGTAATAAAACAGTGGTAAAGCTTTTTTGTTTGAAATGGTCTTTTAATGTGGCCATTCATTTTAAAGAATCATTTTTTGCCTTTACTCCCACTTTAAGACATATGGGGTAGCACAAGTTCAGAGAGCTAGGTATAGGCATTAGTAAGTGTCATACAAGCAGTAGCAGCCGTTGCACAGTTTAATTGTGATAATGTGATGTGTGCATACAGGCCACTTACTTGATGGCATAACAATAGGCCTGTGTTTAATTATGCATTTAACGCTGTGCTTAGATATCTGTGATAGCCCTTTATGTCTTCATTTACAATTATCGCAAACACAGGCTCTATTACCAAGAGGTATTTTTAAAGCTCTTTGAGCCCTTTTACCAAAATACAAACATAAGAAACGGTGCAATGTCTTCCCCAGCCCTTTCACCCCTTCCATTATTTCTAAATCAGGTTTCAACATATGGTATTAATGCAAAAGACTGGGTCTACTGCAGGCTATTAAAGGCCTCTTCCCTTGGGAGTTACATATCCAACCCTAAAATGGTTTTGATTATCAACAGCTCAGAGCAATCTCTCGCCTTAGATCCCTGATCCCTATGTGTTGGCAGATTAACCCCTTACTGCTAAAAAGTATTCACAATTTACAGAATGTCCATAACTTTAAAGGTGACTCCATCACCTAAACATTGTAGGTATAAAAAAAAAAATACAAACTACTTTTCAATGGAAAATGTGTAATTTGCGGATCAAGCAAAAAACTATGTAATAAACAGAAAACACCACAGATACATTTAAAACATATTGTTTGCTTACTTTATGTGTATGCATGCAAGTCTGTTAACACAAGATATAGGTGATTTTTTATTTTTTAGTTGCTACATTCACAGTGTAAACAATATTTAGGTAATGACGATTCTTTAAGGATCATTAAATAGTAACCTGTGTTTTATATCTATCATTTACCGTTAGTGATGCAGATGTACAATGGCAGGTTATAATAATCTGCATTATTCATAAAATGGCAGATTCTGTAGAACATTAAAGTATATAATCATACCTTATTTACTACAGGAACACGCAGTTGAAAGACTGTATTAAAGTAATTGATTTGGTTTATCAAGTGAAGTAGCTGTTGTTTGAATTCATTTATTTTCTTTCTTTAGTTATTTTAGACATATTGATTAAATAAGTATTATTAGACAACTGACTTCTCCATAGCTGAATGAAAATCAGTTTACAAAAAGTGTAATCTCCTCTCTGGGGGTGGTTTAGACCAGGGGGGCAGGGGGGGGATGTACATGTTTTTTCAAAAGTGGGCAAAATTTTCCTAAGGGTTTGTGTTTTTTTTTGTATCGATGGCAAATGTTAAAATGCAGTCTGTTAACCATACAAAAATGTATTTTATAAGCAGGTGAACAAATCTGTCACAAGCAGTTCATATCAACTTTATTCAAACACAACTGTTATAGTAATAATCATTTATAAAGCACAATATTGGTGAGAACCTGTGTTAGCATCTACTCATCCATGGTAGTGCAGATACCTAAAGTTTCAAACAAATATTGTTCAGATCCGCACAGTCAATGAGGTCCTGAGGTCCTGAGATGCCGCCCAAATCTCCACAATCCAAGAAAAAATGGACGAGAGCAAGCACTTAGTGACATAAGTGAGAACTTTATTAACACGCAGGCGACGTTTCAACCCTCACGGGTTTTATTCAAGCCTATAAATTGGGGGATGAAACTAAGTTCTCCACTAGGTCCTCCAATTAACTGGTTCTAGGGATACATTGTAGACATGTGCAAAACGAAAATTTTTGTTTGTGTAATTTCGTTAATTACTACATTCGTTTCAGACGAAATTCGATCATTATTTTCGTTTCGTTAATTTTAATTCGTTCGTTTTATAGAAAAACAATGTAATACTATTGGCTTTCTATAAACCGAACGAGAGCCCCATTCATAAGAAATTCTTATGAATGGGGCTCTCGTTCGGTTCATAGAAAGGCAATAGTACTACATGTTTTCTATAAGCCGAAAGTCTATAAACCGAACGACTTTCGGTTTATAGACTTTCGGCTTATGTAATACATGTAATCCTATGGCTATTCTATAAACCGAACGTTCGGTTTATAGAATAGCCATAGGATTACATGTATTACATAAGCCGAAAGTCTATAAACCGAAAGTCGTTCGGTTTATAGGCTGTCGGCATTTAACTATACAGAGACAGAGTCTCCATTCATAAAATTATGAATGGAGACTTTGTCTCCGTGTAGTAAAATGACGAAAGCCTATAAAATGAATGCACATGTCTAATACATTGTAATTCCAGGCTGCAAACCAAATATGAATTAACATATAATGAGTAAACCTAATTACAAAACACACATTAAGACACATAATGAACACAACTTACAGTTTAACAGAAGGACATACAAAGCGAAAATCCTGCCTCACACCTTGCAGGAAACAAAGGTGTCAAGTTCAGATACATACAGAGTACACTCAAGTAAAGTAACTTGTTAATTGAGGGACATCACTGTACAACAGGAAACTGAATGACTTCCATAAAGACAATGGGTAAGATGTCACAGTGACAGGGGTTTACAGGAAAGGATACAATCTTAACCTGGATTGTGACAAAGGTTTGGATCCAAGGGTACACATCTTGGCTGACATCCTGAGTGAGCCTGTGTTTGAAGTCCAGTTGAAAACAAGGTTCCACTGGTACCCTCAAAGTGTGTACCCCCAAACTAATATATCCACAGAGAGGGTCCATAGTCCACAGGGAGATTTCTGGCCCCCAGGGCCCTCCAAGAACTCCTGTCACAGTGGATCTCCAAATCCATTTTGTGACAATGGTTATCAATTACTTACAATCAGTGTTATGGGGAAAAAGTTACAGTGTGATATAATTCAAACAATTCCACTCTGTTTTTGGGAGGTGGGAGTGTTGCCTTATACAAATATGACAAAGCAAGAACATAGAAAAACGAATCATAGAAAAACAGATTAAGAAAGCAAAATGAACAGGAAAGCATTGCTTTAGTTACTTTAATCACTAAATCAAAAGAATAAACCAAAACTCAAATCATTGTGAAGAGAATAAAACATTAACAAAAATAATCTGTATAAGGTGTTAGCAGAATTGCATGCATAAAAGGGAACAATGTGTTTAAATGTGTCTGTGGTGACTTCTGTTTATGACATCATCTGTGGCTTGATCTGGAAATTAACTACTTTCAGTTTCTATATGTGCAATTTACATATCAAACCACAAGGTGATGTCATAAACAGGTGACACCACAGGCACAATTAAAACACATTTCCTCTTATTTATTGCATTTGTTTGCCATTCTGAGAACACATTCACAGTATAAACAATGTTTTGGAGACCCTTTAAAAAAAGACCAGCTTAGTAATATCCCTGATGGCAGAGCTGGATGTTCGCAAATCAAGAAATATCTTCCCTTCTACTCTATATAACAACTGTATGTTGTGTGTACGTGTTTGAAATGACATCCATGAACATACCAAAAGGTCGTGTTACCTCTTAGTATTGCAATATACTACAGACTAGTCAGGATATTTCTGTAGGATCAAGGTATATTAAAAAGCTAAGAAAACAGTAGCAGCAAGGGAACAAATAATCTTATCCTGTCCTTGTATTACAGACAAAACCTTTCACAGGAAAGCAAAGATTAAGGAAGAAAGGTATGAAGATACCTGGAGACTCTTTGGACTCTCCCAGGAGACTGCACTAATTACAAGTCTAGTACCATCATATGCTGGGAGGGTTTGTAGGTGTGGGATAATATTTACTTGTATTATCTATTTATTTTCTATGTGTAGGGTTGATATTTTGTCTTCAAATGCTATATCAGCCATGCTCTTGCCAGCATAGAATTAACATTGGCAATAAGTCAATAAAATAAGTTGGATAGTAACTCTATCCAGGTACTTGAAAGGTGAAGATTCTCATCTTATTTCTTTCCTGAGCATTTACTTTTATCACCCCCCAAGCAGGAGGGATACCTCCCGACATAAAAAATAACAATCCTAGGCTATAAAGGATTATGTAAATGGATGAAGCGAGGCTTACATTAAATTGCAAAGTACTGTGGATCACAACCCCAATAAAGTTTAGACTGGAAAAATTAAAGCAAATGGGGAAAAGAGCAGCGATCAACCTTATGAGATTTGAGCGCAGGATTCTTAAACACAGGTCTATGTCCTTAAGGACGGTCCTGGCATATCAAGAATTTAAACAAGAGGCGCGGCCAATTAAAGAAAAGGGATATCAAATTCTGATTTACATGGAAAAGATGGCATCAAAAGAAAGCCATACGTTTAATTAAAAAACAATATATAATATTTGTTTCAGTACACTAAATGAGAAAAAGGGAATTGCAGTTAAACACACACGACAAAAACTCCAAAAATCTTGTCTTTAACGAGTCAATATAGATTTTACAGCTTTGTTCAACATTCATTGCTGCTATTTCTCCCATTTATCTATGAGTTATGGAATAAACATTGGTTTTCTTTACACTACAAAGTCTTCTGGCTCGCTGCAGTGTAGTCATGTCACTAGCTATTAATGAGTTTAGACGATTTTAGCAAATCATTTCAATTATGCTCTAATTATAACCTAACGTAGCGAAGTCCCTGTCCTCCATTGATTAATATAACAGAGTTTTAAACTGTGGCTGCAGCTGTATGGTATGGACAGCTTCAACAAGAACTAGTTTAAGAATTTATATTTGCCTTGAGGCCTAGCATCAGATAAACTATAATTAATTAGCTTAATTTAAATGGTGAGGCTAAAATTAGAAAACTGTTACATATATCTATGATGACTGATAAAAATGATTATTGCTATTCATACATTGTTTGAACTTTTGTGAATGTAGAAAACAAAAACTGATTTCAAATGATCTATACGTTGCATTCCTAAATTAGAAAACAAAATGTGTCTGTGGAGTCTCCTGTTTATGAAATTGTTTGATGTGCAAATGAACTGGTTTTCAAAGGAAAATGTGTAAGTCATATGAAGCTACAGGTGATGTCATAATTATTTATATGTACATAATATATATCATATGCAAGCAGTTCTATTGAAAACCAGTTAATTTGCATATCAAGTCACTAGTGATGTCATAAACAGGAGCACTGACCTAATTAGCCTCCATAATTCACAGGGAAGCATTATGGCTTGATATGAGAAGCACAAGTAAAAATCAATTAATGGCTCTTAAAAGACTGATTTATAAATCTGTTCAGCAGCAAAACATATTTTATTTTTATAAAATTGAGTAGAAAATGTATAACATACCTGTATGTCCTGTCATACATCTGTGGCACCAGGGGGCACATTGCACAGTATAATTCTGGACACAGTATGTGTCAGTGATAGGCAAAGTGGCCGTACAAGGACGCCTATCTTGGGTTCAAGGTTTGTGAAAGTCCATAGACCATCATTCAATTGTCCACCACAGACCCAAGCTCTGCTGTGGATAAAAGCAATGTTAAAAGCAAAGCAGCTACTAAATTGAAAAGGGAGGGCAGTAAATAAAGAGGAAGGGGTAAGTTGGAGGTGAGTGGGAAACCAATGTGGTACCAAAAAGAGAGAGTTTGGTGCTAAGAGTATGTGGGAATGATTTGCTTAGGGAGTTCTGTGAGTGAGAAGACTGAGGTGAGAAGCTGGGATGAGATAAGATGGGGGCTGTGCTAGCAGGGAGAACTGCAAAGAGGAGAAAGTCAGGAGTGATGAGCTAAAGAAAGTGATGGAGAGAAAAAAAAAAACATTGCTTTATAGCATGTCTCCAAATATGTTCATCCAACTAACAGTCATAAGAGTCATAGTCTACAGATAACAAAGACTGACCAACAAATTTTGTTGGGCCGACATCCTATCCCAGGAGCAGCCACCTCCACTTAACCCCTTCCCGTCCTTATGACGAGTTAACTCGTCATAAGAGCCGCCGCGTTAGCGACCTTATGACGAGTTAACTCGTCATGCAGTCTAGCCGGCGGTGCGCTCCGTGGGCAATGCCAGTTAGTCTGCAACGGGTCCAGGACTAAGCCTCGCACCCGAGGCAAAGCTCCTGGACCCTATCGGTGGATTTCCGGGCATGTGATCGCGGTGATTTAGTCATCACCGCGATAACATGCAAATTAGATGGCAAAGTCAGTGTGTTCACACACTGACTTTGCCTCTAATTTACTCTCTGTGCTTCACATTCTTATAGTGAAGCACAGAGAGTGACCTGTAAGTAAAAATAAATTAATTAAATACAAAGGTAAAAAATAAATTTTAAAAAAATTAACCCTTTCATTGCTGATCACAGTTTTTAACTGTGATCAGTTTCCTTCCACTTTATGGCCCTCATTTAGTTTTTTTTTTAACAGATTTTTTTATTTTTACAATTTATAAAGTTTTTTTTAATAAATAAAGGTAATTTTAATATATTTATTTAATAAAATTTAACCCCTGCATGCCTGTTGCATGGTTTTTACTGATCTGACATCGCACTCTTCAGAGTTTTTTTCTGTCTTTTTTGTTATGGGGGGTTTGGGAACCAATATTTTTCTTTTTTATTAGTTAGTTAATTAGGGGGGATAAGTGGGTTAGTGTTGCACTAGTTATGTAGGTTATTACTGGGAAAATAATGGGGAAAAACTTTTTTTTCCTCAAAAATTTCCTCTTTTATATTAATTTTTTAATACTAAAATGTAAATCATTTTTATGTATAGGGTATCAAAAGAAAGCTCTAACTGTCCTTTAAAAAACAACATATAACTTGTATGTGTACGTTAAATGAGAGAGAGGAAAATTATGTTTCAAAAACCGCGTATTAAAAATTGAAAAACGCTCTGGTCCTTGGCCCAGGAAAATCCCTGGTCCTTAAAGGGTTAACAATCTTTGTCTTGTATATAATGTTTTGTTAAGGTTATGATGCAAAATATGAACGATGCATAAGCGGGTGTACAACGCCAGAAAACAGTGGTCAGTCATTGAATGTATTATTATATGTTCGTAGAGATACCCTTTCGCTATTAATTGTACTCAATTTCTACTGCTATGAGTCTGGTATCCTTGTTATCTTTGTTATGTATGCACTCTCACGTGAATAAAGAAATTAAAAAAACAAAGATTGACCATGTAGTTGAGTTGCTATGAATCAAGTCAACATATTCAGGCTGAGCATCATGGGAAGCTGTGGTCATCACTGGATGAATGCTGCATGTTTACCCGTTTGCTTGTGGGGGTGTAAAGGATGTTTAATTAGAACTAGGCCACACAGATTTATTTGGAGGTCCTGATCTGTGTCGAGGGTGTGTTATGCACATATCCAAGGTGGTCACCTCCACATTATTTTGGTCAGATGAAAATAATAGGTACATACCATATTTTCTGGCATATAAGACGACCCCCAACTTTTCCATTTAAAATATAGAGTTTGGGATATACTCGCCATATAAGACTACCCCTCTTCCAACACGCATTTTCTCCTACAGTGACATTTACACACACACCCTTACACAGAAAGTGACACACTTACACACACACACAGTGACACCAATAGACACATAACCTGAGACACACTATTTTGCCCCTCAATATGCCAGTATTTTGCCACTCAATATGCCATTCTTGTGCCATTTAATATGCCAATATTGTTCCCCTCCAATATGCCAGGATTTTGCCCCTCCAATATGCCAGGATTTTCCCCCTCAATATGCCAGGGTTTTGCCCCTCCAATATGCCAGGATTTTGCCCCTCCAATATGCAGGGATTTTGCCCCTCCATCCAATATGCCAGGATTTTGCCCCTCAATGCCATTTAATGTGCCAGGATTTTGCCCCTCCAATATGCCAGGATTTTGCCCCTCCAAAATGCCAGGATCTTCCCCTCAATATGCCAGGATTTTGCCCCTCCAATATGCCAGAATTTTGTCCCCCTCCTCCCCCCCTTCCCAGTACTTACCTCGTTGCTGCTTTATACGTGCGGCTGTGAGGGAAAAGTTTGTTTTAAAAAAAGTTTAAACAAACTTTATTGAAGTCGCGTGGCTGGAGGGGAGCACACAACGCTTCCCTCACAGCCGTGCGCACCTGTAGCAGCAACGAGGTAAGTAAAAAGATGACACCGGGCGAAAAGACAACCCCCGACTTTTGGGAAGATTTTCCTAGGTTAAAAAGTCGTCTTATACGGAAAATACGGTATGTCAGTTTTAAGAAATATTTACTTAATGAAAAGTGTAAAATTATATCAACCTGTGCCATGAATATAAGTATTTTAAAACAAAGCTTCGTAAAGAGCTGGTTGTGAGGTCCATCTGCACAAGTAAAAAAAAAACTTAGTTCTCCATTAAATTTAATAAAACAAAGCTATAAAGAACCTCACTCACTTTCTGTAAAGGTTTTCCAGGCCGAGACATGACTTCAGAGCGGCTTGTAATGAACATATTGCTTTGATTTCCCCCCACACTGAATGGTAAAAAACAGTTCCTGTTCCCAAATATCCAGAATTTCCCAGAAATCTCATAGCTTTGTTTTCTGTACAGATAAATCCTGCAATTAATAGGCTTTCTGTCGCACAGCACACACATGAACTTTTTACCTCTTGGGCTATGTGTTCTAAAATATTTTACAGGCCCCTCCAATCCTAAAGGTGTCTCTAACCACTAGCAGACTCCACCAGGCAGAATATTTACATTTGAGCAATTAAAAAAAGGGATAAATCAGATATTTGTAATGTGTTGGCAATATTTGTAGAAGAATACATAAAAAATAAAAGTAAAACATAGAATTTTATTATCCCACTATCAGGTCTGACTATCTATGAGCCAAAATCATTGTTGCGAGTATACATTTAGCACATATTGACATCAGTGAATTAGCACTAAATGTTACGTTATCTCAGGGCAATATACTATTTCCCGAGGGCTTAACTAGACACACTATATTCACAATATACTAAAGATGGGCAAAACGAAAATTTTCGTTTCGTTTTTGTCCATTTGGACGAAAACGTTATTTGTTTTGTCTGAAACTAATTTTGTCCATTGCTGCCTTTGTTTCAGATGAAATGAGGTCATTATTTTCATATCATTATATTCATTTGTACGAATGGAAATCAATTCACCTATGTTCAATAGTATAAGGTTGGAGAATTTGGCTGAAAAAGTCTAAATCATCCGAATTTCATTCCCTACCTTGCTATTGAGCTGTTTAAAATCGACTCTTTCATCCGAATTCCCCAGCCTTATACTATGTATTGAAGGACTATGGATGAAATTTCCATTCGTACGAATGGAAATAACAAAATGAATGCAGCAATGGCTGAAATGGCCTCAGTTCAATAGTAAGTGGTTGGGGACCAACCAATTAATCTTAATAAAAAGGAAACACCAGACATGGTGTTGGGGGAGGGATTAAAGAGAGAGACACCAGATATGGGATGGGGGGAGGGATTATAGATAGAGACACCAGACATGGGGTGGGGGTGGCGCGGGGGGGGGGGGGATTAAAGAGAGAGACATCAGACATGGGGTGGGGGGAGGAATTAAAGAAAGAGACACCAGACATGAGGGGGGTTAAAGACAGAAACACCAGACATGGGGAGGGATTAAAGAGAGAGACACCAGACATGGGGGATTAAAGAGAGAGACCCCAGCTATGGGTGATTAAAGAGAGAGACACCAGAAGTGGGATATGGGGGGGGGGGAGAGACAAAGAGACACCAGACATGGGGTGGGGGGAGAGAGAGACTAGACATGGGGTGGGGGGAGTTAGAAAGACAGACTTGGAGGGGGAGAGAGATATACATGGGGGAGAGGAATCGACAAACATGGCCTTAATCCATAAACATACACAAATTACATATGCCCAGAATACACATGCACATGTGCGGACACACACACACACTGGCACACTTATCCATGCACACAGAGATACTGAGACATGATAAATACTTATAGCACATGAAGTTCAGCACAGCATCATTGTAGTGGGGGCAGGGCAGCTTCTGCATCTCTCTCTTTTATAAGCCATTATTTGAAAGCATGGTGGGGTCACCTAGCCTCCCTTCTCCTCCTAGCAGCAGTACCTGTAACAAGGTCCCTTCACGCCTCACAGGCATTTCCCACTGCTGCAGCTTGGTCTGGTAAGCAGGAGGAGCAGGAAGTGGAGGAGGGTGGAATCTGCCATGACAAGGGCCTCTGCATATAAACCCTGAAACCCCGTCCCACTTGCCCAAATAAAGAAGCTCGACACCAAACATGTGGGGTCCCCCAACAGACATAGGCCAACAGTCATGCTCTCCTTCCCTATAGTCCAGGGGATTGCTTGCTGTTCTCTGCCCTTTGTCAGTATCATATAACAGCAGTATCACTGTTTAAAGAATGGTCCAGGCGCTTGGAACCAGGTTCTAGTGCCCATGGCAACCTGGCACCCAGTATTTATAGAGCCCTGCTGTATGTCATACCAAACTTTTTTACTGTTTAAAACATTTTATTATTAACCAGTTTACAAAAAATAATGTTAGTGAATTGTCAGTGATAACACAAAATGGCTGCACCACCAGACAGAAATTTTTAAATAAACCCCAGTAGAGTTTAAAAAGTCTCAGGAGTGAGTTGAAATGTTGCCTTTTGTGGAATAAAACCACTTAGAACACAGAGTGCTGGTCAACTGATTTATTTCTTGATACTAGCAGAGTTACCAGTCACTTTATCAATTAAATCAGCAGATCCAGGTTCCACACCAAGTACAGTTCGAGATCCTGGTACAGCCGGATTTCGGCCATCGTCATCATGCTAACGGGCAAACCTAGCTTTTGCGCATGCATGTGAAGCAACCAATTCAATTTCATTTTGGGCTTTTACTACCACTTTGGTTTGCCGACAATATTCCCACTGCTTCAATAGGTTATGGCTTTACGAGTTGCTTATAAGCAGACACTGCAGCATGTGAACATTGTGCAGCAATTTTACCCTCTCGTATTTTTAAATCGCTGCAGACAACCAGTACCATTTTCATCTCTCCTTTGCTATTCCAGCTGCTAGCATAAGAGTTATAGAATTTGATAAATAATACATGTTGAAAGAACCTACACATTACAGAGAGAATGACACTAGTCTTCTGACTTTGCATAAACATTAATGTGTATCTATTAAACCAGAATAATATTGTCCAATACTGAAATAAATCCAATTAGTTTGTGTAAAAGTATAAGTCCTACAAATTTTCAGTAACTTATCTGAACTGGTAATGTGACCCACTTACTAATATTGTTTTCCTGACCTGAAATGCCTTTTTGTACAAAGGGTTAGATGAGAGGATAATGGTCACTAAAATTAATAAATTGGGAATAGAACATGACTTTACTAATTATCACACCATTTTAAGAGAAAATGGAATTTGAATCCAACGCCATGTCTTGCTGTATAAAATAGTTATTGAGCAGAGCACTCATCTACATTATACAAGAGATGTTTAGATAAAAACCCAATAAGACCAAAACGTTAATGCTGTCATCTAGTGTTGCCACCTGGCCTGTATTTTACAGGTAGGCCGGTAAAAAATTGGCTTGAGGCCAATGTTAAGTCTATGGTGGCAGTAGCTTGGTCGGTATTTTTCTGAAGAAAAGGTGGCAACCCTACTGTCATCTCACAGAGCTGTACCCAAACAGTGTGGTCAATCATTGGTGTGTAAATGTGTCAAACAGTTATTGATGTGCCACACACAACCTGCTAGGTAAAACCCAGCTCCTCTCAACTAAAAGATGTGTTTGGCATATCATACTTCTCTAAAGTGCCAGCACACAAGTAGCTGTAGAGCGGCAAATTATTTAGTTTGCAGGTACAGCTGAAAGTCAGTAAAACTACATGACTCGAATGTGGTAATAACTAAAAAAAAAAGAAGATAAGTGCAGCAATAAAGATATCTTCAGTGCTTCAGTTTAGATCCCTTTTAGATATGGCAGCTGGAGTATTTTGATTGGATTCCTGCTTATTTAAAAGACATCTATGTCTTTAGACCAGTTCTTTACAAATTTGACTAACATCTAGAACCCAAAACGTTGGAGACAGGCTTACAGCCACACACAAAAAAAATACACTATATTTGTACATTAACTTTCTGATGGGTTAGCCAGTCATAAAAATATCTTTGAGACTTTATGCTCTTGTGCACACAGCTACTCAACTTTTTGAGGCAGTATTCTATGGGATCGGTGTGATGACCCATCACATGTAATCACATATTAAAGTCAATGTTCTTAAGCAGTGTCACTTTTCTGTACCTCACATACTTATGTACAAAGGGTGACAAAACAGTTATAAAAAATTGTCAAAATGTAATAGTTAACCATTTCAATCCCTTGTGGATCACGGTTTATTACTCTGATCAGTGTCCTTTGCATGTTATGGTACTAATTTTATTTTCTTACTCTTTTGCTATTTTTTTTTTTCATGTATAATACGTTTTGTTAACCATTGCTCTGACCAGTTCATTGATTTTTAATTAATTTTTATTGGTTAGTTGGGCAATTGAATGGGATAAGTGGGTTAGTGTTGCATTTTTTTTTATTTAATTGGACGTGCTGTCCAATTAAATAAAAAAAATGCAACACTAACCCACTTATCCCATTCAATTGACCAACTAACTAATAAAAAATTATTAAAAATTAATGAACTGGTATCACCCAACAAATTGTGCTTCGCTGTTGGCAATAAAACATGATAGATACATTGTCCATTTTCAAGACAATATGCCCTTTTCTATTAGCTCCTGGGTATTTTGGACAAGCAAACATTCTAAAAAGCGAACAATGATCGAAAATATTTATAAAATCTAATATATATGAAATACACATTATTCTCACTATACTTGCCCAAAAAAAAAAAAAAAGATATCTGCGTAGCAAGCTAAACTCAAATGGTCAGTTAACATCGGTGGTGGTAGTAGTAGCAGATTAGTAAGGGGAGGTACATTTGGCGGTTATCAAGTTCCCCCATACTAGACATCTTACAACCTTTTACAATAGAGGAATGCTAACCATACTTATCCATAGTGTAAAGCTCACCCGGTTTAAATCGTTGCTCTCTGACAGTGACTGTATCTTCCTGGTTTACTATCACACCAAGTTGCTGGCATTCGATGTCACAGAGGAGCATCATAATTTATCTCTTATGATGTCATTAGAATTTCAATAAAGAGGCACAAAGTTATATGAATTGCCCTGTGCAGAGGTAAATATCAGGGCAGTGTGTGAGACATATCCTTGTGTACATACTGAGGGCATATATACAGGGCCGGACTGGCCCACCGGGATACCGGGAAAAATCCCGGTGGGCCGCCTGCCCCGGGGCCGCCTTGGCCACTTAAAGTGAAGCTGCGGCGGCCGCCACTTTAAGAGTTCGGCTGCTGCAGCATCCGGCGGCAGCAGACGAATTTCTTAAAGCGGCGACGGCCGCCGAATTGCTTAAAGCGGCGGTGGGCCACTTTAAGCAATTCGGCGGCCGTCGCCGCTTTAAGAAATTCGCCTGCTGCCGCCGGATGCTGCAGCAGCAGTTCCGGCGGCGGGATGGGGAGCAGAGAACGCAAGGTGAGTGAGACATAAAGGGCAGGGGGTGAAAGACACTACAGGGGGGGAAGGGGGGGGGGTGAAAGACACTGAAGGGGGGGGTGAAAGACACTACAGGGGGGGGAAGGGGGGGGTGAAAGACACTACAGGGGGGGAAGGGGGGGTGAAAGACACTACAGGGGGAGGGGGAAGGGTGGGGTGAAAGACACTACAGGGGCGGAAGGGGGGCGTGAAAGACACTACAGGGGGAGGGGGAAGGGTGGGGTGAAAGACACTACAGGGGGAGGGGGAAGGGTGTGGGTGAAAGACACTACAGGGGGAGGGGGAAGGGTGGGGTGAAAGACACTACAGGGGGAGGGGGAAGGGTGTGGGTGAAAGACACTACAGGGGGGGAAGGGGGGGTGAAAGACACTACAGGGGGAGGGGGAAGGGTGGGGTGAAAGACACTACAGGGGGAGGGGGAAGGGTGGGGTGAAAGACACTACAGGGGGAGGGGGAAGGGTGTGGGTGAAAGACACTACAGGGGGGGAAGGGGGGGTGAAAGACACTACAGGGGGAGGGGGAAGGGTGGGGTGAAAGACACTACAGGGGGGGTGAAAGACACTACAGGGGGAGGTGGAAAGGGGGGGGGTGAAAGACACTACAGGGGGAGGTGGAAGGGGGGGTGAAAGACACTACAGGGGGAGGTGGAAGGGGGGGTGAAAGACTGTACAGGGGAAGAGGAGGGTGTGAAAGACTACAGGGGGAAAGGGGTGAAAGACACTAAGGGGAAAGGTGGGAAGAGAGATGCCACAGAAAGGACACACAGAGAGCGAGACGCCACAGAGAGCGAGATACCCAACAGAGAGAGAGATGCCACAGAGAGAGAGAGAGAGATGCCACAGAGAGAGAGAGAGATGCCACAGAGAGAGAGAGAGAGAGATGCCACAGAGAGAGAGAGAGAGAGAAAGAGACGCCACAGAGAGGGAGAGAGACGCCACAGAAAGGACAGAGAGAGAGAGAAAGGACACAGAGAGAGAGAGACGCCACAGAAAGACAGAGAGAGAGACGCCACAGAAAAGACAGAGAGAGAGACGCCACACAAAAAAAAGACAGAGAGAGAGACGCCACAGAAAAGACAGAGAGAGAGACGCCACAGAAAATACAGAGAGAGAGACACCACAGAAAGGACAGAGAGAGACAGGCTACAGATATGCTAGAGACAGGCTACAGGATATGTCTCACACACTGCCCTGATATATACCTCTGCACAGGGCAATTCATATAACTCTGTGTACATACTGGAGGTATATATTGCCCTAGACAGGCTTATATATCAGTCTTATCTACACTGTTCAGATGTGCTTTTTAAAATGCATGATTTTCCCTTCTATGAATAAAAAAATTATATTTTGCTATGGGCTGGTTTAAAAATCTTATGCGATGGGGCTGGTATATAAATTTTTTCCAGGGCTGGTTTTTGTTCCCAGTCCGGCCCTGCATATATATTGCAGGAATGGATATATATCAGGGCAGAGTGTGAGATATAACCTTGCTGCAAATAACCGTCCCATCCCTATACATACTGGGTGGATATATTGATGTACCCCAGCTCCCAGATTTCACTCAAAGGGCTTTCCCCAGCACTCAGATTGCCCTCACAAGATTTATCCCATCATTCAGTTTGCCCTCACATGACCTACCCCAGCACCCATATTGATCTCACAAAACTTGACCCAGCACCCAAGACCATGGCCGCTTTAAGGCCCTAGTGGGCCCCCGGCAAAGTCTTTAGCAGTGGGCCCCCCTTGACCCTAAAGTTGCATTGTAAAAAACTGTATGTAAATGTAAACTTTTTAATATTATATGAAACTACTCTCATATCACATTTAACTATTTGTATATGTAATAAAAATGTTATGGAAAAATTGCATTTCTTGTTTTTATTCCCTTTTTCTGAGCCCACATTGCACCTACAGGACTTAACACAGCACAATACAGTACCCACAGCACTTGCCATGCACCTATATTGCACCCACAGCACTTGGCTTGCACTCATATTGTACCCACACAGTTTGGCATGCCACAGTGTCAATTTTCCCCAACGGAACATACCATAGTATGTTCTGTCACTTTGTCCCACAGAACCAAATTTTTGGTGCCGTAGATGAAACCTTAAAGTGTGATTAAAATAATATTAATAAAAGTGTATAAAAATATTTGATTTGTTGCATATTAAATGTAAAAAATTAACAGACCCCCAAAATCAGAACTGTCCTGCGAAAAATCTTATTACCGGTATATTTTGCCATTCAGCCAGGGATACTCTTAAGGCATGCATTAACCCTTAAATAACAAGGGATGTTCCTGGGCAATTTTTCCATTTTGATATGTGGTTGATTAATCTTAGTTTTCCTCTCTCTCATTGAACACACCCATACAAGTTATCTGTTAGATTTTTCTTAGGATGGATACCATGTACATATAAATTATGTACAATTTAGTATTCAAGAATACATATAAAAGGGGAGAAGTTTAGAGTTTGCTCAGTCAGAGCAATCAGTATCCCAGCACAGGCCTGCAGGGGTTTACCGTAATTAAATTAATATATGAAAAGAATATAGATAATAAAGTAAAATTACAACAACAACAAAAAAAAAGAGGGCCATAAACTTGGAAGGAAACTGAGCTGAGAGGGATCCCACATCTTTTTTGTCTAAATGGTTTTGTGAGACAGGTCTCGTCAAGCAAATTTAATAATATTAAAAGATAGAATGATGCAAGTATTCCGTCTCAGGGATCTGTCCTGGTTGCTCTTCATATTAATTTGTTTATTACCAATAAGACAGGACAGGCAATCAGCAAATGATGTTCAATGCAGACAAAAGTAAAGTTATGCATTTTGGGAAAAATAATAACATTGCAACATATATTTTAAAGTGCATCTCCTTGGGAAAAACTACTAATGAGAAAGATTTAGGAATAATTGTAGACAACAGACTTCGCAACAGTGTGCAATGTCAGACAGCAGCTGCAAAGGCCAATGAGATATTGGCATGTATAAAAAGGGGCATAATTTACTAATTTTGCGTCAATGGTAAGTCTTCAAGGTGCATTTGTACATGCTAGAAAAACAGTGTCTTTGAAGGGGATATTATAATGATTTGAATCTACTTAGCTTTCCCTGTTGTTTTGCTTTCCTTTGGATTACCACGTACGGACATATGTATTCTGGTTTTGTAATCATTGCTTGTGCCTAACTAACCTAGCGTTCAAAATGAATAGGAGGCTAAAGTTATGTGTTGTCTTCCTTACTTCTACACTGCTGGTTCACCTCTTGGACACATACATAACATTTATTGTTGGTACAAATATAACAGCCTGATATATCATTTGTACAGTAGGAAATATATTTCTACTATTTAGGGATCTACACTCCAGATCAGAATTTCAGAGTAAACCAGATCCAGAGCAAACCAAACTACGCAACACTGCTTCCTTTGACCTTTTTTTTTTTTTTTACATAATTCCTTCTTTGCTGAATGATTTCTGGGCTGTCCTTTAGCCCAAACATTAGTCCTATCGCCCAAACCATACACAATACCCATACCATGGGATCACCAGAGTGCAAGGTCCTTGCCACATATCACACTGCATAGAGTGCACAGAAAAGATTAAATGCCTTCACCTGCCGCCTTCAGAAATGAGGTATTTGTCAATAATACATTACCCATTGATAAATAGTCCCAAGATAAACGAGACCCAATCAAGTTATCATCTGTGACGGATGTCAATGAAACGCTCTCCTACCTTGAGGAGCTGAATTATTGTGCTTCCATGAGATGAATAACTCAGATCCGTTCTGCTTTCTTCATCGTTTCCAAAACAGAAATCCAGCCGGTATATTGCAGATTAAATCTAATAGATCAGTTGAAAGCTAAATTAGAAATCTTGGAGACAACCCACAGATGCCATAGAGTGATTTCTCTCTCTCTTTTTTTATTTTACCATAACCACTTTGTCATGTAGTTATATTGTTCTCCAGACAGATGGCATATTTCCAGTTGACCAAGTTTCTTACTTCTTCATTTCACTGTTTATGGTCTACAAAATGAGCACACAAAATGCATAGGGGACGCATGGTACACTGCTCAGTATAAAGGGATGCCACCTTTGCCTCCACTGACTTAACATTGGCCTCAATACGTTTTCTTACCTGACTGCTAGCAGAATACGGCTTAGTGGCAACCCTATTGGTACATAGAGGTAAGAGTACTATAAGTGTTAACACCTGCTGGTATAGTGAATCAAGTATTACCAAATAATCCTTATTTTTTTTTATATTAGATGCTCTTAATAATAAAGTGATAATTGTGTATGTTCTTAAACTAAATACAATAGAATATGTTATTTCATTTAATACTTGTTTTTTTTTGTTATAGAGGATCACTTATTTATAAGTAACTTTTACTGTTTGGAATTTTTATACACTAATAAAGGCTTTTTACTCTCTTGTTAACATATATTTGTTATAAAGATTTTTTTCACTTTCAGTCTCATTTAATTTACATAATTATATAGACCTTTATTTTGATTGGTTATCTATTTGTATTAAAATTTCTAGCTGATTCACTGTTTTCACTTACGATTAAGTGCCTTTTGGACGCAAAACGCATCAAGTGCCTTACCCCCACAATGTTTATTGTATTTGTTATTTTGGTTTCCTGAATAAAAATCACCTGTTATTATATGGATACCTGGTGTGTCGGTCTCTCCATTTGATTTGCTCAGTTGTTCCCACTTGATCAGCAGATACTCTGCACACGTTTGGATTCACACCGACCTGTGTTTATCTACTTGCCAGCAAGTTTTAGAGCCCTTTCTTGCCCTCTTGGTTGATTTTCTCTTAACCAAAAAATCCCTCTGTAACATGCATAAGTGCCTCTGGGGGAAAAAAACTGTATGATATTACTGCACAATTACAATAGTTCATTTATACTTTCACAGCAACAATTTGATTGCAAACCACCCCTAATTTGAATAACTGGATGCTTGGTACCAATGAGGCCAAGAAAACCAATGCACATGAATTTCATACCATAAAAAAAAATAGCTGTGCACGTTTGTGAAACTTATTATTTTGTAATTTGCTACTTGATGTGGTATGTGCTATTATTATATTATTATTATAATTGTTGTATTGTATAGATTTGTTCAGTTAATTTGCTTGAAAGGTAATATATATTGTGTTACAAAAAAAGTGTTTTTATTTTGTCTTCATTATATAAAGTGTATTATATATATATATATATATATATATATTTATTTATTTATTTTTCTCTCTGTTTTTTTAGTGCACTGGAACTAAATATTGACTTAGGAAGCTTGCTATGCAACAGGATAATAGAAATAAAATGGATGGTGTAATAGTATTAGGAGGTGACTATCAAATCCTGGCCGAGATAAAGCAGAGAAAAATGTAATAGGAGGCGCCCTTCAAACCGACACATTTTGGACAACCATATTCGATTTTAGTGTTACCAAATTTGCTTACATTTTTCTCTGCTTTATCTGCTCTCTCCTGGTTCTCACCAACCACTCCTGTTGCACTTTGAAGGCCTCCTTCGCTGGCATCTCATCTTCACCACTACTTGGAGAGTCTCAACGTTCTGTCTTACGTCTTTTTCAGGTCTCACTCTACACAGTCTCCCTGGAAAAACTGAATAAATCTTTTGATTTTCAAAACCACCAGTATCCTGACAATACTTAGATATCTTTCTAGTAGGCACCAGTGGGTTGG
>CM069857.1:244833016-244888016 GCA_036172795.1 Pelodytes ibericus
TTACGACATCATCATGCAGGCTTTGGCCACAGTTCTAAAATGTTGCATCATGGGAAATATTCACAAAATGGAACACGGAGATAAACACCTACTTTTATTTTTCCTTTTATATGCAATTAATTCAATCATATTAAAAAAAAAAACAGTGGCCCTTGATTTATTTATGTGTTTGTTTTAAATGACAAGGTTATCTAGTTACATCTTATGTAAGTGGTAGTGTCCCTTTAAATGATGTCTCACTATATTCAAACATGTTCTGAAATGAATACTATTCAGCTATTAATACAATTACTGTATACAGACATTTAAATAATGTAAATACTCAACACAATATTAAAACTCCATACCCATAGTTTGTTATTGCAACTTTTGACATTTGTAGATAGCATTGTATATATTTCTTTACATTAATATGTATCTGTCAAACTCCCAGTGAACAGCATTTTAGGTGTTATTTTATCTACAGTAATGCATTCAAAGAACGATTTTTGCAAGCCTGAACGGAGAGATGTTACCTTGAAGCTACCAGTGGTTATCACAAAGAATGGATTTGAAATATCCCACTGGTAAGTTGCAGGGAATAAAGAGAAATTGAACAAGTAATGGGAATTCTCAGGTCAGGAAAGGTTGGTAAAATTCGAAGACAATTTTGTATTGCCAAGAGTTATAGGAACAAATCAGTGAAACAGATAGTAATACTTTCAACCAAAGTAGTATATATATATAGTATATAGTATATATAAAAATAAAAGTATATATATATTTTGTATATATATATATATATCAATCAATTATCTGGATATATATATTATATATATATATATATATATAAATGAATTATCTGGAGATATATATTACACATCCATACATACACACACACATATAAATCCTGTAATACTAGATCACATGGTCCTTTGAAACTGGTGGTCTCCTTGACGATGTAAAGAGGGTCCTGGAATATTTGTTTGGGGCATAGGACAGTTCATCATGGCTGCTTCCATGCAGTTGCCTCACCAAGACCTGTCATCTAATGGGCAGTTAATCGCGGGACAGTTCATCGCAGGATCGCATAGAAGGTTAGTATTATTAGTATTAGGGCCTATGATCTGTATTAGTGGTTAGTTTCAGGGCATAGTAAGAGTTAGTATTGGTGTTTAGGGTTCGTATTAGGCGTTAGTATTGGGGTCAGGTGGAGTTAGTGTTAGGACTCCTGGTTAGTTTATTAGTGGGGTTATTACTGGATTTGTTAGCGCTGACAGTTCAGCACTGCCACCAGTCGCTTTGCCATTCAGCTCTGACAGCTCAGCGTTCAAACTGCTGTGCTGAACTGTTAGTAGTGAAATGGCAGTGATCAACTGTCCTAGATGCTTTGTGGGGAACCTGTTCTGTAATAATCAAAGGAGAGGGTCCTGTGATGCTTGGGAGAGTGTGTCCTCACCCTTTTGTGACAGTGAAACGTTGTGGGGATTTAAGATATGGCCCACCTAGAAAAGTTTTGATTTTACTGTGCTCTTGTACCACTATCAAACTAGTGTGTCGTTCAATGAAGTTGCTGGTTTTATCTGATAGAGGTGAAAGGTTAAGCAGGTGCAAGCTAGGATGCCAATAAGGTAAAATACTTAAATAAAGATTATTATTCCTATGATTTGTATCAGTGGCCTCCCATCTTTCATATTAAATTCCAAGTATTACTACTGCAAAGCACTATTTTATAATAAGGTTAGTGTGTTTATGCAGTACTGGCTACACATTATGAAAAGTACAAAAGTATAAAAAAAAGTGTGTGCGAGTGGAAGAGTGAGACTTTTGGAGTCTCAGGACAAAAGGTCTGACATTGAGAACCATACCAAGAGCTACATGTTAGAAGTCCAGAGGTCAGCAGTATCAAAGTAATGGAGGTTATGTATAAAAGAGGCACTATCACTGTGTGTATAATGTGAACAGTCAACTCATGTACAAAGTTTGCATTGTGCATCAGTCATGAACTTCTGGATTGCTCCAGCACCCAGAGTGCCGGTGCAACGCATGTATAGAGAATCAGGCGCTTTTCAGTGTGTTGGTGCCATTCCTACACATTAATGTGGCACAGTGTACAACAAAGGTGCAATAACCAAACTACAAATGTGCCTTTTGAAAATTACATTTTTAACTTCCCAACACTTGTGTGTGTAGTGCATGCCATACATAATAGTTATAGAATTTCCACCAAGATGTCAATATCTCTAAAAATAATTAGTATATTTATGTTACAAACCCATCCGTGTTGTTTCCTTTATTTCAGGATGCATCAAGGTCCTCCTACGAGACATCTATTTTCCTTTCAATAAACCGCTTCATTCAGTAATCTCACTTCCCCTTTTAGCTTCATATATCACCTCTATCCAGATGACACACAAGCATGTCTTTCATTCTTTAAGCTTGCTACTGATTTCCAGTTCAAGCCTCAGCTATCCCATGCTGAATAGCAATCAATCAACTGAAAGCTAACATGTCTAAAATAGGTCCCATTATCTCACCTAAGTCAGGTCCAATTGCTCCATTATTATTTACAGTCAACTGTAATATTATTCATCTAGATCTGAAGAAAGTATAAATATATTCGCATGGCTGTTAAATGTCCCCAATTGCTGCACCATTGCTATTTGCTACCTTGGCAATTGTCACACTGCACACCTGTAAGCAGGGTGAGGGGAAGGGAATATAAGGAGTTATTTCGCCTTGAATAAATAAATTGGCCATCAATTATTATCCATATTTGCAGTGGTGTATCTTGATTTTGTGCTGCCCTAGGCAGACAAAATCCGGGCACCCCCCTACCCAAGCTGCACACCCACCTTACACACCTAAGACATGCCCCATCATTCAGACTCACATCAAGCTCATACTCCCATCACACACACACTCCCATCACACTCAGTCACACACTCCTACTCCCATCACACTCAGTCACACACTCCTACTCCCATCACACACACTCTGACTCCCATCACACTCAGTCACACACACACTCTGACTCCCATCACACTCAGTCACATACACACACACACACACACACACACACTCTGACTCCCATCACACTCAGTCACACACACACACACTGACTCCCATCACACTCAGTCACACACTGTCTCCCATCACACACACACTGACTCCCATCACACTCAGTCACACACACTCCTGACTCCCATCACACTCAGTCTGACTCCCATCACACTCAGTCACACACTCCTACTCCCATCACACACACTCTGACTCCCATCACACTCAGTCACACACACACACACACACACACACACACACACACTCTCTGACTCCCATCACACTCAGTCACACACTCCTACTCCCATCACACACACTCTGACTCCCATCACACTCAGTCACACACTGTCTCCCATCACACACACTCTGACTCCCATCACACTCAGTCACACACTCTGACTCCCATCACACTCAGTCACACACACTGTCTCCCATCACACTCAGTCTGACTCCCATCACACTCAGTCACACACACACACACACACACAGTCTCCCATCAACACTTACCTTTCACTGGCAGGCAGGCAGCATGGTCCCTCCATGCTGCCTGTTCGGCTTCCCGGCGATTGTGCCGACAGGTCACGTGACTGGGCGCACGTATGACGTCAGCGCGTGTCGGCACACTGCACGGGGAGCCGAACAGGCAGCACGGAGGTTTCTCTGTGCTGCCTGTTCGGCTCCCCGTGCAGCCTGGCAGGCAGAGCGATGGTGAGGGGGGGTCTTCCGATCCCCTCTCACCTCCGTCTCTGCCTGCAAGCGCGGTCTATTTTTTTAATGGGCCGCGTTTTTAAAAAAAAAAAAAATTGCCGCCCTAGGCGTCCGCCTAGGATGCCTCGCGGTAAACACAGCACTGCATATTTGAACAGACAAACTTACACCCCAGCATACTGTGTAAAATGGCCACTTATATCCCATTAAACATGCAGCAGTGTTCTATATTAGTATCAAAGTTCTTACATGTTACTAGAAGTAATATTTTGGAAGGTGAAAGACCACTTTTAATATATAAAACTGAAAAAGTGGATCACACAACCAAATTCTGCCTTCCAAGCAAACTACTTAGCCTGTCATGATGAAGTGAATTCGAAAAAGTGAGTTTGTACTAGACATGTGCATTCGTTTTCAGACGAATGCATAAGAATTATGAATGGGTTCATAGAAAGGCACCACTACTATACGTTTTCTATAAGCCGAAAGTCTATAAACCGAAGGTTGTTCGGTTTATAGACTTTCGGTTTATAGAATTACATGTAATTCTATGTATTCTATAAACCGAAAATCTATAAACCGAACGACCTTCGGTTTATAGACTTTCGGCTTATATAAAACATGTAGTACTATTGCCTATGAACCGAACGAGAGCCCCATTCATAAGAATTTCTTATGAATGGGGCTCTCGTTCGGTTTAAACAAAGCAAATAGTATTATACGTATTCTATAAAACGAACGAATAAAACGAAACGAAAATAATGAACGAATTTCGTCTGAAACGAATGCAGTAATGAACGACATTCGTTTTAGACTAAATAAATAACATTTTCGTTCGAATGGACGAAAACGAAAATTTTAGTTTTGCACATGTCTAGTTTGTACCTTTTGTTTTCATTATAGTGCAGCATTATTAGATGCCAAACAGACTAATTCAGTAGCCAGCCTGGTTTTTGAGCCAGGGAAATGGAACTTCCATACAGTTCAATGTAAAACAATAAGAAAAGTTACGAGTCTGCAGTAAGGAGTAAGTAGGAGCCATGGATTTGTCAAGCCCAGTATAGCAAGCATCCAGAGCAAACTATTAGATCAATTTAGAACTTGAGGGGTTTTCACTTGTGTAAAAAAGGGTAAATGATGGAAGGAAATTACTTATTCGTGTACTTGCATATCAGTCCTTGATGTATTTTATCTGTGGTTCTTGGGTTACATTCCATGTTGTGCTCACAATGACATTAATGGAAACAATAAAAACATACAGTTGATGGGCCATAAGGTCCCCTCTCCGTGTTCCCTATTAAATGTAGACACTTAAGTATGTGTGCGTCTGTGATGTCCACACATTTTGTTAAATAGAGTACCCCAACACTAGCATTTTCTGAAAATTCCATATTATTATTTTTTCCCCTTCGTTAGCTATTGCCACGTCTGCTGGTGAGCTGATCTGTGCAAACACATGAATTATCCAGATGTTGCCCCAATATCTTTAACCCACGTCCCAAGAAACAAGTGCAATCTCTTCTTCGTCTTCTTATATATTATACATTTATTGCAAGAATAGGAAACCCAAGTAAATGAAAAAAATAAAACATTAGTCAATTGTTAAAGTTCACATAATCTCTTTAATACTGCTCAATACTTTTTCTTGTTTTAAAATACAGTATTTTTGAGGTAGACCATTACAGCTCAAGAGCATCCCAACATTAAAAAGACATGAAATAAATACTTCATGTACAAGACTTTGCAAAATGAGGTAGAAATGGTTACAAGGGTGTAACACGGCTTGAGAAGAACTTTCGAAAAAAGATGCAGTACCACTTTTTGGAAAATAGATTTTTGAGATTAGAAATTGTTGGGGCAAACCTTTGATTTAGTTTTGAATAAAGAAAAGTAAGATATTTGAGCGCAGAGGAAGCAAGAAATCTTAATCACTCTCACAGTAAAAAAAAAAATATTTATATATATATATATATATATACACATAAAAATATCAACAAAATACTAATCATTTGTACATTAATTTTGTAACAAAAAAACTGATCGTGATCTCCTCAATGGTATAGGGTACACAATTAAATGAAAGAACAAGTTATCTATAGGAACAAAAAGGTCACATTAAAAAGTTCTTAAAAGTCTTATGTTTGGTAAATTCGCCATTCACAAATATGGAGGCCAGTCCCTTTGAGTGCAAGAGCAATGTAATATATTACACCACTCACATTTTAAAGCTATGGTAAAAATGCGAGTTCCTATCAGTATGAATTCTGCCATTGCAGGATTTCTCCCCAATTCATCACGTGTCAAAATGAAATGGGAAAAAAACCCTAATAATGTATTTACTTGTTTATGTGCAAGGCCTGTTTAAAGGCTGCACAATAAAATCTAAATGCAAAAAGTACACATTTAACACAGATGCACAGTTTTTCATAGGCCTTAAAGCGTGTGGATCTATAGTTATTGAATTATCAACTTTTAATATGTTTAATAAGATGCTCAAATCCTGGAAACAGTTACAAAAATAAAATTTCAACAAACTGGAAAAAAAAAATTATATTTACAAATTTCCCTCCAAATTTTGGTTTTCAGTATGATAGTGGTATGTTATATCTATAAATGATGTACAATGTATTATGATTGAAAATGGGTACAAAAAAATTCCAATTAAAGACTCATACAGAGGTATAAATTGCTTCCACATCTTTATTCCAAGGTTTTGAATGATGTCAAATTGTTTCTTAAATCTCAGCACATATTTTTTTTTTTACAAGTAAACACATATTTTTGTAGTGAATTTTAAAACACATGATAATTCAAAGGCCTTAAAAAGTATATCATGTTCATATTGCACCACACATATTACCCACATGTAAAAGGGAATATGCCATATGGCACATAGAAAGCTGTACAAAGTGTGCAAGTCTTAGCCTTATAAAGAGACTCTGGGACTGTAAGCCAAAACAGAAGGAGAACATTATTCTTAGGGCAAGGAAATAAAGGAGGGAGTCAAATTCCAGAGTTTTAAGATGCAAACCAAGTGGAGTATAAACAAGGTGATATTGTCAGAGAAAGGGGACATACCCCATAACAGATCGAGCAGTTTTAGTCCAAAACAGTTGGAAATAATTACATCCACAAAGCCAGTATTGTTTGTAAGTGGTATGCTTCTCACACTAACCCCTTGAGTAACACACAACGCTTGTGTTTCATTGCAAGATAAGCCTTTTTATGCCAGTGGAGAATTCTTTATTATGATGCATTCATTTCCTGAGCCAAATCCACCGCTCAAGCCACTCAATTACAAAATTACATACAATTTACTAGCTGTGTGTCTCGCATTTGTTCTTAAAAAAAAAAAAAGGAGTGATTGGGAAAGCTGCTGAAATCGCAGAATAAAGTGGAATTGTGTGGATATGTATTCACAAACAGAGAATTTAGTGTACAAATCCCACAGCCCAAATATAAGTACTATATATAGGGGGAAAAAAACAAGTAGTCACAGGACGTAGGAAAAAATGAGCATTCCCAGGATAAAAAAAAAAGAAAGAAAAAAGAATTGTTTATTTACAGAAAGATGTCGGTAATTATTTATTCATTTGTTTTTAGAAGTTCTGTTAGAGCTCGTTTTTTTGTTACTGCCTGCTGGTAAGCTGTTGTGGTTATCACAAATGCCATCTCTTGAGCTACCTCTTGTGTGCACAGCTATATAACATTAGTATCTATAGAATAGATACATACTGATACAAACACAAAATGCCTTGTTAAATTGTGATAGTTGGGTTTCCATTATGGAATTAATAAATCAGTGAGTTTTTGTAACTTTATTGCTCTTTCGAACTATCTTGGCTTGTGGTTCCCACACTTGCCTCAAAACAAAAGGGCCTCCATAGTGTCTAAGATTAAAGAGTGTCAGAGATTTCTCTAGCACACAGACTAAATACTTGCAATGCAGATTTAAAATGCGTTAGAACAAAGTAAAATGAACCCTTTTTACCCTAAATAAAGAAATAAAACTTATCAAGATGTACAGTCAACAAACTCTTTCTGAATGTTACATATTTTGCCATTTTTTTTTAGCTTTGTAGACCTGCAAGGATTGTGCTCAAAAGTAACAATCTAACACCCCCATCAAGTATGTAAGGTTAGGCTTCGTTGGAAAGTTTAAACCATCAGAGATAAATGGATTGGGCATGCTTAATTTCTGTACTGCAAATCGCTTGTTCTCTTAAGACGTAGCTAATGGCTTCGACTTCTTAATGATTAACCACAACAGCTGTCCCTTGGCTGTGAGAAAAATAGATAATAATGTCTTACTGATGTCCAGTAAAACCAACACTTGGGAACTCCCAAGATTCAGGATGTTGTAAGGGCATTCCTTTAGTCAAGGTAGTCTGAAGTGGTTCAAGACTGTTTGGCACCAATACAACATGACATTTAATCCTACCACCAAGGAGGGTTTAATGTCAGGATGCCCGTGAACACTGTGTGCAGAAACCAGAACATACACAGGTATCACAAAGCAACTGTTTGAGAATGACAGGTAAATGGAGAATGGCGTAAATTAATCTAATAATAACAGAGCACACGAGTTTCACCTTGATTGTTGAAGTATCTGAATACTTTAATGTTTGCATTTTAGCTTTCAACCATTGTAAATGATCCATAGAGCAAAAATGTTTAAAAGAGGTTAAATATTAATGTCCACTCTACATGTAAGAATTAACAAATATAATCATAGTTTAAAAGGGGAGGTCTACTAGTCTTTTTAAAGCCAATGTCTCATAGTAGATGTACAGATGTCATTACTGTGCTACTTTAATGCCTTGAAAAATTATTCATAATTAATGCTCAAAAAAGTAACAAATGTAAAAGAAACTTTTATCGGCGTGTTGCAAAGAATGCAATGAAGTCTAAAGACTTCTACAACACCAACAATTGAAACCTAAAATGTGGCCATATGTCATCCATTTCTGCTGGTCATACTCATACCAAGAAACATTTTGTTCTTATTCTATATGGCTAGGCACAAGCTGTGAGTTATACATGTCTTTAAGCTGTTTCATTAACTACTGTGATTTAAATTAGTTGTAGACATCTAGTCCATTGTTTCCTGGATCAAAAAACAAAAACAAATATCCTGCTACAATGCAGGAAAACTGTAAACCCTGACTTGGTATAATACTGGTTAAATATTATTTGAACACATTGGCAATATATCCTTGCACTAGCTGCTCAGTATTTGGATTCATAAAGGTCAGCCACAGAATCCAACCTGAAGAAATATCACCTTCCCTGATTGGCAGTGTTTGGACATTAAGCGGACAATTTAGTGATATTCTATGGACCTTCACAGATCTTGCCACAGACACTTTTTGTAGAAAAGTGGACTCCAAGGCAAACGTGGAAAATTTAATTATCCTGCAGTTTAGACTGTTGCCCCAGAATCAATGTTCATTAAATAAAACATCATTGCCCACGCTTAGGGATTGGATTCAAATATTGGGCACAACCATAAAAAAATGGTGTTGTAACATCCTACAATTAATTTTTTATGTAATATTATGTAACATTTACCATGTATGGTGTAAGCGACATAACTATCATACTGCAGTGTCATCCCTTTGGCACGTCTAACAATAATAAAACAGAATATTGACTTGGGCCTTGTGGGTTTGCCAGAATTTTGATTCACTGGACTGTGGAATTCTTTGGTTTGATTTAATATTACAACAAAAACAATATATATATATATATATATATATATATATATATATATATATATATATAGTTTCCAAACTGTATAACAGAGAAATCAGGTGATTAAATATGTACTACAAAACTAATAGATTTTTCTAATACAACGCTTTTAAATAGTACTCTACTTTGGTTTAAAGTCAACACATTTTTACAAGAAAATTATGAGCTTGAAGAAGAAGAAAAAAACAAAACAGACAAAACATGATAATTACAATAAACAGTAAACAATTTTGGAGAGTTACCAAGCTCATGGAGGGATAAGCACGGCATTAACCACATTTGGGGACATTCTATAATCGGGAGTTTAATGTAAATCCCTCCAGTGCATGAAAAAAAGGACAATCTACTGCTATGAGAATAAACACTTTGGTATTTCACATTCTTCATTTTAATTTATACATTAAAATAGTCTTTGGTAAATTTGGCAATTTGTTTTGTCTACACTATTTTTTTTTTTTTTGTAAACACACACATGGTAAATAAAGGTCATCTGTATACTTTGCACACATAATATAAGTTTCACATGGCAGCTTTTTCGATGTACTCTTTGAAGCTATGAGACCATCTGAACACTGAGACACCTCTTGTGGCTTAAAGGCTCAAATTTCATTCTCTTTTCCAAGTGTGTAGCAAATTTAAAAATATGTGTAGAGCCCACTGTCATTTATGTATATGATATAAATGGAGAACAGTTGTTTTAGACTCTAAATAAGGTGTAAAAGACCAATGCTCTAAATATTGTGTGTACACATATATACAAAGACATGTGTGTATATATATATATATATATATATATATATATATATATATATATACACACACACACACACACACATACACACACATTGATACCTATATCTTAGATTTAGGCATCCCATGAATATCCAAAAAGTGGTACTGCTGAAAGGTTCTAACCTACCGTGGTATTAAAACATTTTGGAAATACATTACACCACCAACACTACAATAACAATGTAAATAAAAACACACAAAAAAAACAAAGACAACTGTGAGATAATATTTTTCTTGCTGTTGTTGATCCTGTTAGTTGGAGTGAAAGCATTGGCAATACATTCAACATTAATTCCTTGTAATAACTTCAAGTACTTTTGTTGTCTTAAACTCTATATGAGAACACAGGGTTCTAAAAACACATTCTTTTGGAGGTAAACTTTTCCTGAGTATTTAGAAAGAAACATGAGAAACAGAAACAAGAAAAAAAAAGAAAAAACTACAATAGTTTCAAATAAAGAAAAACATATTTCTAAAAACCTAGTTAGCAGTGTACGTGTGTTTCCATCCCTTCTTAGTTGTTGGTTTCTTGAGCCTCAGATGTTGCAAACCTTTGCCTGGTCTGGTCACCTTAATCTATATCAAGTGTAAAGAGGACTCCCCAAAGTGCCATGAAGGGGTTTTGTTCTGGCTGACAAAAAAAACTAAATAAGTGAGGTCACCTAGTGAAAACAAGGCCTTGAGAAGCATGGTATATTTGTGGAATATCCTAACTCCTTTTCTCACCAAACTACGGTGGCACTGCCAAAGTTTAGCAATAAATAGAAGATATCCTGAGTACAGTGAAGCGCTACTTTTTTCTTACAGTTTCCCAAATGCAAAATGTTTTTTTTTTTTGTATTTAAAAAAAAAAAAAAAAAAATATTTTTGTTGGAGGTTTTTTTTCAGTTTTTTTGTAACATTCAATGGAGCGGATATCTCTATACAGATATGTATATATGTACATAGATGGAAACAAATGCCTGTCTTTTGGCATTAGCTGATCACATTTAGGTTTTGATTAGAAAATAAAGGAAATCTTTGTTCTTCACCGTCTTCATTCAACTTGAAGACTCAACACGCACTCACAACAAAAACAATGCCAGTGTAGTGTCATAATAGTGATCCATCAGAGTCATTCCATTGTTAGTGTCTAGAACCATACAGTTTATTCCATTCCACATACAAGTCCAACTGCTTTTGAGAGGTACTGGCCTGAAGTTTACAGAACGCGCCCTCAAAGTCTTTGTAGGAAGTTGGCTGCATCTGTCCGGAAATGCCATGAAGATGATTTGCTCCAGCCTGTTGACAAAGCTGAATCAACTCACTGCCTGAATAACCTTCCGTGTGCTGGACCAATAAGGCCATTTCCCTTTCACTAAGGCAGTAATTTTGTTGAGCCAAAGTGTGATGGAGTATTTGCCTCCGAGCTAGATTATCTGGAGGAGAAATGTAAAATCTTTTGGCAAACCTACGGTGGGCAGGCTCATCAAGGTCATCAGGCCGTTGTGTGGACCCAATAAAAATGATGTTGTCATCAGAAGAGGTAGCTATATTATCCAAAAAGGAGAGCAATTGAGATTTAAGATTGTTTAGCAGAGCGTTTTCCTCATTTAAATGGACAGAGAGGAGCAGTTCAATCTCACTGATGAAAACCACTGCAGGCTGATGACAGCTTGCCATGAACAACACAGTCTGCAAGATTTTTTCACTCTCAGTTTTCCACTTGGAGAGAAGTATAGTGCTGCTAAGCTTGAGAAGCGTGGAGCCCAATTGAGTTGCAATGCATCGACTCAACAGAGTTTTTCCTGCACCTGTAGGGCCAACTAATAAGATGCTTTTGGGGGGTCTGTTAGCGCCTGTGTATGCACCAGGTCTTAAGATAGGCCATACTAATTCTTCTTCAATGACAGCCTTCACAGACACTTGGCCAGCGATATCAGTCCACTGCACTGGAGGTCCGCAGTCAACAATTTCATTATTAACAAGTTCCAGGATAAGAGGGTCCACACTTTTCAGCTGATCTTCAGACGGGCTACAAAATATTGGTGGTTTCATCCCTGAAATTTGTATTCTTTGTGCAAAAATATGCCCCTGCTCATTACCTCTCCGTTCACCATTAATTACAGGGGGAGTGAACTTACCAAATGTTTCACTCGATCTCAGTGGCCTTTCTTCAGGATATGTTGGCGAGACCATTGCTTTCATGGATTGACCATTATACTTCCCTCTTTGCTCTTCTTCGGCCTGACGTTTTCCAGTTTTAAAAGGGACCTGTGGTGTGTCCGTGCTGTGGCTGAAACCATTGCCTCGGCATTCATTTGGAACACTATCAGAGATCTGAAATGAAGAATCAGAGGTAGACTTTGGATGCTCGTAGCTGTACTTTCTATATCTGCCTTCATTCTCCTCTGCTGCCGCCAGGTCAAATGCTTTCCTTTTTAAGGAACCGCTTGACTCAGTGCTCAGTGGAGTTACTGAAATTGGCGCTAAGCTAGAACTTTGGTAAGTGTAACCAGGCACCACAGGGGGCCTTGACGATGTAGTATGTGGTGGAAGAGGTGTGGGTGCAGCAATACCTGAAGGCAGATATCCTGGAGGATGTGTTGAATGCATTCCTCCATATGTAGGCTGGGCAGGATAACTGCTTGAAGTGTAGTTGTATATTGTGCCTGAAGAGTTGTAACCATGTACCAAAGCTGGTGAAGCATGAGAGCCATGCAGAGATGATGGATGGGTAGGTGGAAGTGCTGAAGTGGGCTGACCACAGTATCCTGATGGAAGATAGGTGCCACTGTAAGTTGAGGTATAATCTTGGGGTGCCACAAGGCCAGCTGTTGGGTTGGGCCCTCCACAAGTGCTCCCAGGATAAATGGGCTCAGGAAGGTTGCCAGATGCTAGTGTGGGGCTGCCAAGTCCAATGGGTCCATTGCCTGGTTTGGAGCCAGACAAACTATCATGTAAGGCATTAACTGCATATGAACTCTCAGACCCATGTGACATCTGCCATGGCTCAATGTCACCCTTCTGTCCATTGACAGGCCCAAAAGCTCCATCTGTGTAGGTATTTAGTGTAGATCGCTCATATGGTGACTCCAGGACACCAGAGTATTTCTCTGCATATCTCTTCAAAAGGTTTGATGCAGTCAATGCCGATATATCATCATTTGCCCAGGCATAATTTAATCTTTGTCGGCTACTGTGGAAAAGGTCAGATTTGTGGGCTGGAGAGGAAGTAGTGGAAGAAACATCAAGGTGCTGTTCTGGCCACTGGTTAAGGGGCTGGGCATGCTCTGGTGTCCAGTGCATCTTCAAGAGAGCTGAAATAAGAGAAAAAAAATGTTTTTAAAAAAATATATATATATATATAATTTCATATAGGAAATTGATATGTAGCAACTTGACACAATAATCAATTTTGTATTCATTGCAGCTCACAGGATTCAGGAAATGTAAAATATTAAAACTGGAGTAAGCATTTGTATCCCAGTGCTCTTTTTTTCTACTGGCCAATCCTCTACTATTTGTAAAAAGAAACAGATGATATACATAATCTTAAACCTATGTATGACACAAGGTGAAAAGTTGTTTCTAAAGCTTTTACCAGATAGTTTATGATATGTTTAAGGCTTTTTTTTTTTTTTTTTTAAAGAGAGTGCAACACACACACACACAAATATTAATAAATAGGACTTGTTTATTTACTTTTTCAATGATCTGGGTTAATATATGTCCGCCTTCCCCGGACACGTATTTCTTTTTATGAAATCTGACATAATGTCCGTTTGTGGGTTTGCGTTTTTTAAAAGATTAACACGTTGCATATTCATTTTTTTATTAAAAACTCTACCCTGAAACCCACAGAGGCAGTTGCTGGGGAGATCAAAAAGATCTCCCTTCATTGCTGTCCCTCTGACACAGGCACAGACATCTTCTCTTGTCTTCCTGCAGAGCCGGCAATCTGTGCAGCCTGCATATACATTACCCCCTCAGACTGGAAACAAAAACTGATAACAGCGGTAAGGGGCGCCATGTGGATGACAACCCGGTTGCAAGGTCTAATTTCCTGGTCGCCATGGTGACCTAGCACCTGGGATTTGTCAAGTGTATGGTGTCCTGGATGGTAGAGTTACAGGAGTAGTTGATTTTGCAAAATTCTAATTGTGAACCTTTGTAAAATAGAGTAACAAAAAGATGAATAAAATCTACTTTTAACAACCCAGTTATTATAAGTCAGTGCAACAAAAGCTGTAGGTATATACAAAGGATGTCTTAAAGTGGCTGTTCCACATTGGCCAAAATCTATTTTTTTTGTAAAGTATAGCATCATGTAAAGTAAACAAAAAGAAACACACTTGGCTTATAATTTTTTTTCTCAACTCTTCCTTTCTCCTAAAAACTGCAAATAAAAATTGTGATATGTATTGCTGGGAAACTTGTGCATACATCCACAGTACAGATAAAATACTAGTTCCAGGCCCACATTTGTACCACAAAATCTGCTTTACTTGCAAATCATCCACCGTGGTATATTTAATCATGTGTGTAAAGTGCCCAAAAGCAATGTATGTTGACGAAACAGGCCAAGCAATACACAAATGCTTTCATTCTAACTGACGTGCTATCAATCAGAAAAAACTCCAGATACACCTGTTGGAGAATATTTCTGTCAACCTGGACACAGTATCCAAAGGATGTGAAGCTTTTGGTACCAATGGGAACAATGCTTTGTAATTAGAAATTTTGTTTCAGCAACTTTATCTTGAAAGCTTGAAGACAAAAAATTGTATCATTTTAGCTCTACTTTTAGATTTTGATTTACACACACACACATATGTATATATAGTAATGTATGTATGTATCTATAGACAGAGTGTATGTGTATGCCATATACAGATATTACACACATGTATACATTTGCTACTATTGTTCCTAAATCTTTTTTTATATGTACAAATTTTTGACTCAATGGCTGCTTCAATGCGATAATCTGTCTGACAAGCCCCTGGAGAAGAATGTCCCATACTCAGTGCAGCTAAGACACAAATGACTTATTTACAGTGGATTGTGGAAGGAAAAATCTAATACTGAGCTAACACCCTGGAACTTTGCTACTGTAGAAGATGACAAGCGATAGAGTAGCCTAAAAAAAAAAAAAAAAAAACATGGCTGCCTGCCCTCACTGCTGAAGCAAGCATTAATTGAAATATTTCAACAGAACTATTGACCCCAGACCTGTAGTAAAAGTAGTTTATAGAGCGGTAAAAAAAAACTTTATGACAGACCATACGATGTCTAGCTCAAAAGATGTATAACAAAACAAAAAGAAACTAGAAAAGTTTTTACTTTTATACAGTTCTACAGTTAATAATACAAACATTACACTACCAATGAAGGCCTGAGAAAATGCATAATTAACATGTCTTAATGGTATAGAAAGATATGCTTACCCATTAAATCAATATTTATTTATCTGGTTGAAGTGCATTTCCTGAAGTAAACGATCAGATTCTATCACTAATACTTTGGCGTCAGCTGTAAACCACAGATCTGGGGGAAACAAGAGATGTGCATATGTATATTTAATACAAATAACAATATTTCTCATCCTGATGCACATGTTCCATTTTGCTTTTCTTAATGCCTGATATAAACAATTTTAATTGCATTCAAACAACCACCATGCCTAACATACTTTACATAGCAGCACTTTAAAGATGTACGAACTATTTAACAATGCATAACAATAAAACGTACAGAAATTACAATTAAGCATAGCATGGCACCTTTAAAACATTTAAACTTTCACATAAATATTTGGTTCCTTCAATAATGTTGAGTTCACAAACGTTTAATTACTGGTCTGGAGGTCTGTAAGATAATACTGGACCAGTAGGGTTGCCACCTGGCCGGTATTTTACCGGCAGGCCGGTAAAAAATTGGCATCAGGCTAATGTTAAGTCTATGGAGACAGTACCAAGGCTGGTATTTTTTTTTAAGAAAAGGTGGCAACCCTATGGACCAGTGTTTCAGAAATATTAGTAGACTTTAGGAGCCAAAACTCACTAACTCTGTAGTGATTCTAGTTATTTTTAGGAGCTGGGGTAGTGCTACTAGAATACATTAAAACATTCCAAAATATTATGAGCAGGGATTTTAGGTGCCATGACTCCCTGGCTCCTGAGGTTTGTCAGACCCATACTAGACTATATATGCTACAGGCACAGCAGAGTTAATGTTAAAGATATAAGTGCTCTGCCACAGCATCTAAAAAAACATGTATGAAACTGTTAAAAAAAATAAAATAAAAAATCCATTCACAAAATACTACCTGCCATGAGGACATGCATACTATATCTCCCTGCCCTTGTTTTATAAAATACGTGGGTGAAAAAAAATATATACATTGATTCCAGAGCATGACAAAAGTACTACTGAAATGGTCTATTTGTGAGACTGAATAATGAAGAAAGAAAATGTCTCCTGCTGGGCTAACTACCCCAAGGAATGGCTTACTTCTGGCACTCCAGCTGCTATGGACTATAAATCCAAACATTCTGAGAGTCCATGGCACTAACAAAGTTTTTTTTCCATTTTATAAAAGTACTTTAACACTTTGTGTAAGTCATGAACCAGAAAACTTATAATACATATAGTTGTGTTATTTTCTTACAGAGATGTACTAAATAAAATGAAAATATATCAGCAGATTCTTTCATATTTGCTACCTGATGTAGAGGAGTATTATTCTTTGTATGAGTCACCAATAAGCCCAGCCATTTTTGACCTTGGAGTGTGAGTGGCTACTTATTTAGGGTGTTGTTCTACCCTATAGCACTAATATGATTCATTTGATTAATTTACTAACATTTTTATAGCTGCTTGAAAAATGACTTACTGGATTAATTGAATAATAATAAATTCTCTCTATTATTTTATTATCTGTATAAGTTACGTTTTTTTTTAAACATTGTATTTCTGTTTATCAAAAAAACATTGCACACTAACCGCCACTTTTTTGTGGGTAAGGGGGGGTCTATCTCCACACATTGAACAAAGAGAGTAATCACAGCAGCGTGTAGGAATGTTAATCACACATCAATGTCTGCGGGATAAGTAACTTTAATTGCACAATTTCTCCACTGATCATTTTTCCCCCTTAACTAATGAACAGAGACAAGATTGAGTAACTTGCTGAGGGCAAAACAAATTCCAAATTTCAGTGCTGGTAAAAAAAAAAACAAAAAAAAAACCTTCCCCCCCTTCCCACCGTCACTTTGTTGATTATATTACATGCATACAGATCTATTCCTACGCATTGAGTATTTCTTGCCCTTGGGCTACAGGCTGTGGAGAGAAAACCAGCATTTTCCCAACATCTGCATGAGCAAGTCCCTCTGGAACTATTGTTGTCCTTCTGTGCATGTTCTGCTTTTCCCTCTTTCATAAAGACCATGGGGGATAGTCAAAGTAGGGGGGTTGGGGTAAAACCAGTGTACAATTCACTAACATAGGAGCTTTTAAGCTACTTTGTTGCTGCAACACAATCAGATTACCTAATGCTTTAATTGACTTATAGAGCATCGCAGCTTCCATTTTGAATATCAAACCTAGACAAGAGAATTTAAAGAGTGGCTCTGTGAAGCTTTATCCAGTTTGCCCATCGTTTACTTGCTATTATCAAAAATGAAACAGATAGGTAAACGGTTATTAGGGGTGGCAAAGAGTCCCTTCCGAATAGATCCTTTTTCATGAAAATGAGGTCAGGTTTTTCCATTGAAAATCACTCTGAAATGTGTGATGATTTAAGGCAGGGAGTTAAATCTTTTAGGAATCTTTCTTAAATTTGTCCAAAAAAAAAAAAGAAAAAAAAAAACCGAGACAAAAAAAAAAGAAAAAGGATTGAAAAACAGAGTTGAGATGGTGTCATATTTAAAAAAAAAAATGGTATAAGCAATTGGCTACTTTTTAAAGATATAGATTGTGTATTTTTTAATACATCCATTGGCCTGTATTATGTACTAGAGGATTTAGCAGTTGCAATGCTTCCATTATTTATAGTATTCACAGCATTTTACAAAACACTCCACATTGTAACGTTTTCACCTTCTAGATAAGTAAAGTAAACATTCCACAGCCAATTGTATATTTGCTTCACTAGTGACAACTTTATTCCCCCCACATATTTAGTTCTACGTTTCCCAGAGTGCTCTGATAGCCACTTGGCATGAGTTGCACCCTTGGGTGACTGAGCATCATGAGTAATGTAGGACACAACAAGTGAGGTACCAAATTAACTTTTTACTGTACTACTAAACTTAATACTACAGCTTGCAAAATCACCAACTATAAATTCATAGACATCAGGCCTAGAAAAAAAAAAACAATAAAATAAAAAACCATGCAATTTTCTGGAGAAACTATAAAGCAAAAACAACCACCAATAATTTAAACGTAATCAGTGTTTTGGGAACTATAACTTATAAGCCACAAAAAACAACAATAATCATACATGACAAAATCATTGATGTTATCAGCAGAAATATTTCCACTGGTCTCCATAGTGATTGTTCCATTTTTTATAACATTGGCGTCAAATTGTTTTTTTTATACATAACCCCAATGTCTTTCGCATGAGCTCCACTTTCCCCAATCCAATCTGGTTTGGAGTATTCCTCTCCACTAAATGGATCTGCGTCATGTTAGTGTATGAGCTCTACACTGAAAGTGTATCAGATCAATTTATTTTGTTTGAGATTATTTAGTAGAATGGCAACATTCACTAACCACAACTACATCATACAATATTAAAATCCCAACCCACAGCTTTTTCCGTGATATTTACTAGTAGTTACTATTTTAATTGATAGTTTGTACTATTATACATTATTATGCAACATCATCTTGAGCAATATTTCTTATCACCTGAGACAAGACATTTCTCACAAATGGTTCAAGTTGCTGCCAGCTAGAATTATTTTGTTTTTGTCTAGATCAGCCCTTCACCTTTAATCTTTTTTTTTTTTTTTTAGAGTACTTTTTAATTTTCTGAAAACTACTGACATCACAAACATTCAATGATGAAAGGAGCTTTCAAAAAAACTCTTCTAAGCAAGATCAAGAATACATGAACATGTGTTTCTGGGTAATGCTACTTGAGAAAATTGGTCGCAAATTCATCCTCCCAGCAAAAGTGTAAGAAAGTAAACACAATTTACTCTCATTTTTCTCCTTGTAGTAGGTACATATAGTGCAGTCTGACATCTCATACAGCAGGGATCGACAAACCCCAGGTGCCAGGTCGCCATGGCGACCAGGAAATTAGACCTGGCGCCTGGGTGCTGTCAGCCTCATGGTCCACTCGCCGCTGCCATCCATTTTTTTATTTTTTCGGAGCGCGAGGGGGTAAAGTCTGTGCCATCCGCGCAGACTGCAAGCTCCGCCCTCTCGCGCAACGCGTGTCTCAGTGCTGGGTGTCGTCACGTGACATCCTGGCACTCAGCAGGCAGATCGGCTGCAACACGAATGTCCCCCTCCCCAGCAGTGAGGTAAAGCAGCAGGGAGGGGGACACGTAAAGAAGAAAAGAAAAGACTGTGTGAGGTGGGTGTGTGTTTGTATATATGGGTATATGTGAGTTGTTTGTATATATGGGTATATGTAAAGTAGGTGTGTGTGAGGGGTCTGTATATATGGGTATATGTAAAGTAGGTGTGTGTGAGGGGTCTGTATATTTGGGTATATGTAAAGTAGGTGTGTGTGAGGGGTCTGTATATATGGATATATGTAAAGTAGGTGTGTGTGAGGTGTTTGTAAATATGGGTATATGTAGAGTAGGTGTGTGTGAGGTGTTTGTATATATGGGTATATGTAAAGTAGGTGTGTGTGAGGTGTTTTTATATATGTGTATATGTAAAGTAGGCGTTTGTGTTTATGAATTGCGTGTATGTTTGCGTGATTGTCTGGCTCCTAAATTTTTTTGCTGGCTCCTAAAATCTAATTAAATTTGTCAAGCCCTGTCATACAGCACATCCAATTGGTGTTCCCATTGTTCTGGCCATGAAGCTTGCTCCTGCATACATTCAACTCTTCCATCTACAATTACCACTTCTCTGTCTTATAACATTTCTGAACACCTATTGTAGCCATTTCATGACAATTTATGTTTTTTCAATTCACCCTCTTAATATAGCATGGACCTACATACTGAATAATAACAACCTTTGTGCTGGAAATCTAGTCTGCAAAAACACCTGTTGAGATCCCCAATGTCAAGTGCACTGTATCATTAGATATATCCAATTGCAAGTCCTTGTGTTACCAGCATCCAGAAACCTTTATGTCCAAACCTTACCATGCTGTGAGTGTTAGGTCTGTGATTGATGTACAAGCTCCTCATCTACTGCATCAAATTATGCTACATAAACTAGGACCATAGTTATAATAAAGAAAACTGGGCAGACTAAGCACCGATCCTGTGTTTAAATATCATTCATGCACTTGGTTACAGTATCCAGTGCTTGAGTATTTCAGCACCATTTTGGTATGGTTTTGCATGCACATGATACAAAATAAGGTCATTCATGAAGACTACGTGCATAGTTGATTGGCATGATATACAGCAATGTCCCGATACTCAAATTAGTGGTGGATGCCATGTGCAAAGGTAAAGCAAGTCATTGTAACTAGGCTGATTTTTACTGTTAAAGGGGGATATTTCTAAAAAGTTCTGAATCATACATGCCAAGTTAATTTAGAAACAAATAGGGTTTGTAGAAAAAAATTGCATCTAGACAGTCTGCTGACCCCAGCCCTAATGATGTGTAATCCTTTTTTAAGTTGCTTTTACGCTAACGAAAATAATGGAAATTACTACTTTGTATTATTGTTCCTTTAGTTTAAATAGAAGGAACGTTGGCACCAATAGAAAAGCTTTAGAAGACCACCAGGTAGGAAGAGCTCAAATTGCTGGATGTTATAACACAAAACTCCAGGTACAGCAAAGCCCAAGCCCTACACCAAGAGGATTTCATGACATATAGAAATAATATAATTTAAAAATAATAAACAGACCATTTAAATAACTATTTTAAAAACGTCTGTTTAAAGAATAGTATTTTGAAAAACACGAAGGAAAATGGTTTTTACAATCGCTATCAGTTAGGACATTTAGGAGAAGATATATATACTTTTTAAATGTAAGAATTTCTTCTCACATGATGTCCACTATGCAGAACGTGGGTTTGGTACCCAGGTTGTGAAATAGTACTTATGAAATGCAAGTCTCCAGATTTAATAAGCACTTGTTTTATGAACCCGATGTGAAGAAACACCATAGTCAACAGAGGAGTCTTTGTACAGCATGGACAACCCTGAGGCCACATGGAGCTGTTGTGAGGAAACCATTTCTTATAGGAAGGCAATAAAAGGAGGGAAAACGACCAAGACTGTTTTTCACATAAAAATAAATAAATAAAAGCCTACTTCTGTTAAACAGAAATAAAAAAAAAATTTAAAAAAATAAAAATACCTTTCAGTCCCCCCCCCCCCCCCCCAAAGAATAGGAAGAAATGTGTTTAAAAAGATTCAATTACAAACATTTTATTTTTAAACTACATGCCATAATATGAGAGCCGCAACAGTCTCAGAAATGAATGGCTGATTGTCAGAGGCCTCGAACATGCTAACAAATTCCCAGTGTACTCTGTGCTATTCCTAAACTTTAAGATTTTTTAATGTCGTACATTATAAAATAATTTAATACAGCTACCGTTCCAATTAAAGCCCATTAACAGTGAAGGGTTAAAGTGAGATTTGCACTGTAATAACTCTTATCCTGGTACAGTAATTAACAAATTATTTCCAAATTCAGGAGCTTGAAAGAACCAACACAATTAAACCCCCCCACCCCCCCAAACAAACAAAAAAACTGATTAATATAATACTACTATGTGTCTAAATTGAAACATGACTCCTTAGCTCCCAGGATTTCACAAGGCTTGCATTATTAAGCATTGGAATCACATTTTTTTTTTTTTTTTTTAAAAAGGATCTGTATACAAAATGCATACTACATCCATCCAGTCTTTTTGGATGATTTATGTGTAAGATTCTCTAATTTACTTTTTTAACTCCAAGAGGTAGATTTATCTGGAGATGAAAAGTATAAATGCAACGATTACTCTATGCTGACGAACAGGCTCTGTAGAATAACATAAGGCTTTTCACTCTCCAAACTTCTCACCTCTAGTAAAGCTGAGCTCAATTGTCAAGTACTTCATTCATGAGAAAGATTCAAAGTAGAACCTTGCTCCAGGAGCAGTTAATCTGTCATTACTATGGATGGTGCACACACACAGTGTCAGCTAGTATGCTTCAGAACATGGGCAGCAAGACCTGATTTCTAAAGGCAGCACAACTCTAAGCTATCCTTATGTGGACATGGGTGAATAAGTGCAAGTACACCTGTGGCTAAGCAGGGGGTATCCTGAAATGTGCCATTTAAAGCATTGACTTTTAAAATGCTAAACTTCAATTAACTAAAGCAGCATGCCAATGGAACACAGGAGTGATGGGCCTCTGTACACATATGTAGATATACTATTAACTATCAGCCTTTTCCAGCTACAACAGTCATTTACAACACTAACAAGGTCTATACAGTATTTCTCATCCATTTGATATAATTTTAAAAGACAAAATAGTATTTTCTTTAAAAAAACAAGGACATTTCTAAGTGACTCCAAACTTTTGAACAGTACAGTATATAAAGATAAAAAGCACTATTGCAGAATTATGGGGAACACCCTATTCACATGCAGGACGCAAATAACAAGAACAGGTGGAACAGAATGTGCAGCCCCTGGATACAAGAACGTGTATAGGACAGATGTTTGAATGCGTGGCCTGGCAGTGTGAGAAAAGGCCTGCCCAGTGACCAAATGGTATGTCAGATTCCCAGCCTTACTGCTTGCCCATTATATATTGCTCAAGACAAAGGAATGATGGAAGGTTGGGAGGGGAGGATCCCATTGTTCCTCCTGGTCCCTAATTATGGAAATCTTGTTAATCTATTCAGCAGCGTCCTAAACTCATCTTTTGTTCAAGGGTTTCTTTTTCCCTTAACTTAATGCAACCGGTGCACATGGTGTTTTGAAAAGATCAACGCTAGATGGGGGGGGGGGGGGGGGGGGGGAGTAATGCGTGTGCAATTGCCAATCATTTCTTCTATGCCCAAGTATTATGCAAGAGGAAAATTAAAGGCACAAATATTTGCTAAACCTTGATCCGACATCTTCCTGGATCCTTCTTTAGATCCTTGCTGGACAGCAGCTGTACCTATGTAAGCCACGAGCATGACCTTGATGTGCTGCCGGGCAGTCTTTTCCACACTACAATACCATTTGTGCAATGGGATTATTGGATGGAGACATTTCCAAAGTTAATAAGGTTAAACAAACAGCTCAGAGTTATGGTTATCCAACTGTCCCACTTGGCTAAGCAGCTTTTACTAATGTAGTTACAACATGTGGAAGCCTAGTTCTATTTTGCCTGGTCGGTTATATACTAATTTGTTTATTTGTTCCAGAAAAAAAATGCATAGGTACTTTACAATGAAAGCTCTAAACAGTTTGAAACTTGGTTTGGCAGTTCAGAAGGAATTATAGCAAATTAAGCAATATAACAATCTGCAAATTTGGCTCATGGTATATTATATCCAAAGGGTAAACAAAATGGGAAAGACTTGTACGAAAAATCCTCTTAATAAAATGTACTGAAAACATCTAAGCATGGTGGTTTAAACAGAGGGGTGCATTGTGCAACTTAAATGCACAATGCAGATATTCCAGAGGGTCTACTATAACATATAGTACATAAAGTCAGATAAGATTTGAATGGATTGCTTAACAGAGTTAAAGTAGGAGCACTCTAAATATATGTAAAAAATGATAATGAGAAGCAGGATACCGAGGTCTAGTTTAAAAAATGATCTGACCTCTACAAATTATTTTTACAATTAGTTTTTCCTGTGCTTACACAGTGGTGTATCTTGATTTTGTGCTGCCCTAGGCAGACAAAATCCGGGCACCCCCCTACCCAAGCTGCACACCCACGTTACACACCTACGACATGCCCCATCATTCAGACTCACATCAAGCTCATACTCCCATCACACACACACTCCCATCACACTCAGTCACACACTCCTACTCCCATCACACTCAGTCACACACTCCTACTCCCATCACACTCAGTCACACACTCCTACTCCCATCACACACACTCTGACTCCCATCACACTCAGTCACACACACTGTCTCCCATCACACTCAGTCACACACACTGTCTCCCATCACACACACTCTGACTCCCATCACACTCAGTCACACACACTGTCTCCCATCACACTCAGTCACACACACTGTCTCCCATCACACACACTCTGACTCCCAACACACTCAGTCACACACACTGTCTCCCATCACACACTCTGACTCCCATCACACTCAGTCACACACACTGTCTCCCATCACACACACACTGTCTCCCATCACACACACTCTGACTCCCATCACACACACACACATCCCATCAGCACTTACCTTTCCCTATTGGCAGGCAGCATGGTCCCTCCATGCTGCCTGTTCGGCTCCCGGCGATTGTGCCGACAGGTCACGTGACCGGGCGCGCGTATGATGTCAGCGCGCCCGTCACGTGACTGTCGGCACTTCCGTGTCGGCACACTGCACGGGGAGCCGAACAGGCAGCACGGAGGTTTCTCCGTGCTGCCTGTTCGGCTCCCCGTGCAGCCCGGCAGGCAGAGCGATGGTGAGGGGGGATCTTCCGATCCCCTCTCACCTCTGTCTCTGCCTGCCAGCGCGGTCTTTTTTTTTTTAAAGGGCCGAGTGTTTTTTTTTGTTTTCTTTTTTTTTTCTTCAGTGCTGGGGGGCGCTGCCGCCCCCTAAAATTTGCCGCCCTAGGCATCCGCCTAGGATGCCTCGCGGTAAATACAGCACTGTGCTTACATAATATTTCATGTTTGTGTTCCTTTACACTATGGCATAGGTTGGATGATGGAAGTATTTTACAGAATGAAAAACTATCAAATTACCTTCCACCCATAGTGGTGGGGAAGATTGTGAAATGAATGATGTTGTATGGACCTTCACAGATATTTCCATGGACACTGATGTCCTTCTAAGGAGATTGTTGCATGTTCCCAAGATTCACCACTTATATTGGGTAATAACTAATGTGCGTATTAACAAATGCTCCTTCCATAGTACACATGGAACAGACACGTTATTGGGTCGATGTACTTGGTTCACTTCTTTAAAGGCCAATTATTAAAGATTTAATAATGTCATTTTAAAATATGCTCATGTAACTTCTTTATTTGTTGAAAACTAGAAATCAATGCAGTGTATAATTTAAAGCAACACACAGTGTGACTTGGCTCCCATGCCTATTGCTTCAGACTTTTACAGATGCTATTGTACACAAGGCTTGTGAAAGTTTCTATTATATTTATTGATCTATTAGCCACACAGGGCTGACTCCAGTGATGCACAGGGTAATACAGGGGGAACATAGTGATTATCCATTAGGTAGTTGCTTGATGTACACAGACTAGCAGACTAGAGCTTACTAGTGAGATGTACTTTCGAACAGGTGAGCGGGCCTACATGTCAGTGATGTGACAGGCTTTGCTAGGCCTCTGCACTGTTCGCTAATGACCAGGATAAATAAAATGGCTGTCACTTTGAAGCCTAAAGAGTGACATTTTTAACAAGGCTCCACTGTATGATATGGATATGCTCTGTTGTTATAAGGCTCCAGCACACAGAACATTCAGACAACACGGTCAAAAGATTAAAAGGTAGAAATGCTAAGCACTTGTTTATGCCGTCGCTGAATTTAGACTGATTAAATCCTATCTCCCAGGAGGAAAGGGTAAGAGGGAAATCACATCTTTAGCCCACATACTTAATCTTCTTGATAGCATGCATCAGTGGAGTCATGCACAGCCATCTGATTTCCTGACAATTTGTCTCCACAGTACAGCGGGAGTGACAGCTGCCTGGGTTAGGAGATCACCACCGCTGGATATGCTTGTAAAGACAGTATGAACAGGAGCCAACATAGTGATAGCGAGTACCAAATCACAGGAGTATAAATAAATAAATTTGACAGTCGCAGGGCAGGCACATTCTGCGGTCAATGACTGCCTTCAAGCTCAAAAGAATCAGGGTACAGTCTTGGCACATTAGACAACTTATTAAAGAGCAGAACTCTCAACTTCTGGAACTGCAGTCATGGAATGGCAGGTTGTCAAAAAAAACTGTCATGTAAACATTGTTTATACTGTGACTGCAGAAAATAAATGGTGGTCAAAATGATTCCTTACATGGTGTTAGCAGATTTTTCAAATATTTAAATTAAGAAAAATATGTTATATAAATGTGTGTGTGTGTCTCCAGTTTATGATATCACTTGTGGCTTGAGGCAGACCCCCCCCCGGCTGTCCCAATTCCTACAGCTTGCAGCATACGCCCTCTCCCAAGTCTCTACCCCTAGTGCATTGATGTTAGGGGGTTTGTTGATATGCAAATGAGCTACTTTCAATTAGAAAATGTGTAATTTGCATTTCAACCCAAAAGGTCATGTCATAAACAGACAACTCCACAGACACATTTAACACATCTCTTAATTTGTTTGCAAAACTGCTAATGATTTTTAATCTTCTACATTCACAGTATACCTATTATTTATGTGACCCGGTCCTTTTAATCTTTAGGCACATGTGCGGATTGCTTCGCCTTCCAAAGAATTTAGACACTTGATTGTGAATCTGAGTCTCGCTTGGAGCAGGAGCATTGGAATGAAGAGATTCAACAGACAGCTCTAAAAAAATGATATTACGTAAAAATATAAGTGCACACTATATGTGCCATTTAAATTTAGGGTGCAGATAATGACAATATTTTAGGTGTTGGCTGTAAAGTTTGAATTATACATACCGCACTTGCTGAATTACAAATGGATCCCTACATCTTAAATTATTTTCCTTTGAATAATACATTATATTAACAACTGTACCATAAGCAGATGAATGACCACTAATATACTAAAACCAAATGAGGCAATGCAACCATGCAGCTAAAGGATGGATATCACAATATTTTATTGGTTTCTTTAGATAAAGCTTCATTTTTGTACATATTATACGTTTTTGCTGCAGTCTTAAATCTCGTTGTGCTGGTGTTTTGTTTCCTCAGCTTCCTAGAGCTTATACACTTTGTGTCATTGATATCTCTAATTAGTTGAGAAAGCACTAATCTATTGATGTGTACGCACCTGTAAGAGGGTAACACTAGGTAACACCAAGGAGAGGTGCTTTTATTATACTGTAGACCACAGAAGCTATGCAAAGATATTCCAGATGAATGACATCTTTGAAAATAATAAAACCGACACATTTACTGTTGTTGCTATGACACTATACTAAATGCAACATTAACTCTAGTTTAGCCTGGCACTGCATGTGTTAAATCATGCAACAAAAAAAAAAAGAATGGTCATGAAGGTTTTGTTTTAATCCTTTTGAGAATCCCTGCTTTGGACACGGACGCGCCATTACCGGTTATCAAAAAGGTTATCAACTAACATCCTTTGGTACATAAAGGGTCTTCTGAGGAACTAATTTCTTCGAACGTGGCTGATTCTTTCAGGTTTGGATCATCACAGCTATACAGTATATCTGATGAATCAATTGGTCATTTTATAAAATTCCAGGAGGATAACAACAAAACCAAATAAAACTATTAAAAGACATAGAACTGTTAAAGACATGAAAAAACTGCATTAAAAGACACAAACAGGTCATTTTTCAGCCAAGAGTTTCATTTCTAATTATATCTTCAGAGGTTCGCATGGCTGACAGCATGAAGTAGACTTCATCTACAAGTCACTCAGGACAAACTGGTCTTAAAAGATATTAACCCACTGGCCAAATTCCTTTACTCTGTAAAAAAAAAAAACCTCACTATACTGGTTTTCTGGACTGTAAAATCAATACTCTCAAGTACTTTGCTATGTGTTCAGTACAAGAAATTTGCACGTCCACAGTAAAGGATCTTTCATCCTATTTATCACATATTGTTGCTTTTTACGTATCCTGCTTCCCTGTAAATGGACAAGTGAACTGCAAGACATTAAAAGCAAAGTAACAATCTTCAACTTCTAATCCAGCTATGTATGCCTGATTTGTGCAGTTCAGCTCATAATAGTTCACGTTTTTAATAAATAAGTCCCTTTAACAGCAAGTTCCACCATATCCTGCTGGGATTTTTATCGGTCCCAACCAATGCCTTAGTTTTCCCTGTGCACTACTGTGGTCAAGCAGGGACTATTTCTCAGGGTTATTGACATTTTATCATCGAAGGCTGGCTGTGATGTCATGAAACTGAATGTGGAGTGGGAGTAGCAGCATGACCTCAGTGGGCCTAGCAGTCCTTACAGGTCCTGCCATGGTAGGATCAATGAAATGTTGTCTCTCTACATGTCCTCATTTTAATTATATGTTTACTGTCTTGATCATCTGTCAATGAGCACAAGGAAGCCTAATCTTTATGTGTTTGTAAAAATGTGCTCTGTCATTCATCTTTCATAGTATTGATTACCATTGTACAGTACTGCAGAATAACCAGCTGCATGGAAAAGTAACGATAATTATGTTGCGAATATGTAACTTTTCCCATTAGCAGGAGCTTGAGAGAAAAATACAATTGTCGGCTGTGACTTGGGGAGTTGTATATTCTTGATCTAGTGAAGCCAAATAACATATTAGTCTCTTCACTGGATGGAACACAAGTTTCCTCTCGGGGGTCATATTCTGTCGCATGTGCGCCTGCTGTTTGAACAGCCCAGTGGGGGGCTCAGACTACAAGAAACCATCTACCAGTCCATGTGTTCTCTGTAACCAGAGATCTGGAATTTAGAACAAATCTCAAAAGCATTGGTGTCCTAAATTAACAGAAACAAAAATAGCTCAGAGAATAGTCACTTTTTGAAGGTTAATATTTGTATGCACTATAGTTGTATTGTATTACCTTATGCATTTAACATGATGGCATCTGTTCCAAAACTATGATAGCAGTACCAGAACTAATGAGTCAAATCGGAATAGACAGAAACGGAGTTTTCGGTCGGCCATAAGAATGAAAAAAAGTCTTACCTACAGGACACTACTGCTAGAAGATAACTAGAACATGACTACTGTCCCGAGTTTAATTAGTTTCATTTACTATGATTACAGGTTTAACCAAGCAGTACAGCACTTACTTTACAATGTTACATACCATTCTTGTGGTTTTGAATATGAGGGTCAATTAATTTATCTGGCCACAAGAAACCCTTGCTGAATGGACGAACACTACACCACTTTCAAGGTCATCAGCCTTTCCTTATAGGGTATCAGGAACTATTTTGTCTTTGTGAAATTATCTAGTCACTTTAGAAATAGGGCAGATATAGTACAGTTTATCTAGCCACTCAAGCGCTTAATCGCACCTTCATGACAACTTTGATTATTCAAAGCATAAATGTAACCATCTTAAAACTATATAACATGTACATACAAATAGACATTTGTGCTACATTTGCTCACTGAAGTAAAATTTTTGATAAAATCATCTTAAAAAAAATTCCAGTCATTAGAGCTCTCATAATGGAGTTAGATATTTGAGAAAGGGTAAAAATTGTTTAAATATACAATTCCTTTACTACACAAAAAGTGCATTACTAAATCACTTTCGCCATGTTTGAAGTAAGGTTTTTGTTTTATACTATTTACGCACACATGCTTTTTTTGGTACCTTTCATCCTTCTATATAATTGTTAATGTTTATGTTACAAGAAAAAAAGAAAAAAAAAATAGAGACAAGCAACAGGTTAGACCAGTTCATTAAAAAGATAAATTCCTAGGAAATGTAAAATACAGCTCACGGTGAAACATTTTGTGCACATATATGTACTGATAACCGTTTGCAATCTATGTTTGTACACAATCTCACCTCTCCTATATTTTTAGAGTTTTATAAAGCTAGCATGCACATTTTGGGGCTTGAAGCCAGATATGTGATTGTGCTTGATGAAAATGTCAGCTTATTTTCTTTGACATCAATTTAAAAAAGATCTGGTCCATGCAACAACAAGGTCAAACAATACCTGCCCCACCCAAAGGAAGTAGCATATTGTCAAACTATTTAATTACCTAGTGTACATAAAGATACCTATTACAAAATCATATTCTGAGCATTTAAACAATTCTTTCAATACAGACTAATATTTATAATATGTACTTTAAGACCACGCCTTGATGGAAGAGGGTAGCCATAGATAACTGGATGTTCACGACTTCTGGGATTAGTAAATCTTTTGGTTTTTTTTCTTCCCTTGCAAAAAAAAGAGAAAATCTTGATAAATGAGCCTGATTTATTTTAAATGAAAGCGTAATGTACAAACTCTTACAAGGAGGGTGGGGATGAATCTTCTAACCATCCCCCAGTACAGATCTCTATTCCCATAGCAAGCCAATAGTAGTGCTTTCTATTCCCAGAGCAGAGCACTAATCTGAAATTAGGCTATGTCCACTCTGTCCAGCAATATATCAAATGCAGAGCAGCTGGACATCACTAGGAAAAAGTGGCTGACCAACAGGCCATTCTCCATCTGTCCTGTTTCAGGAGCCAGAGCCATAGTCCAGCAAGGGGAAAATGAATATGCATCAGGGATGATTGGGGACAGCTGAGCATCCCCCATCTGTTCACTTTGACAGGGACATACAGGGTGTCTAACATCACTTCTCAAAAGACAGCTCACTGCTGAGTCAATGTGTTAGGGAACATCCATAACTGCTATACAGCCTCGGATCAGTGTCACTGAGCCAAATTAGTCTACAATAATGCTACGAAGAAGGACATCTTATTAAATACTGAGAGAGCCCGACTGAATAGGTTAAACGTGACAACGCTCAGTGAATTTCTGTATTGTATGAACAATATGTTAGAATCAAACATTTTTATTTATTCGGCTACAGAGCATCTTAAGAAGAATACGCAGAGATAGCTTTCATTTAGAAGTATGTACTGGAGGACATTTTTACACTGTAGAAGATGGAAAGCCTGTGGATGCTACCATCATTTTGTATTCTGTATCTCTATGGTGATGCTTAACTTGCTTATGGGTTAGGGATTTCCTTGAGTATTATTTCTCCTATCCCATGAAATCTAGTGTAGTGAAAAGTGCAGGAAGCTAGTGACTAGTGTGGAGCGGACAGCTGGATGTTCGGGTTCGGCCGAACTTCGGAAAAAAGTCCGGGTTCGGGGTCGAACTTGACCCCGAACCCCATTGAAGTCAATGGGGACCCGACTTTTCGGCTTATGGAATACATGTAATACTATAGGCTTTCTATAAACCGAACTAGAGTCCCCATTCATAAGAAGTTCGGTTTATAGAAAGCCAATAGTATTACATGTATTCCATAAGCCGAAAGTCTATAAACCGAACAACATTCTGTTTATAGACTTTCGGTTTATAGAATAGCAATAGCATTACATGTATGCTATAAAGCGAAAGTCTATAAACCGAATGTCTTTCGGTTTATAGACTTCCGGTTTATAGCCGAACCCTGAACTCCAACAAGGACATACAGTAATGTTCGGTACGAACCCGAACAGTGCGGTTCGGGTTCGCTCAACACTACTATTGACTAAACACATTCATGCTTTTGTTACTAAACAATTTTTATATTTATTTTCGATCCAACAGCTTAGTTCTTGTAAAAGTCTTCCAAAAAATGACTGTGTGATGCCCGTTGGTAATCATTCTGCTTGTTTATGCTCTGTGTGCTGCCATTGTGAGTGAATAAAGCACAAACAGGATACATTGAACATTCTTAGGCCTAATGTCAAACCTCATCTCGCAGACATATAGGATGTAAATAAAATTATACATCTATTTAAAAAAAAAAAGAATCATCTATAAAAAAAACAAATGGTAATTACTTTGTTCTGATTTAAAAAGTGTGGTGCTACTTACAAGTAACAGATTTCTATTTACTACATGTTCCATGTATATGGGGTTTATTAGTGAAACCAGATGCAGATCTATGAATGGTCTTAAACTTGCCCTCACCCCTGCATAAAGGGTTTCTCTATCTTGAGAATTATTGATCGCTGGAAGTACTAAGGATACAATTATTTAATGTTTAATGTTACTTCTTAGGTTATGATTTTGAATGAAAAACTATAGTGAAGTAAAATACCCAGAAATTTGAATAAATAAAATAATTTTCGGTGTGTCTAGGGAAACTTAATATTAAAATACTAGGGAATTATAAACAAATAAAAATAATTATAGATTAATACAATAATAATTGGATCTACACAAAAAACATGATTTTATTTTCATTTTTATTTACTATAGACATAGAATAGATAGAATATTTCTATATCATATCAGTTACTGTACTATATAGTTGTACTGCACTTTACATTCACTTTGCTACACTGGTACTTTGCCATTCAACTGGAGACTGATATAAGAACCAAGAGAATCACCATGAAAGGGCAACTGTCGGCAAGACATTATGTTTAACTGACCAATATCACCAAGTAGAAACCACAAAACAAAACAATATAAAAAAAACAGGCTAAATAATGCACTTCAACGCATCAACGGGACTTCATCAAAAAGTTAGGTGCAAGTGCATACCCTGATACAGCTATACAAGCAAAGAAGGCTCCATAACGCACTTTATTTGTATACTTTCATTAAGGGATTTGTACGTAAAATGTCTACACTTGATGCAGGCTTTCAGTTTCAAATAACTTCTTTTTTGTGACAGTTGTCCTTTAAATCCTGAGAGCTCGCAAGTAAAAGAGAGGCATGAGCTTTATCATATACAAAAATACTATCAGGTTAGTGCTACTAGTGCTTATTTACTTTTCTGGCACACAAAACATGGAGTTCTAACACTGAAATCAAAATCATTGTTCTGACCTATTGATATACTAACTGCAGCACTGAGCTGCTAAGTCCACTAAGACAAGAAATATGCTGCATAAATAAGTAAACTGACACCTATATTAAACATTATACTAAAAAAACATGTTGGGAGATTGAGTCCTGCAGAAACGATACATTTCAGGTGTTATTCTTTGCCACTAGCATTACACCTTTAATGTCTTGTGATCTTATCCATCCTGTCCCTTTAAGCTGCCCAAAATGCATGTCTTTGTCTTTCAATGGCCCTTGTGCATTTGCTATTCTGATTATATGTTCTCAATAAAGACGCGGCCTCGCTTTCTGCTTCCTATTCGAATTGATTTTTCCTCTTCTTCAGTATCTCTCAGGTTCTGTCTGCACTCAACCCCTCACCAGGTTTATCCAGGGATGGAGAGATTCAGGCCAGTTGTTGAGTGACTGGGTAAGGCAGGGCCTACAACTGCCTAATTAGCAAGGACCAAATGGGACAGCTCAAAGATTGTGTGTGTTAATCCCTGCAGTGCCAGCTATGTGAAATAATAAAATGAAACATAATAATTACATTTAACCGACTATATAGATATATATTTAAGGGATAAATTCCTTATGGGTTATATTTTTTTTTTAAATCATTCCCTCGTGATCTTCCTTCACCCTCCAGTGCCCAAAACATCAGAGAAGGAATAAAGCACCATGATATTAATGATATTAACTCCCCATCTCAAGCTGTACTCCATGGTGTCTGTTATCACTTGTGGGGTAATGTGTAGTTCAGCAGCAGTAGGAAATATATGTCTTGGTATGACCATTACTATAGGCATTTAAAGAGAAAAGCCACCATATTAGAGTCATTTCAGAAAAAGGATTATCATAATTTAAACCTTGTTTAAAGAGATGAGTTATTAGTTCAAACTTTTAAATTTTTTTTTTAAAGTTGACAAACTATTGCCTTTCCTCAAATCATGAAGTCTGTCAAGGTTCTATAAGAATGACGCCATTCTCCTAGCAGTTTACTGCAGTGTTTTAGCTAAAAAAAAAAATGTGGCAGAGGGCCAGTTTCAATTCTTCCACCGTACTGTTACATACGTCCAATTTCTTCCAAGCTTTGGATAATTAACACATGTATTTGTATAGTGTGTTAGTGCACAATAAGTTATGGTGAAGCGGCCATTGATCTTTTGCTTGCGTAGTCATGCTCTTAAATCTGAAGCTGGACATTTCAGATTTTCTCATTCTAGATCCATGTGGTATTTCAATGATGCACCATAGGAGTGCAGCTTAACTGTCAATGGGGGCCTTATGGACCCTATCAAGGGATTAGCTGCTCGTAACTTCCCTACTACACTGTGACAGGGCTGTAAAAGTCGATGAGAAGGGGGTGAGGAATCTCCTACATTTAGGAAACAAGTATAACTGGAATGTGGAATATGTACACAACATATGGTAAATTCCTCTAGCACTTCCACACAGAGGCTTACTGAATTCTCTGCTTTGTGACCCTTACAGGCCTATATTACGCCAAGAAACAGAAAAGATCTGTTAGGGGTGAGAGCCCTGTATTTTGTGGTACTTTATAATCTAGAAAAGACAAGAAGTATGAAACAATCAACTGCCTTGCACATCTCAAACATGCTTTAGTCGCTTTCATTGTTGTTGACAACAGATGAAAGATCAGATCTATCCAAAGAATGGTCTATTAGTGGATAGCACTGACATCACCAGCATTTACTGCCATCTCGGGTTACGGACATTCGCTATTCTGAGGCCCTTTGATGTATGTATTTAAAGAAGTAAGCAACTATACTATTCAGCTCTGAAACTTACAAAAACTACTATTTCTCCACATGACAATTCATTTACTGTTACTAGCCTCAGTTATACTGAGCTGTAGTGGTCGAATACAACTTATATATAATTGCCGATACTACAAATTTGGACAGACTGGAGGAATAAGGAAAGGGAGCAGGCTGATTTATAATAATGATAGAAATAATGAGCATATTATTTATAATTAGAATAAAATACAATATTATGACCTGCATTGGCGTCCTTTACCTCACTTTCTTCCATTATTACCTCATAATCTAGTCATAGGCCACATCTTCCACAGACCCTACGTGGAATTCCACCAAAGTACCCTAAAAAGACCTCTCTCTCAATCTCCCGTTTACTGGTTTTCATAAGTCTGCAAATAAATACGTCATGAACAAAATGTATACATTTTTAAACAGTCGATAAACATTTAATTTTGTCTTTACTTCTTAATTCTCCTTCGATTAGCAAATCGAATGTTTCACCTTGTTTTAGATCCAGAGCCTGTGTCTTGGTGGTAACTGGAGGATTAACTCAATCAATTAACTAAAGATATGCTAGCATTCTGCATTTTAAGTGGCATATTACTGAATTATACTATGCTTGCTACTTTAGAAATAAACTTGTGAGTTCTTTGCAGCCGGAATGTAGGAATGACCATCTTTCATGAGTGCTTTTCTATAATGTAAAGTTTATCTTTAGATAGATTAGGAATAGGTTTTGTTTTAGGATTTTCTTTAATTTTCTAAATTGAATTGTGTTTTTAGTACATCTGTGCTACCTCTTTTTCCAACTACTTTGGCCTTAACTTTAAAATTCCCGTCTCTTTTCCCTGCAATTCTCTCTTTATTGACTAGACCCTTTAGTACTTTGCATAATAAATGTTTACGTTTTGTCTTTACCAATGAAAGGTGAACAGAATTGGGGCAGTATAGACTTGTAGACAACATGTTGCATCATTTATCTAACACATGATATGATCTTCTGCTTTGCCAAGTGCCCAGATGGGAACTGAAGTCCTGCCATACACAGGTAGGCTATTAAAACCATGTATCATAGAGCTAAGAGCTCACCTGTACCAATGTATTTGTTTCCCTAAAATACTTGGGAAGACACTGACAATGAATGCAGAAGAATATTTGGCATGTGTTCTTTGCTTGCTCCTGCTACACAAAATTCCTTTTCATATAAATAGATTGGATGTAAGAGAAGAAGATGCAATTGAAAGATCTATGCAAGTGTGATGCACATTTACCACAAGAATGTATAGAGATAGATATATAGATAGATATGGTTATCTTAACAAATGTGAATTAGGTTCTCTTGTTTGTGTTTAATTCAATCTAAATTATTCATGTTAGTGATGGGACCCCACATCATTTTATGTACACCCCAGCCTTTAATGTAAATTCATGCATACACAACATCTTAACATATTTGTATTCAAAAATACAATTTAAAGGGGAAATATCATCAAAAATGAAAGTAATACTCTTATAAGGATGTGTTTGTATGTAATAATATGGATATTACAAATGTAGAACACTAAGCTTTTATTCTCCACTCTCTCTTGGATAGAAAGTCAGTAATGGAGACCCTCCCACTGGCCACTTCAGCAAAATACCAGGTGTATCAGCCCCACTTGAATTAAAAGGTCAACTTCACCAGAATGTAGAAACATTTTCATAATGGCTGGACATTAATAACCCAATCTAATTAACGTTTGAATAAAATGCAACATTATGTCAACATTTCGTAGTTGAACTACAAGGCTATCTCATATCAAATAAATCAGGCATCCTTAATCTCAGCAGTACCTGTTAAAAAATTTTTTAAAAATGCCTGTCCTGTTTGTAAATTTGGAGTTGACTACCCTATGGCAGGGATTGATTTTAGGAACCAAGCAGACCAATCTAGGAGCCAGGGGAATTATACTTTTACAAAGTTCAACCAATGAAAAAGAGCCAACAGGAAAGATTTTATGACTCTCTACCGTACATCTTTCATATTTAAAATTTGCTAAATATACATGAATTGTCACAATTTCCATAAGTGTTTCTTTGAATAATCAAAATTTTAAAAAAAGAATCTGGATTTTTCTTTGTTGGCGTGGTCAGAAGACAGACAGAGAGTCAAATATTTCATTTGATCATCCCACAGTGAAGCCTGGATTTTAAAACGTATGAAGAGCTGTTTATTTTAGCACCTTTATTAACAGAAATCTAGAAACGTAAACATACAAAGATCTGGACCGTTTGTGTACTGCTGAGCAGATCGAGGTACAAAAAGGGAAGGGCAGTGGTCAGATAGTACAAGCAGGCTTTCATAACGGAATTCCCATCAATGTTCCTGAAATGGGAGTACTGTAAGCTGCATTAACCCCTTCACTCCGGTAGTACGTTCCATGCCATCCCATATTACAAGGCTCAAACGCCTGTAGGACCACACAGAATGCCTTTAAAGTGAAACAAATTGTTTTAATGTATAGCGTGTATCAGATTTTCATTTGTCTAGAAAAGTGTAGGCTTTCCCCCTTATTATAGTTAGGTGTACACATTTGCAATGTTATGCATGATTATTAAAATCATAGGAGGCAAGTAGAGTCAAGTTGAGAACTTTATTGGCTAACTCACTAGATTTAGAGTGCAAGCTTTCAAGACCTCTTAGGTCTTTTCCTCAGGCATGTTATAACAAGCCCGTGGAAGAGATGTGAGAGCTAATGAAAGTTTGCACTCTAAATCTAGTCAGTCAATAGAGGTATCAACTTGACTCTACTTGCCTCCCGTGTTTCTGCAGCTAACACGATACTGTCACCTTTTATTAAAATGATAGCGCTATAACATAATGGGTGTAGTTTTCATGCTTGGACCCAGGCACAATGTCTTGTAGAGAAGAAAACATGATTTATACATTGTTTTAGCAGAATTTCAAGCAAATGTGTAAAATAAGAAATAAAATGTGTTTTAAATATATGTGGTGTCCCCCCATTTATCCAATTCCAAACCCCATTTTTGACAACACCTTGTGGCTGCAAATAACACATTAGCATAATGCCATAAACAGGGGACACCACAGACACATTAAAAATATGTTTTTATTTAAATATTTGCTTGCAATTCTGCTAAAACAATGAGATCATTTTAATTTTCTTCATTCACAGTATAAACAATGATTTAGGGGACGGTGTCGGGTTAATAAACTGCTAGGTCAGAAAGCAGTCCAAAATTAAGATTCCAATGTTACGACAGGTTTTGAATCTTTGTGGTTTCTTTGAAGTGATTCATCAAGAAAGTTCCCCAGAAAAGTGTTATCCAAATACCGTATTTCTTAGACACAGCCTTTTCATGACTTTAACAGCTTTGGGAAAGGGGTGCGTCTTACATTCAACCGCTAAACTGGGTCTTCTCAGCCTTCGAGATTCGACTTTCGGCTGACATAAAGAGGGATGAATTTCGGCACTGGATAACGTGTGGCAGGTAAGTAGAACTGTTTTAATTATTTTCTCAATTCTAATTTTGTTTATAAGATGTACCCCTAAAAAAGGGGGCGTTTTCAAGGCCTTATCAATGTTATGAGGACTCTTCATATACTTACCATCAGCTCAATAAAAGGGACTCCTGTCCTTAATACTAGTGCAAATTGTCACTTTAATAACTATTAAACAATCAAGGTGTACAAGACGAAAGCCTCATCTCAGACCATCCATGAGGAATGTCAAATATCCCAATCATTTGAATTGTATCTTAGTCCTTTGTTTCAACAAAAGTGCTAACAACCATATTTATAAACTGCTCTACCAAGAACAATATATTAAGATTTCTCTCAATTTGATGTATGGACTGAGGAGCATGTGCAATGCAATCTAATATATTGCATCATATAAATATAAAACCTCTTACGAATATTCTATGAATATTAAGTGAATCTGTAAAACTATATTAGCCAACATGGCCTTAAATCGACAAATGAAAATTACATTCAATTTAAGATCTACACTAAGATAGTAAGAGATAATGATTTGTCATACTAGCAGACTCAAATAGACTTCATCTCCTTGTAATCTTTATTGATATAAATAAATAGGAGAAACATGTTGCTTGTGCGTTCAGGATCTCTGGGGCTTACATGTATGGGTTTTGTTGTGGTAGGGGGGAAGGGAAGGACTATTAAAGCTATAGCAAAAGCTAGCTTTGTTTTGACAATGATGGAATGTGCCTTTTCCATTCAGTTCTGAAAAAAATGCACATACTGGACTAATTACAGGCCTGTATAGGCCAGTGTGTAAACTTGCAGGTGTAGCCTCGGTCATTTGATGCTTAAAGGAGAAGTCCAAGCATTATTTATTTTGCACTACTTTATAAACTGCCTGTAGGAGTGTTGCCTAGATGTTGCTCAGTTTTATGACTATAGGTTCATTTGGTCGCAGACCTTACCTTTTGGCGCTGTAGGTCTATATTTTATATTATGTTACTAAACCTCGTTTTAACCCTCACACATCTGTGGGGAATATTACTCTATTGTCTGTATTTGTCTTATCTCAGTTTGCGAGTTAAGACTTACAAGTCCTTATGAGATCTGCACTTCAACTACTTTAAGGAATGATTAGATCTGCTCATAAAATGTGCCGTAAAGTCATCACCACAATTTAGGAGAAAGGGGCAGTGCCCAAATATCATATAATGACCTAACAAAAAGGAGCTCCAGGTAACAAAACAAGTAATCCTTATTCCTACACATCACTACAGTCCAATACTTTTTAAGGCTCAAATGACTTTATAGTTTTGCTTATTATTATTATTATTATTTAAAATAGTTGATAAAAGCATTTGTCCAATCACAAAGATAGGAAATGGACCATTCCAGGCTGAAAAATACTGACCAAATACATACATACACACATACATACAATGTGCAAAACTTACCTTGGAATCTAATCCGAATTACTCCCACGGCTCAATTGTTCCAAAAAATGTACTGGAAGTTAGAATTGTAACTAAGTCCAGGATCTTCATACCACACCATTCAGAAGCCTGGGTCAGTTTTGGAGAGTGAAACACTTCCCTGAGTCAATTAATTTGTAGAAAAATACAGTCAACAAGTCTTTTTTAGCAAGTTTCCCCAAGCACAGCTAGTGAGTTGTGACACTACTGTGGAGTACTTCACAAAAATCAGAGCTGACCCCTGAACACAACATGCAGAGCCAGATTTTGATCGGCCAATCAAAAAGCCTACGTGTTAATAAATAAAATGTTCATAGCCAACAGGTGTTGCAAGAAATTGTGCTTGATAACCTGCCGCCCAAACCTCTGTTTACCTCCTGCTGACTGGTGGGGGTGGATGAGAGAATAAAGCTATGTTGATATGATTTTTATATGATTGTGTGAGTAATTGTGACTAGTGGCGCAATGCAATGCACTTCATTGTAGCCCTGATATCTCAGGAAGTGAGTTTATACTGAACGGAATCTCTGTGCATGCCTGATCATCTATCAATTCAGTTGCTGGGTTGTTTGAACTCTGGTAACCTAGACCTTCCAGATACAGAGTATGCACACTCTTTTATTGAAAAGTGCAGGGAGCAAGATGGGAGCCTGTAGAAATAAATACAAAGGAGTCCATTACGAAGCTCAGAGTTGTTCGGTGTTTGCAAATATGAATCTGTGTTTAATGAGAGGTACTGATAACATGTTGCACAGGCTGGCTGAGTGCATTGTGCATTCACAGGTGGGTAGAATAAGGTTGGTTATAGTGTAATGAATGGAAATAATGTTTTATGTATAAGTGGGAGCAATAGACCAAACAAATTAGTTTTACAGCCACATAGCCATAACATATGCTGTGTGGAAACCTATCCAATTGGAAAAGCAAGAATAAAAATCATTAGGCATTATACAGACTGTAAAAATAATAATATATATTTAGACTAACAAGTGGTTAGTGCGCCTTGTATCCCCTCTAGTACAAAATAAATATTTGCCTTTTAAGCAATGATTCTGAAGTGACCTTTTATTAATATGCTCGTATAAAACAGACATTAAGAAACATACATAGCCTGATTTTGTATAAGTGTATTGAGAAGATGTGCGTTAGAAAGTTGCACTCACAGACTGTAGATATATATATATCAGGCACATCTCAGTCATGTGATCACAGCTATATCTGATTTCACTTCAAAGAAACTCAAGATTGAGAATGAGGAAAAAATTTTTGCAAACAATAAAATGTAATGCTTAGAAAAACAATATCAGCCTCACATGGAAGATAGCAGCATGTGAACAAGCTTCTCCAGCAGAGATGACAAATGGAGACAGCAAGTAGATCCAGGAATAAAATGCCAACCAAATCCAGATACAAAGTGATAAAAGACACAGAAGTCCCAGTAGTAGAGAAACAAGGTGTAGATGTAGATTTTTCCCTTACTGCGCTTCAACCAGGTGTATATATATATATATATATATATATATATATATATATATATATATATATATATATATATATATATAGTAGAACTGTGACTGTGCAACAAATGTTATATAAAAAGTAGAAAGCAGGTCACAGCAATAAAGAACAGATTAAGAATTCTAAGAATTGTAAAAATGCAAAAAGCCCAGAGATTTGATCCCCTCTAAAGGTGATTTGCCCTACTGTGTGATTTCAACTTTTTTTGCTATGTTGAGGATAACCTGACCAACCAAGCGCTAAATGTCAAAGCTACGCATATCCATGATAACTCTTTACATAGAATACTTGTTTTTTATTGTAGGTGTAAAGCTATTCATGGTTAAAATTCTATACAACTGCAAAAAAAAAAAAAAAAAAATTGATCATTCGGAAAAAATACAACTGTATTTAAAGTCACTGATGTGAAGGTGACTGTGAAATCACATTGATCAATTTATGGTAAAAAGAAGAAGGAAAAAAAACAATACAAGCCCTCAAAGGAATTCTGTATTACAAGACATCGCCTAGCTACAGATTAAGAGACAGAAAGATGACTCAGAGAAATCAGGCCTCCTGGATCAATAAACCATATAGAAAGAATAAATCTGGCACTTTCTCCAACGCTGGATGACATGATTATGTGACTCGACTGTTTTTACTGATAGCTTCCTTATCACACTAGCTAAAGTATTACTTTACTCGAATGAAATTGTTTAAAAATAAAAAAAAATAAAAAAGCAATGATAAGTTACATTTACCAAGTTCCATAAAAAGTATAATAAAATAATAAAATACAATGTAAGAATATCTATATTTCAATGTTTCAATATTAAAAAAAAAACTGTAAACACTGTAAAGAGCCTTAAATTCTACCCTGGTTGGGGAATTCTGTTTCTTTTCCTGCTGGTCTTCGTAGCAGCAATATCCAAATCTGGATACTTTTAGGAAATGTGTCATTTGCATATCTAGCCACAGGTGATGTCATAAACAGGAGACAACGCACTCACATTGAAAACATTCTTCTCTGATTGTATGCATTTGCTTTCAGCTAACACAATATAAATATATCTCTTTCTTCTATACTCGCAGTGTAAGCGATGTTTGGTTAAGAATGTCCATTTAACACTTGAAGGCCTGTGGACGGCATTGATTTCTGTTGCAAATGTTTCATTATTGGGACCTCAAATATTTAAAGGGTAAGTATCACTAAATAGTATAACATTAAACCTTGCTGCTGAACACAAATAAAATGAGCATTATGCATTTCAGTGAAATTATAGATTGCTCATTTGTCATGGGACATGCAGAGATCCAGAAAGATGGGATAGTCTCCTTTAATGAAGTAGATACAAATTACTAATAATTATTTTAAGTAACTGAAAAGCAAAAGGCAAAACTAAGACATGGATTTAAAAAAAAAAAAAGGTTTATAAAAAGAAGCTGGTTTTAGCAGCAAACTCACTTAACTCAAGGATAAATATATTCATACGCACACACCATGACATAAATACATGCTTACTATAATTAAATAGACAGCATTACCTATAGCAAGCACAGCTGAACTAAATCCCATGGGTTCGTAATCAGGTTCAGTTATGCCATTCTGGCTACAAATTTCCCAATAAACCTCTGGGGAGATGGAGACTGCCCCACATTAAAAAAAAAAAAAAACTGCTCTCCCACCCCCCACTGCTAAACCAAAAGTCCCAAATGTGTCTACCTCTCAAAATCATTATTTGAATAAGAAAACTGGAAACTCTGATGCAAAATGAAGAGATAATTAGAAAAGGCCACCCTCCTCCCACTAAACATTAATTAACGTCAAATCAGCCACGCAAATAATGAAGCATTGTTGTATAATATATTACATACGCATCATTGCAAAAGACATGAGTTTTAGCAAAATGTTAAAGGCAGATATATTCTTTGTAGAAATGACAATCACATCGAGTACAATAAAAACAAGGATGCTAAATACACATCCTGCACAGTTCTTTTACAGTGAAATAGAGATCCAATGGTATACACCATACTAAAAAAAAAAAAAAATGTTTTTCCATGATGTATGGGTTTCTTGTACTTATTAGATAATAATCCATGAAGAGGGAACATACAAATGGTGCACACAGCTCAGAAATCCACTTTAAGTCCAGTCTCTATGTGTACGTCTACTACTTGCACAGGCAGCACAAGTTTCACTGGGGACTTAGCATGGTGCACTGGCACACACCGTGATCGTGCCATTATTACGTGTGCCACATTCATACATCTCACCCTATATACTTACATCCAAGAGATTGCAATTAGACTCCAACTCTTACTTGCACAACCCTGTCTCTGCTCCAGAGATCCAGAAGGCGCGGTGAGCAAAATTGGCATCACTAGAGCAGAAAATGTTCATATAAGCCGATTTTCAAGAACCTCAGTCAGCAGTAATTCTTAAACCTTTCAGTGCCAAGAGAGTGCGTTAAAAACTGCACACGTTTTTGATTCATAAATAAAAGGAAGGTAAAAAAAAAATGAAATACAACCATATCCCTAAAATGGAAAAAGGGAAAAAATGTATATGAAAATATTAAAAACTTATTACACTACAATGTGTAACAACTTTTTTTTTTTAAAGGGCCACTCCAATTTTAAACTGCCATGTGTCATAACGTTCAATAATTATAAATAAAAAAAATTATTACAATAATAATTAAGAAATTGCCAAATATAAAAGTGTGCTCAGTACAACTGTGCATATATAAATAAAGGTAAAAAACAAAATGACCTTATGAGGAGAAATATCAGAAGGAAATACTCTTACCGCCTGTATATGAATGTATGGTATAGTGGGCTTTTCCAGCCTATATATGAATGTATGGTATAGTGGGCTTTTAACACCTGTATATGAATGTATGGTATAGTGGGATTTTACCACCTGTATATGAATGTATGGTATAGTGGGCTCTTCCCGCCTGTATATGAATGTATGGTATAGTGGGCTCTTATATGAATGTATGGTACTGTCAGTGCTGTATTTACCGCGAGGCATCCTAGGGCGGCAAATTTTGGGGGGCGTCAGCGCCCCCCAGCACTGAAAAAAAAAAATTTAACAAAACAAAATGCGGCCCTTTAAAAAAAAAAAAAAAACACCACGCTTGCAGGCAGAGACGGAGGTGAGAGGGGATCGGAAGATCCCCCCTCACCAACGCTCTGCCTGCCAGGCTGCACGGGGAGCCGAACAGGCAGCACAGAGAAACCTCCGTGCTGCCTGTTCGGCTCCCCGTGCAGTGTGCTGACACAGAAGTGCCGACAGTCACGTGACGGGCGCGCTGACATCATACGCGTGCCCGGTCACGTGACCTGTCGGCACAATTGCCGGGAAGCCGAACAGGCAGCATGGAGGCACCATGCTGCCTGCCACTAGCCACCAAGGAAAGGTAAGTGATGATGGGAGACTGTGTGTGTGTGTGTGTGTGTGTGTGTGTGTGTGTGTGACTGAGTGTGATGGGAGACAGTGTGTGTGTGATGGGAGACAGTGTGTGTGATGGGAGACAGTGTGTGTGATGGGAGTCAGAGTGTGTGTGATGGGAGTCAGAGTGTGTGTGATGGGAGACAGTGTGTGTGATGGGAGTAGGAGTGTGTGACTGAGTGTGATGGGAGTAGGAGTGTGTGACTGAGTGTGATGGGAGTCGAAGTGTGTGACTGAGTGTGATGGGAGTGTGTGTGTGATGGGAGTATGAGCTTGATGTGAGTCTGAATGATGGGGCATGTCTTAGGTGTGTAACGTGGGTGTGCAGCTTGGGTAGGGGGGTGCCTGGATTTTGTCTGCCTAGGGCAGCACAAAATCAAGATACACCACTGGGTATAGTGGGCTCTTCCCACCTGTATATGAATGTATGGTATAGTGGGCTCTTATATGAATGTATGGTATAGTGGGCTCTTCCCGCCTATATATGAATGTATAGTATAGATCCCTAAAACAAATGTCCATAGACCAAATTGCTTGTAACTCTGTAAACTGGAATTACAAGCACAGTCTTAGTATAACTACTAGACAGTCAGTATCACATTAGCAAAATGATGTCACCCTTATAATAAATCTGGTGAGCCAGAAAATAAATAGGATTTAAGTTTCATTGGCGTTCACTTGCAAACACTGACAACTTATTGGGACACCTGACCATTACACCAACCTCACATTCTAAATACATAGACATTAATGTAGTTGCCCCCCCCCCCCCCATCCCCCTTTGAAGCTATAACAGCATTTGTAAGGTCAGGCACTGACGATGGACAAGAAGGCCTGGCTCACAATCCTCATTCCAATTCATGCCAAAGGTGTTCGATGGGATTGAGGTCAGGGCTCTGTGCGGACCAGTCACGTTCTTCCACAGCAAACTCATCCAACCATGTCTTTATGGACATTGCTTTGTGCACCGTGGCACAGTCATGCTGGAATAGACAACTGTTCCCACAAAGGTGGAAGCATAGCATTGTATAAAATGTCTTGGTATGCTGAATCTTTAAGATTCCACTTCACTGGAAGTAAGGGGCCTAGCCAAACCTCTGAAAAATCGCCCCATACCATTATCTTTTCTCCACCAAACTTTACAGTTGGCACAGTGTGGTCAGGCAGATAACGTTCTCCTGGCATCCACCAAACCCAGACACTTGTCCATCAGACTGCCAAACAGTGAAGACTCTACAGAACACGTTTCCACTGATCCAGAGTCCACTGGCTGCGTGCTTTACACCACTCAATCCATTGAGTATTGGTGATGTAAGGCTTACTTGGTGATGTGAGGCTTGCATGCAGTTGCTCTGCCATGGAAACCCATTCCATGAAGCTCATGTCGCACAGTTTTTTTGTCGATAGTAATGTCATTGGAAGTTTCGAACTCTTCAGCTATAGAACTATGCGCCTCAGCGCTCGGTGACCCCACTCTGTGACTGTACATGCTCCTCCGCTTCATGGCTGAGTTGCTGCTGTTCCTAAACACTTCCACTTTCCGATATTACCACTTACAGTTGACTGTGGAATATCTAGCTGGAATGAAATTTGACAAACTGATTTATAGTAAAGGTGGTATCCTATCACAGTACCACGCTTGAATTCACTGAGCTCTTCAGAACGACCCATTTTGTTCCACAAATGTTAATAAATGCAGACTGCCTGGCTAGGTGCTTTATTCTATAAACATGTGGCAATGGGCCTGATTAAAACACCTGAATTCAATAAGTAAATGATTTGTCCCAATACATTAGTCCATTTAGTGTATTATATTTATGAAATATGATAATGGAAACATTGTTACTATATGATAATCCAATCCTATTTTATCTGTATTATGTACTAGCATACACTCTATATTTATTTTCTGATGAGTACATTAAGGAAAGGGTATTGATTATATATATTTGTCCATATATCATAATATCCATTTACAATAGTATTTTTAAATAAATAAATTTTTTTTTTACCATAGTCTAAATGCATTAAAACTGTTTTACTCGAAACATGTAATACATTTATTTTTATTTTTTTGAGCTAAAAAAAAAAAACAAAAAAAAAAAAATCAGATTAACGATGATTGACTGCAGGCTGTAGTCCTCAAGTGGAGATCTTATGGAAAATGCATAATTTAGACCAGTAATTTAATCAATGGATGCATCCTTCATGTATTTTTAACAAGCTCACTTTCATGCACAAGGGGCTGAAAATACTATTAAATTAGATGTGATTTCTTGATTAGTGATATATAAAAACACAATATCACTGCAGATAGAAAATAAATAAATAATGAGATTAATAAGAGACTGATAATTGCCAGAAGCTATGCAATGATGTATGAAGTAAGGGTTCCATATTAATATCTCACAAGCAGATCACTTATTTATTAATAAGATGGTATGTAACACATAGCATTGTAACAGTAAAGTATAAGAAAACTCTGGTAACAGATTAAAATAAGCTGGAATGTTTGCGTTTTGGTACACCATATAAAAAATAAAAATGGATACTAATGAAAACCTTAATATGATCTCCTCCTGCAATAGAGGTAAACACACAATCTATACTGTTAAAAATATGACATGGTTATAACCATACTTTCTGGACTGGGTAATCTATTACTAGTGGTATAAATTTACAACCATGATAGAATTGTCTACTGTCGTGGTCAAATCTGCCCACTGTAATATTTCTAAACCCTTCCCACAATGTCTGACTTGGAAAAGGAACGTACACATGGGATGCCGAAAAGGTTTAAGAAGTCAAAGGCAGGCCAAATTTCTGAAACTATTCATGAATACCACTTTGAATTTTGTCACTCAGACTCCTCCGATCTTATCCCACTAAATATCCATCTCTATCTCAAGCTCTCCCTTCTTACAGCACACATACTGGGTGTGTACTCTATAATCTGACTGGCTAGGCATGGCAGAAATACCATATTTGCTGCACAAGACTGCATATCATTTTTAAAAGAACAGTCAAGTCCTGAAATATTAAGAATGAATGCATGAATCAAAATGCTAGTCTCCTTTCTATAAAATATGTATCACAGCCAGTACAACATGGCTTGGAGCAGGTACAAGAAAAGATACAGGGATGTACCATACAGAATTCTTTGATGTCCTTTTTTTTTTTTTTTACCAGCAAAATACAATCCCTTTCTAGCTATGTTGTGAGACAGGAAATATCTGACACAGAAGGGATTTAATATATGCAATGCCTTCCATTACTTAACTGTATATGTGTACTAGAAGTTTAACATTTTGGAGCTCACTGTATGAAAAAATAATACAAAAATCACTCAAAAGACATACACCAGGATTATATGAAACATAATTATACTTAGAGCCTGGAGAAAGCGGGTATTAAGCTGACTACAAAACATATACCAAAATATCCCCAAATCCCATTCAATTCAAAGTATTTAAGGTAATATACACACAAACACGTGAATAGACTATTTTAAAAATGAGGGAACAGCAAGAATAGGTGTAGACATTTTTAAATAATTTCTATTAAAGTAAAAACCCTGGAAACCACTCGCCCCTCCTGCTTCTCCCCCCTCCTGCATGCCTGTTTATGAGTTCAGATGTTTCAAATAAAAGAAAAATACCAGGAGATAAGGAAATGCTAAGTTGATCCATATGGTGTGCCACTTGCTTTACGATTTAACTCAAGTGATACAGAGTAAAATAAAACAAAGTGGGGAGTGCTCTGTGCAGGAGTAAAAGGACAAAGCTTTCTAGCAGAGGCATGGCCCAAAGCAGCATAAAAAAAGGAAAATGGGGTAGAGCAAGGGGGAGCATGAGGGGGGGGGGGGGGGGGGAGGACAAACAGAGGAAAAAGCAGGGGGTTGGGAGGAAGGTAGAAAACAGCAAAAGTTGCTTTCCCCATGACTGACCGCTGTCTAAAGGTATTCTGCTCTATTTTCTCACAGCCAGAGCTCCCTGCTATTTGTCAGTTTTACTGTCACTGTAAGAAAATAAACAGCAATAAAACAGGGTAACTGAACATGTGTTTAAAAGATAGACCTTCAAGTTCCATTTTTCTTACATAAAGCATCCACAGCTCACTGGGAAAGTAGCTCCTAGCTACAGCTCCTTTAACGACCACAAACTGTTCTGTTTACAGATTGTCTGCTCAGGACTAAATGCACATTATTATATATTATATTATTATATTATTACTATACATGCACTGCGATATATAAATGGGGAGTAACAGTTTCTAAATTAAAAACAAATTGTACACAGCCCTCCAATAAATAAATAAATAAATAAATCTATTTCTCCCATAAATAGTATTTTCATGATGAATCAATACGTAATCAAAATTAAACAACACAGTATGATTCAATCTCACTGCACGTTTCCTGCAAATTGTAAAACAACCCACAAATAGGAACACATACTGTATATATGTCAGTGTTGATGTACGATATGTAAACTAATTGTAAGGATGATACATACACATATTTATTAATCAGTCCTCATGTGGTATAACTCTCTGTTAATTTAATTTCCCCTTTACTGCCCATCATTGTAACAGTAATGTGGAATTTATAACATGACATCCAATAAGAGTATTAGAAACCCTGTCAGCACAGCGGGGGTAAATAAACCCATTTAGGATAGCTAAGCGAATGGCAGCGGACTTCTCAATCAAGTAGAGAGGTGGGAGCTGGAAATGAACGCAGTCATTTTCTCTGGTGAGTAGTCATTAGAAGTCTTCCAGTTTGGGCTTCATCGCTGCATAACAAATTGCTTCCATAAATTGTTGATGAGGACTGGATGCAAAAATAAAGCAAATGAAGATTGAACTGTAAAGCCTCATTACAGCTGACATGACAACAGGCAGGCAACCTCTGGCATCCAAGCTTGCTGAAAGAGACTACAACTCTCAGCGTGCTTAGTCATCGTCAATGCAAATATAGGTGTTGGTTTTCCTTCACTGAAAAACTATGAACGTTCTCGTTTCCTTTCTTCTCTTTAAACCCTTCATCGGACTGCTTGCCAATGTTCTATCATGCTGGGCAATGGCTTTTAACATTTCAACGTCTGTGTTTAGCTGTAATTTTCCTCTCTAATTTACTGTACCCACACAAATGATACATTTTTTTTAAGGATGGGAAGTGCTTTCTTTAGATACAATTATTTCGATATAATTTACTGTAAACAATTATTAAATATGGTGGAACATTTAAAAACATTTTTTTTTTTTTTACTTGAAAATCTTTTACACTTCTACAAAAGCTAATGAAAAAAAAACCTGAAAAATATTATAAGGCAATTAGTTCAAGTAGCGCATTGCTATTTTCAGACCTATTCTTTTCAAAATTACAGACAGTTAGTGACATTGTAACAAAATTTGTGTCATAAATCCCAGAATCACCTCACACGTGTACATATTTTTAAAAAGTAGAAAAAACAGGGGATGTAGTTTGGGGTATTTTGACACTTTTTATGCAGCCATTTTACCACCCATCCATGCCAAAATAGTATAAAAAAAAATTGCATTTTTTCCTCACACCACACATTGTACTTCAGGTATGAATTTACGGGACGTTTAATGTATTGCTGGCAAATAACATCCAAATATATGTTCAGCAAAGTCCCCTTAGGTTTATGTGCCAGGTACAGGGCCAAAAGTGGGGCATGGTCATTGCAGCATTCAAATGCAGAATTTCCAGTTATGCTCAGCCAGTCAAAAGCTAACGTTACATATTGGGAATTGTACATTGTTGCTGCATTAATAACCTATCCAACTGCTGTAGGCCCCTTTGTACTGCTAAAACACTAAAATCAAACCCTAACCTAAAGAGAAAAAAATTCTGGGAGTGCTAGAGAGACTTGCACTTAGTGTAATTACAGAATTGCTGTAGGGCAGGTAGAAAGTAAAGCTGTCCAGCAAGGCACTGGTTTTGACAGCTAAATAAATGCTGTCACTGTGATTGGCTGTCACAGCAACCTCATATGCAAGAGGGGGCCCTTAACAGATATGGCTGCAGTGCCTCGCTACTGAGGCACTCAGCCATGTACTTTAGACATGGCATCGCGCTATGCCAGCATGCATACTGCCTTTGTTTCTACATAATCCTTAATGGGGCAGTTTGTCATGGTGTGCCCGGCATGTGTCATTAATGGTTATTTGAAGTCCCATAGTGCTTCAACCCTTTTGGTTGGAGTGACCAGTCACCATTTTATTCCAAGATGTTTATGAAAAATACATGCTTCAGGACTGCCTAGGGCAAACATAACACTGGTCTGCACTTTATGAATTATATCCATGAAGTATACATTTATAGTAAGCATCCCTGAATAAAACAATAATGTGGTCACCTTACTTAGCATGGCAATACTAGTCTCCAACCAAATGTGATTCTAGCAGCTAGGTGATATGTTGTTACTTTGGGCACTGGAAAATACCTAAGTCCCATTACATTAGGCCCTTTCTAGAAAAACAGCAATACTATAAAACTGCTCTGTATAGAAAATGCTTCACGTGTTTTTTCATTGATTGGTTTTTTGGAGAGGAGGAGTGTGAACTTCATATTTTGACTGCAAATATGGTATATTATTTAATTTCAAGAATTTGTTATAAATAAAATAAATCTAAAAGTGTTTAGTTATTTTACAATCCATTCATGTTTTTTTACAAGCAGTATTTCACATGCGCAGTCATAAAAACCAGAAATTCCCTTTACTACATTAGTTTTTGCGATTCAGCGCCAGGAGCTTTAAGTTACCAGTGCGTAATGTCTTGAACTGCCTGTTAATCAGAGGATCGCAGATTGATATTTCATGAGCAGAAATCCTCCTCTACCAACGTGTTATTAGGTCAGTATTGTGCTTCAAGCCATGACTAGATCACTTCCATAAAACCTGAATACATTTCACATTCCAATTCATCTTCTTAATGAACAATAACTCACAGGCATTATAGGAACTCTCCAGTAATTGCACTGACCGACACATGCTACCAACCCCTAATAACTTGGAAACCCATTTGGTGGGGAATACATCCCATAAAATAGGCATGGCAGGTTCAATAAGACGGCAGTTTGATTTGTATATGGTTATTTGTTTCTTGAGATATTCTCCACTGTGACACAACCTCTTGGTTTTAGACGGATTGAGTAATTTAGTAGATGACGCACATCTCCTCAATATTAAAATAAATATATAAATCGCCAATGCCTCGGACAATCTGATGATAATTATTGTTCCTTAAGATGGTAAGCCAGGGTCCTCTTGATCGTCTTGTCTTTCTACGCTTGTCACTAACTGCAAGGGATTGTAGGTAGGCATATGCAAATAAGATTAACAATAAATCGCCTTTTTGCCTCTATATCCACATTATACATGGACCCTTTGGAGCAAATACTCGCTGTACTAAGGTTCATGCAAAGAGACAAGAAGCGGATTATTGTTACACCTATTTCTGGCTTGTCTGGTTTGTGAAGACTTTCTTTTAATAATGTCTCTGCCACCCACTGATTTTTACCCCCACCGTACCTTTGTTGTGTATACAGTGCTCTGTCATGTAATTTTCCTCTGGAAAAAAACTCATAATATACTAATCAAAATAATGCCTATATATAATATATATATATATATATATATAATTTTGGATCAGTTGACAGCGATTCTTCTTTGAGTAGGCTATTATTTATTACAGTGTACCATAAATAACTATGGGCTTTACTTTTAAAAGACACAATTGCAGGCAATTAAGAAGGGAATTTGGAACTTAATGCCAAAGTAGCCAAACTGGAAAAAAATCAAATAAATCAAGAAATCGAAGACTATTCAGGATACATATAAATAAAGGACAAGAGTCTGAGCTTTTGTGCCAGTTAGTTCCAACATCACAATCTGTAAGGCCTACTCAATAAAGATAGAATTGCAGGGAATTGTGATGGGAATTTCAGACTTAAGACTAAAGTAGCAGAGTTGGAAAAATTCTCCCATTCAGCAGCATGACAAATGTTGCCTCAAGTTTGAAATTCCCATCACAATTCCCTGCAATTCTCTCTTTAATGAAGAAAGCATACAATAAAGAACATAGAACAGTATATAGTTTTAAGGTAGTGTATTTTGAAGAAATGCTTGTATACAAATCTAGTACACATGTTTTCTTTCATTCTGTTCTCACAGACATCTGTTTTATGTGTACTTATTATGCATTTTTTTGTGATTTAAAAAAATAATAATTTAAACTAAAAGAGAAAAATGAAAACCATGTATGGGAAAATATGTATACACTCTGCAGCTGGAATAACAATGTAACATTGGTGGGACCCATCAGACTGATGTCTCTATAACGCATGTTTTAGTAGAATACCATTTTAGCAGAAACAAAGCATATCTGCAAATACATGAGTCAAACAAGCCAAACATTTCTCTTAAAAATTACCATCTTCTAGTTACATAGTAAGATTCCTTTAAGCCTACCCACAAGCTATAGTAAAAGGGGCACTCCAGGCATCAAACCAAGTGTCTAACAACCATTTAACAAAATATATGCAATAAAACCCTTAGAAATATCCCCCCTCCATTTAGGCATGTGCAGTAATTAGGTCATTCAAGCTGGTACGGTAATTGCCTACCACGTTAAATATGCCAAATGGATTTAATGTAAAATGTTCAATTCAGTGGATGGTAGAATTTGTTAATACATGATTACAAATACATTTTTTTCATGGATGTGCATGTGTGTATTTTCCTTTTTACCTGGAGACTATTACTTAAGCCCAGGATATTATGCAGGAACACCAGCCAAGGGATCATGGGAATTAGCATCTAAATAAGTTTTGATGAGGCCACACCTCCCCCTCTCCTGTCAATGCTCACAGGCTGTTCCTGAGTACAAGCAGACCCAGCCACTCTGTATCCAATTGAACGCTACACTTTTAACCCCTTCCATGTTAGAGAGAGAAAAAAAAAAAACATGACTGTAGATGATAAAAGATAAAAATGCTTGTGTTACAATTAACAGGCCATGTGCTTTTTACATCAGGTTTTAAAAGCTAAACCTTTCCCATCAATGTTTATTGGTAAGTCCTTCATACCCATAACTGCATGTACATATATTTACAGTACAGTTAACTTGGAGTCAATCAAATATAATCTTCAGAATCCCAATTTATCTAATCTTACCATTTCTTTGCATTTTTGGAATCCCTTGCCTAGTGCTGCTTAGGATGTCTTATAGTATTTGCAGTTATTTAAGTTTCAAATTCCAAGATATTGAAATGTTATAGTAGGATTAATACAAAAATCTTAAAATAATTGTGATGACGGGCTACTAAACAGTATGTGGTTTTGTTCAGAGCGCTTTAGAGTAAGTCTCTGTGATCTAAACATTGTTCGTTCAGTGAATGTAATGACAAACTATCGAATCACTGTATTACCAGGAATACAAGCCAATACATCAATTAAGGGGATTTTAAAGGTACCTGGTGTCTTCTGTTTAGAACATCACAAATTAACTAATGCAATATGAAATGTGTATATTGAATACTGACTCACAATATGATTCCATGACAGGAAACACACATACACCTTTTGAACACATTGTAGGCGAGTCCCATTAAATACATTAATCTTACATTTCTTTTTACCCACCCCAAGTCACAGACAGATATATAATCACTAGAGGGTATACCACTGATCTAGCAGACATCTACCTTATAAAGAACATGCAATTTAATCCTCATACCGGTACCAGGAACACTAAACTTTCCATGTCTAAATCATAGGAGTGGGGAAACAAAAGTGTAGTTACTTTTTAAGTGTAATGTTTTCCTGATTTTTGTTTATCAATGAAACTTGAAACATAAGGGCGTATTCAATAGAGAGAGAATTACAGGGAATTTCGATGGTAATTTCAAACTTTAGACCAAATTTCACATCTCAATTCCCTGCA